>MU105860.1:256588-336341 GCA_012274485.2 Sinapis alba | reverse complement strand
CTAAGAAGACTTCCTGGAAGTCTTCGCAAGAAGACTTACGGGTATGTCTTCCGGAGAGGTCACTTTTGCAATTGGAAATTTACAATGGAAGACTTCCAGATAAGTCTTCTACATCAGACCTCTCGGGAAGTCTCTTTGATTTTAAAAAAAAATCGAAATGCCGGAGAAGACTTACAAGTAAGTCTTCTAGGAAAAAAAAATTTGTTTTGCAATTGACCGAATTGTGTCAGAAAGTGGACTTTCACAGAAGACTTACAAGTAAGTCTTCTGGATACTATTCAACGAAAGTCTTCTCAACTTTCAAAATTAAGTCTTCGAACCGTTGGTGTAAGTCTGCTTAGGTTACTCTTGCAATTAACAATAAAAACTTAAAATAAGTCATTTCAACCAGAAGACTTACAGGGAAGTCTTCTGACAGAAGACTTACGAATAAGTCTTCTGTCGTAAGTCTTTCTTGACCAGAATCCCGGAATAAAACTCCAGAAGACTTATTACTAAGTCTTCTGTCGGAAGACTTCCCTGTAAGTCTTCTGGTTGAAATGACTTATTTTAAGTTTTTATTTTTAATTGCAAAAGTAACCTAAGCAGACTTACACCAACGGTTCGAAGACTTAATTTTGAAAGTTGAGAAGACTTTACTTGAATCGTACCCAGAAGACTTACAAGTAAGTCTTCTCAGAAAGTCAAATTTCTGACACAATTTGGTCAATTGCAAAAACAAACCTGTTTTTCTAGAAGACTTACGTGTAAGTCTTCGCGTTTTTTTTTTAACAAAGAAATGTTGGGAGACTTCCAGGAAGTCTTCCCACTTCCATATGACTCGTTTGAAAAAAGACACCAAGAAAGTCAATTGCAAAAACTAACATGTTCTTTGACCAGAAGACTTTCATATAAGTCTTCTCCAACTAGAAGACTTATATGGAGGTCTTCAGGACGAACAAATCTGGGTAAAAAATCGATTTCATACCTTTACAACTGAGATAACCTGTGTAGCTTCTCCAATACCACAGAAAACGACCAACTCGTTAATGACCAAGAACCATGGGCGCCCCACTCGTTAAATGAACCAATTTTGAATCAGAATCTTTTGTATTTTTGGATGATTAAAGAGAGAAAGTGAAAGAGATGAAGTTTTTTAACCTTTACAAACGAAAAAGGAAAGTCAAAATCTATTTTTAGAAGCATTAAAAGCTTCAAATTGGTTGTTCATGGTGGTTGGTGTATTGAAGCCAATGGCAATATTGTAAATACTTGATGAAGATGAGGCTGATATGGTAATACACACATTTTCGAAAAAAAAAAAAATTTACATTAATGACATTTTCGTAAATTATCCGAAATTCTAGGGTGAAAAGGGAAAATTAAAATTTTAAAAAAATCAGAGGTTGGTTTTGCAATTGACTTCAAGTTTTGAGTCACTTTTGCAAAAAGCCCAATAAAAATATATCAATTTATACAAAAAAACCAATGAAAGTATAATTACATATTTAAGATAAAAAAACTGAACTAATGTAATAAATAAAACTAATTAAGCTTTGTTCAACTAGAATCAAAAATGTACTTCTATTTGGAAAATATATAACTCAATATAATTCACAAATTGAATAACTAAAACAATCCAAATTTTTATACGCAAAATCAAAGTCTAAATGCAAATAACAAAAGTAATCAAAATTAAATTTATTTATAATGCTATGGTTGAATTTGGAGAAATAAATGTAATCCAATATACAAAAGAAATAACTAAATCGACTAATTAAAATATTATTTTAAATAAAACATGCATATAAATTACACAACTATTTAAAATAATTTTTCTATAATTAATAAATTTTATAATATATTTATTTTGTAAATATTTATACGAAAAAATCGTGTAGTGAAAAACTAAAGAACATCATTGTCGTGGTACTAATTCAGGTAGCCTTATTCAAATCCATGTATAAAAAGCATCCACACTTTCAAACCATCATCTTTTATATAAAAAGGGTAAGGTTCCCCATAACTATGTCATATGCATGCATAGTTACCAGATGTACCAAGCAAGTAATTATTTCAAATATGTAATTTTAAGTATTAACTCAGAATAAATCTGGTCAAATTAACAACACTAGAGTACTTTTCCGCTAAATTACTTCAAACATGTAATTTACAACATTAAGAAAATCAAAAATATTTTATTTGTTTTCTCAAAGTCATATTAGACTTTTTCTGATTTCTATAGAACAAAGGAATCAGCACGGTGCATACGAAGTAAAATTCTGAAACTAAACAGGTAACCGTTTCTTTGGTCAAAACGCTTGCTGACACCCACCCTCAAGAGCATGAAAGCAAGCTTGACTGAGCATGGACAACTGAGTTTATGGTCAAAGCAAGATGTCTTTGCACCATCTATTCGCTTGTTATAGTTACCAATTGTACTTCGTTGAGATATGTTTATTGCCCTGGTTATTGTTGTTGCTCCATTCTTTGCAAATAAACTATAATTTAGTTGACTAAGCCACACAGCTTGACATATTCTTTAGATTTTGTGTGTCTGCGCTTTGTTGTTTTACATTTGATGTAAAATAAGAGATTCAAACAATCAAAAGTTAGAAAAGTTCCAAGAAGTAGAATAGAATCATTCTTGGTCAAACTCTTGTTGAGCAGACATCTATATAAATGTTTGTGTGTTCTCGGTATTAGTCTCCAAGTACATTACATCTCATTCTCCCTCTCTCTCTCTTTGTGGATTGAAATTTGAAACAGGACTCCTTTTTATGCTTGGAATGAAGAATTACAGAGTTTTTGTGGTGTTAACTCTGCTAATAATTCTCAATGGGCAGAGCAGTTTCGCGGCACGAGCTGGTGCTGACAGAAAGGTACTTGACAATGACTATTATTATTTTTTGACCATTAACATTAAGCAGACACCAATAGACTAAGAAAGTTGGTTCTGTTGTTATAAACAATAATAGGTTCATATAGTGTATTTGGGTGAGAAGCAGCATGATGATCCTGAGTTTGTCACAGAATCTCATCATCAGATGTTGTGGTCACTTCTTGGAAGGTATGTAAGAGTAGTTTCTCTTTCCCAAGTTTATATTAACGCCTCAAATTGTTACTCAGATTTATAAGTTTTGTTTTGTTCCCATGATTACAGTAAAGAGGATGCTCATGATTCTATGGTGTACAGTTACCGACATGGCTTCTCAGGTTTTGCAGCCAAGCTTACCAAGTCTCAAGCCAAGCAAATATCAGGTATTTTGTTCTTGGAAACAAAAACCTACGTCATACATTTACATGCCTATCTTCATTTGCCTCGTCACACACATCTGAAATGTTTCTCATTGCTAATGCTATGTGGCAACAGATTTACCTGAGGTGGTTCATGTCACACCTGATAGTTTCTACGAACTGGCAACAACTCGGACTTGGGACTACTTAGGCCTTTCTCCCGCCAATCCGAAAAATCTTCTAAATGACACTAATATGGGTGAAGAAGTTATCATTGGCATTGTGGACACAGGTTGGTGTGTTTATTTTATTTGTACATACATGTTATGTTGCTTCTGAATAATCAATAAAACACATTCTGATAATTGCAGGAGTATGGCCAGAATCTGAAGTCTTTAACGACAATGGGATTGGACCGGTGCCAAAACACTGGAAAGGAGGATGTGAAGCAGGAGAGGATTTCAACTCCTCTCACTGCAACAAAAAGCTCATAGGAGCCAAATATTTCATCAATGGCTTTCTTGCTGAGAACGAAAGGTTCAACGTGACAGAATCACTAGACTTTATTTCCCCTAGAGACTATGATGGTCATGGCACACATGTTGCAACTATAGCAGGTGGTTCAGTCTTACCCGGCATAAGCTACAAGGGCCTAGCCGGAGGGACTGTGAGAGGTGGGGCACCTCGTGCTCGTATAGCAATGTACAAGGCTTGTTGGGACGATTTTGGCGTGACTTGTTCATCTGCTGATCTCTTGAAAGCTATGGATGAAGCTATACATGATGGTGTTGATGTTTTGTCCCTGTCTCTTGGCTATCGAGTTCCTTACTTCCCGGAAACTGATGTTCGCGATGCGATAGCTACAGGAGCGTTCCATGCTGTTTTAAAGGGTATCACAGTTGTGTGTTCAGGTGGTAACTCTGGCCCAGCGGCTCAGACTGTGGGAAACGCAGCTCCTTGGATCTTGACGGTGGCTGCAACTACTTTAGACCGGTCCTTCCCCACACCTCTTACACTTGGGAACAATAAAGTCATATTGGTAACAACAAGACTTGCACTCTAATATATTCCTGCTAGACGTTTTACAACGTAATGTCTTATCGTGAGTTCTTTCACTGTACTCCAGGGTCAAGCAATGTACACAGGTCCAGAACTTGGTTTCACTAGCTTGGTTTACCCAGAGAATCCAGGGAACAGCAACGAAAGTTTTTATGGGTAACAATACTAAATCTCTAGTTTCTTATTAGGATATATGTTCATTGTTCACCAAATCTTTAGCTAACTTTAGTTCTTGTAATGCAGTACCTGTGAGCTTCTTCTCTTCAACTCTAATAGTACAATGGAGGGGAAAGTTGTGTTGTGCTTCACAACATCAAAACGTTCCGGGGCTGTATCAAGCGCTGCACGTTCTGTGAAGAGAGCTGGTGGTGTTGGTGTGATTATCGCAAGGAACCCAGGAGACACTCTCTCACCATGTCTAGATGATTTCCCTTGTGTTGCTGTTGACTACGAGCTGGGGACAGATATACTTCTCTACATACGTTCCAGTGGGTATGGAAACACGAACTTTGAGAAAAAAGTGATCAAACTCTGGTTCTTGTATTCTTGATAATGTGCTTGTGTGGTTTGCAGATTGCCTGTTGTGAAGATACAACCTTCTAAAACACTCATTGGACAACCAGTTGGCACAAAGGTGGCAGAGTTCTCATCAAGAGGACCTAATTCAATTGCGCCTGCGATCCTTAAAGTACGTTAGAGTCCTTGTTTTGCTTCACTTATACAGACCCCATACACAACTTGTGTCAAGATTACATATGTTGTATGGCAATGCAGCCAGATATAGCAGCACCAGGAGTGAGCATATTAGCAGCTACAAACACCAACACCACATTCAACGACCGAGGATTCATTATGCTGTCAGGAACATCAATGGCGGCTCCTGCCATTTCAGGAGTTGTTTCACTTCTCAAAGCTACACATCGTGATTGGTCTCCTGCTGCCATTAGATCAGCCATTGTCACTACAGGTTCTTACCTTCTTCACTTTTTTTGTTTCAGAAAAACGAAAAGACAAGACTAACTAATGGAGCTAACTCTTTAAGAACATACTGATCCTGACAAATGTGTTTAATCACTCTGCAGCTTGGAGAACAGATCCATTTGGAGAGCAGATTTTCGCAGAAGGGTCACCCCGGAAGCTAGCTGATCCATTTGACTACGGTGGAGGTCTTGTAAATCCAGAGAAAGCAGCAAAACCAGGTCTTGTCTATGACTTGGCCCTCGAAGACTATGTTCTCTACATGTGCTCTGTTGGTTATAACGAGTCATCAATCTCTCAGCTTGTCGGTAAAGGAACACTCTGCTCGAATCCCATACCTTCCGTACTTGACTTTAACTTGCCTTCCATCACAATCCCAAACCTCAAAGAAGAAGTTGCTCTCACCAGAACCCTCACTAATGTTGGACCAGTCAACTCGGTCTATAAAGTAGCGGTTGAGCCACCATATGGAGTTCAAGTGACTGTGACACCAGAAACGCTAGTGTTCAACTCAACCAACAAAAAGGTCTCTTTCAAAGTGAGCGTCTCGACCACACACAAAATCAACACAGGCTATTACTTTGGAAGCTTGACCTGGAGTGACTATGTGCATAATGTTACAATTCCTTTGTCTGTGAGAACCCAGATTCTTCAGAACTACTATGATGAAAATTGAACTTATCTCTAACTAGTATTGTGATTGTACTTGTACTTATACTATACTGTATGTGTCCAACTATTTTAACTTTGTATGTAATGTTAATAATAACTTTGTAATTTAACAAGGGGATATACAGGTTCACCGGCCAAAACAAAGTTGAATAATATTAATAATTGATATTTTGCCTATTGGATCTCTCTAGGTTTTACCTTGATGTCTCAAAGATAATGCCTCCAATAAATGGTGGCTAATGCATCAGCAAATGTAATTCCCTTAACTTGGGTTCAGAACTGAAACACGTTACCTTTGTTCTAAACAACACAGAAAGATGTCTTCTATTTAATGAAAAACGAGGTTACATCAGCTCTACTAAACTTCCTTGGATGATTACAATCACGAGTTCTTCTTCATATCACTCTAGTTCTTTCTTTCAGGATGAATCAAGACACACTGATTATCACAACAACAAATGCAAAGGAAAGTGTTCTCACTGGGTCAGTAGCGACCCGGTCTTGAATGTTTGATATCTAGTGCGGAACTCAGAACCCTTCTACTGTACTCCAAACCGGCTCCATTTGAAACTCCTGGGGGAGGTGGCTCTGCAAAAACGCAAAGACCCACATCAAGTCTCACACTTAGAAAGAAGCAGCCAAACTAATGATATAGACTGAAACAGCCATCTACATTCTGGTGCCAATGCTTTTACGAATTTTGTAGCTAAGAAAGGTTTACACTTTGTATCGAAGCAAACAAATGACATACAGTCAGTGTCTAATCTAAGAAAAGTTTCGAACTTTTTGGTTTATTCCATTCCATGAATCACCTTGAGTGTAATCAAGAGGCATAGGGGAAGGTGAAGACATCAATTGTGATGAGAATCTCTCCGAATGGTGATGAGTTCTATCCGAATGCTCGAAACTCTGAGACTGAGGTCTTGTCCTGTGACCTGAGTTCGACTGTGTTTTGTCTTGTCCAGATATCTAAATCCCCAAGCGAAAATCAGCACCACAAAGATAAGATGAGAGGTTAAAAAAAGGAGGGAGGGGAGGACTCACGGCGAATTTGAGAGTTCGATTGTAGAGAGAGACAAGACCGGAGAAGAGCTTGACGGCGTAATCGGCGATCTCTTCGGTCTCATACTCTGCGAACGCAAAGCCTTTGGGTTTATCGGTTTCTTTATCGCGAGGAATGTGTAGATCGATTACTCTCCCAGCTTGGATCAAGATATCATACAAGACCCTATCGCTCACTCGCTCGTCCAGGTTCCCTATGTAGACGGTACAATTCGTGTTCCCGGACATGGACGCTGATTACCCTAAAATGAAAGAGATACTGTTCCAAAGATTCGTTTCCGTGAATTGATTGTGAAATTGAGAAGAGAATTATGAAATGCTTAAAGATGGGGTCGAACTGTAATTTACGAAAAGATTCAAGAGGGGACGATTTATAATTTCTTTTAAATTTGAGAAAAAATACATTTTCTTCATCGAACGAGTGTTCTATTAACCAAGTCTGAGCTTGTTTTTGGGTATGAAAGACTCCTGAATAGGTAAATTAGTTAAATTTGGCTATCTTAACTAATAAATTTAAATCAACATCTTCAGAGCGAAAGTGAAACATAATAGGTAAATAAGTAAATTTAATCATGTGTATTGATAGTTTATTTAATTCAATAGAAAGGTTTGGTTATACTCCTGAATCTTGCATCATTATTTTTTACTAGAGTTTTTATCTGCGTCACGCGTGGATTGTGCCTACTATTTTTATTTTAATTATAATATAAAATAATATTATACTAAAATAACCATATATTATTTTATAAATATTCTTTTGAGAAAAATATTAATTAAATTTTATAAAATCAAATGTCACCTTTTCTTTTAGTTTAGTTAATGATTTTTTTTTTGTTGAATGGAAATGGAATGTTTAAAAATTGCTTTCATGTAAGTTTAGTTTATTCATCTTTCTCAAGTTTTTGATAATACCAATTATGTTACTGAAATATTATGTGTTGTTGGTGAAGCTAACAATAATTTGCATGAAAATTGTTAAGAAAAATTATTAGAATTCTGATAAGTGACGCTTTCTTTTACCTGTATATTTTTTTGATTAATGTTTACTATCATTAATTTCCTAAATATTTTGTAAATTATTTTCTCAGTTTCATGAGAATTTAAATATATAATTTTACTGCTAACTTGTATTTTAGTATGATTTTTATAAATGTAACACTATTTCTTGATGACATTGTAGAAAATAAAATATGTATCAAAGGTATGATATTAGTTTTATTTTATAGATCTTTGCGACTTATGATGGACTGTTTGAATTTAGTGAATATGATTGATAATCCGATTGACTTATCGGTATTTGTTTCATATTTAGTTATTTTTACAACATTAAAAGTTTAAGAGTTTCAATATTGTAAAAATGTTTTTGGTTTTTATTAATCAAATTGTAGATTAGTTTACAATTTTGTTATCACCAAAAGTTAGTATATTAAATTCATACTTATCAATATTATTTAAATTAATATTTTTATTTATGTATCAGAATATAGTAAAATAGAAAAAAAAAATAGAAAATATAATGAAATTTTGCACGGTGCTTCCATATATATATATTTTTTGTCCAAGAAAAAAAGTATGGAAGCACCGTACCAAGTTTTGGAGTTAATAGCTCCTCAATGTTTTGGAGTTAAATTTAAATACTTTTCCAAACAAAAATGATTTTTTTGTTTGATATAAAACCACCCCTAAAAATCACCTGACAGTTTTTAACTTATAAAATATATTTCTTAAATTGAACTTCAAGATTGCTCTTTGGGTAACCGTAGCGTTAATATTCCCGATTCTTGAAATAAAATGCCATTAATAAAGCAATTTACTGGTGTTAACTATGTATCATAATCTGAGGCGACTTAAAACTTCCTTTATAATGTAGACTTTGACATGTATAAGACTTTACCCAATCGACTTATTCACATCAGATCAGACTCACTTACGTGACTTTTTCCAAGATTTGCTTGAAGGATTGGGTTTGTTCAGTTCCACTAGACTCAGTTTCCTATTTTTCCATGAATCTTTCTCTTTTTCATTTTTTCAACTCTTTCTCAACATCTAACTTGCCATTTTAGCCTTCTCAGTTGCTTCTGTAAATGTTTTTTTGCTTCTTCCAACCTCTCCAAGCTTATCTTCTCTATTTCTCTAGCTTCCTTGATCTTAGAAAAAGCTACTGCAACAATTTTGTTGACTTCTTCTTCAGCCTCATGAGCACGCTTGCTAAGATCATAGTTATCCTCTACTGTTACGCTTCTTGGAGAATTAAAATTGTTGCAGATTCGCTCTCTTGAAAGGCCTTGATGGCGACTAATGCCAACCTCCAAGCCTTTAGCAGACTTAGTTTATCCCTGAAATGCAAATAATATGAACTCCATTGTACTTGCCCCAGCCTTTGCTTTCTATGCTTCTTCTTGATACTTTCGTAGCTCGTCACGAGCAAGTTCAGAGAATGATTTCGTTTCATCAGCCTTTGAGTTGCTTGATGCGTGAGTGGAAAATGGGGTTTGCACACAGATAAGTGGTACCTACATTATCACAGTAGATTGTAGGCATCTGAGTAGTCCTAATGCCAAGTTCATGTAGCAAAGATGAGATCCATGTAAGCTCCGAAGAAGTATTTGCAACTGATCGGTATTCAGCTTCAGTGGAGGAGCGAGCAATCGTCTTCTGTTTCTTAGAAGACCAGGAAACCGGTTAATGTCCAATGTATACAACATAACCGTTTGTTGAGACATAGTCATCAGCATCTCCGGCCCAGTCCGCATCAGAAAAAGCGTGGAGTATGTTCGAGTTTACCGCGCCGTAGGAGAATCCCATAGTTAGGTGTTCCTGCCAAGTAACGAAGTGTTCTTTTCACAGCATTCCAGTGATCAGTGGTGGGAGAGTGCATAAACTGAGATAACCGATTGACTGTGTATGACAGATCCGGACGAGTAAATGCTAGATATTGAAGACTTCCCACTACTCTTCTATATTCTGTTGGATCGGGGAGTTTTGTGCCTGAAAGAATGGTGAGCTTAGGAGACGTTTCCATGGGAGTTGTTACTGGTTTGGTGCCCATCATATTTGTTCTTTCCAGCAAGTCCAGTATGTATCGGCGTTGACTGAGATGTAAGCCGTGCGAGCTCTTGTTGGCTTCAGTTCCCAGAAAATAATGAAGCTCCTCATGATCTTTAACCTAGAACCGTTTAGCGAAGGCATCCAGAGTCTGTTGTATGAGAGTGGCATTATTTCCTGTCACGAGAATGTCATCTACGTAGACAAGGATATAGACAACCAAGTTGGCTTGCTTGAGTATGAAAAGTGATGTATCTGAGGCTGAGTTGGTAAATCCAGAATTAAGAAGATACGTTTGCAATTCCACATACCAGGCCCTTGGAGCTTGCTTGAGACCGTATATTGCCTTTCGAAGGTGACAAACATGTTGAGGTCTGTCAACATCCACAAAACCGGTTGGCTGCGACATGTATACTTCTTCGGTGAGAGTCCCTTGAAGAAAGGCATTATTGACATCCAATTGTCTCACCGGCCAGTTGTAATTGACAGCAACACCAAGAACAATTCGAATAGTTGTTGATTTCACCACCGGGCTGAAAGTTTCCGCATAGTCTAATTTTGGACGTTGATTGTTACCTTTTGCCACCAGGCGCGCTTTCGGACGTTGAATTGTACCATCTGGATTGTACTTTGTCGTGAAAATCCAACGAGAACCCACGACTGTAATATGTGGAGGCGGACGAGGGACAAGATCCCAGCTATGATTTCGAACTTGAGCATTAAACTCATCAGTTGCAGCTTTTCGCCATCGTTCATCGGAGAGAGCTTGGGTTATGGTTCTTGGTTCGGATTGTTGAGCAAGATTGATGGCGTAAAGATATTTATTATTGGGTTTAGTGATGCCGGCTTTGGATCTAGTAGACATTGGATGGATGTTCTGTGGTTGTTGGGAAGGATTTTGTTCTGTTTGTGAGGAAGCATAAGATGTTGTATCAAAAATAGAAGACACGGGTTGATTTGTGGGATTTGGATTGGTTTGGACTGCTATTGCCGAGCTGGACGAAGATTGGGTTGGGCTTATTTGTGAGTTTGTTTGTGGAGGTGTCTGGGCCGTGGGTTGCGGCCCATTTTCAATTGGAGCAGTGGGCTCAGAGGAGAGAGAAACAGAAGATGAGTGGGAGTTTTGAGGTGATACCTGAATTGCAGGAGACGATGGTGGTTGCGCAGATGGAGTGACTGGGTGAGGATCCGATTGCGTGGGTGGAGGCATGAAGACCGGAATTGTATGTGTAGTGAACCGAGAGGACGACGAGTTTGATTCTGCATCCATCGGTATCGAAGCTTGTGGCTTCGTCGTCGAGAACGGGAAGGTGGTCTCATCAAATTGTACATGACGGGATGTGTACAGGCGATCATTAATGAAGTCATAGCAGAGAAATGCACTCTGAGTCGCGGAGTAACCAAAGAAGACACATTTAGTTGATCGATCCTCCAGCTTATGGCGATTATACGGCTTGAGCCACAGGTAACAAGCACACCCAAAAATTTTAAGTTTGTTGTAATTTGGGGACTTCGCAAAGAGTTTCATGAAGGGAGACTGCATATCCAGGTTCGGTGTTGGCATCCTGTTGATAGTAAACTCATACCAGTTTCAACGACATGGCGGTGTTTGCGTTCCGATATCCCGTTATGTTCTGGAGTGTGCGGTGGAGAGGTATAGTGGGAGATTCCTTGTGTCTGAAAGTATTGTTTCAAAGCCATAAATTCACCTCCATTGTCAGAGTAGAAGGTGTGTATCTTGGTTTGGAAGTAGTTCTCAACAAGGTTTTTAAAGGCGATTATAGTCTCCTTAACCTGTGATTTTTGTTTGAGTGGAAAAAGCCAAGAATAGCGGGTAAAGTGATCAATGAGAATGAGAATATTTGTAATTATCTGAGGATAAGATAGGAGAGGTCCACACATCTGAAAAGAGGTATTCAAACGGTTTGGAGGAAGTAATAGATGATTGAGAGAAAGGTAGTTTGTGGCTCTTATTGATAAAACACTCATTGCAAGGAAGGAGATTCTGAGAAGGTTTTGAAATAGGTAGCTTAAAACTTGAAACAATATTGTGTAAAATAGTTGATGAGGGATGGCCTAATCGTGAGTGCCATGAAGTCAGAGTAGCCTTTGAACTCGGGTAGGTGGAAGCAGCATATATTCTCGGTTCTAGCAGAGGCCACTCATACATGTCTTGTTTAGTTTTGCCTGAGAGCAATCGGACCCCCGTTTTTCAGATCCTTCACCTGAAAGCATTGAGAGAAAAATTCCACCGAGACATCATTAGAATTGCAAAGACGGTAGACAGATATGAGGTTCTTGTTTATGTTCGGAACATATAACACATTGTGTAACGCTAATGGACGAGTAAGAGTTGAGAAAGATTTGAAACCAGTTTGTTGTATTGGAACTGTAGAACCATCAGCAATCATGACATCATTGGAACCATTGTAAGGCTGATGCAAAGACAGGTTCGAGAGATCTGAAGTGATATGGTGGGTTGCCCCACTGTTCATGAGCCAATTATTTGCATTGTACGGAGCCGCAGCTACATAGTTTGCCCAAGGATTCCATGTCGTAAAGGGAGAAGACTGTTGCTGAGAATTGGCTTGGAAGGTCTGAAGTTGTGAGCATCTCTTCGCACTGTGACCTTGTGTACCACATATCTGACATCTTCTGAGGTATGGTCTTGGTCCTCTTGACTCAGATCGAGCAAATTGTTGTGATGACTGCCACTGTTGTTGGGGAGGCTGAGAGTTCCAGTGATTGTTGTTGTTCCGTGGCTTGTTCTGGTTCCGATAATTGTTGTGATTGTTACGTTGTTGGACAACGTTGACAGTCACTGGATCGTGAGACATAGATACTTCTTTTGTCATGAGAAGCTTAGCTTCATGATTGAGGAGACGCTCATGGAGCTCTGTGATTGATGGTGGAGCATCGCGACCTTTGACTTGATCAACAACGGATTTGAATTCTTCAGGGAGACCTTCCAGTATCAAATCTATTTGATCTTCATGATCGACCGCCTTGCCAAGAATCGCAAGTTGATCAAGGCGTGTGGTGATTCCTTGGAGATACACATCTATGGTTTTGTTCTCCTTCTTCCAGTTTTTAAGTTGAGTCTTTAGTTTTTTGATATGCCCTCTGCTTGGTTTTGCATAGGTTGCAGCAAGCGTAGACCAAGCTTCAAAGGAGGTAGTTGCACGGGAGACAAGAGGTTGTAGAGGGGCAGAGATGGCCCCAATAAGAGCGCTGTAAATGAATTTATCTTGGCGCTTCCAGAGGGTATATGCAGGGTTGACAGTGACCTGATCATCGGTTGTGAGTGTCGCAGGAGGTATAGTCGTTGTACCATCAATATGACCAGCAAGGTCATAGCCATCAAGGAGAGCGTGGATCTGGAGACTCCACATAAGATAGTTCCCAGCCGTAAGTGTTGAAACATTTGTCATGTTAACAGTAAGAAGAGTTTGGGTGTTGGTGTTGATGGTTTCGGTTACCAGGGTAGGAAAAGTGTTTGCAGAGGAACTCATGATGATGAGTTTAAAACGATAGAGAGAAGAAAATTTTTTAGAGTTATGATCGAATGGCTCTTGATACCATATAGAACTTTGTTCTTCGTATATCATTTAGAAAGATACAAGATGACCTTATATACATACTATTAGTCTAGGGTATTCTAGAGAGAGTTAATAGGAGAATATTGTGTTACCATATATACAAAGATTCCTAAATCAATCATTGATAATGATTGATCCTTAATAGCAGCTACTTCGGTAGCTCCAACATTTCCCTTCTGGCTTCTTTTTCCTTAGACTCAGAAAGAGCTATTTTCATGTCGATCTTAGCTTCTAGAGAAACAACCGCTAAAGATGTCATTCCTTCTCTTTGTTATGCGACCATCACTCGCCAGCAAAACGAACCTGTATAAACATAAGTCAGTGTCTACTAAAAGTACGAGAAATGAAACTAAAACTCATCTTTCTTGGGTTGTCACTTTTTCTTTTTGCTAATTGATGGTATTAAATAAATGTTAACAAAGCCATAATCTCCAAATTATCACAATATGCATGGAAGGGACATATCAAGAGAGTCTATGAATGATTTCTTCTTTGAATTCTCTTCAACCGGCAACCATATGCTATAAGAACTGTGAAACATTAACATTTAATAGCCAAAAATCAGACAACAATCCCACAAAGTTGTCTTTTTATGACAGTACAATGAAGCATTTACCTCCCACCAATCATCCTAGAGCATGCAAACCTAAAGCTAACTGTTGCATAAACCTTAAGATTAAAACTTGGGAGAGCATCGTAAAGGGTTTAGTTGTAAAGTTGACCTTAGATTTTGGGATGACTTTAACAGCAACCTCCTGATCCTTGAGCTCTCTTTCTTGAACTTAGCAGAGAAAGTGCAATCAAAATGACCGCTCCTGATCTCTTCTCCTGACTCCATCCTACTCTGAAATAGCAAATGTTTGTATTCAGAAAACATATTGACTCATAAAAGGGTTTGTTTATCTTTCTTTACTTCTGCCTATTGGAGTGATCACTCCTATTATTTCATTGACTATAACTTTTTTTCCTCCTTACTTCTTCACATGCTCCCTGCATAAAAAACGACAGCCTTCAAGTTCAATTGTACATATTTTCTAGAACAAAGATATTTTTCTTGTTCAGTCATAAGAACAAACAAAAGTTGACTACTTTAGTTTCACCAACAACAACGTCAAACAAAATGGGCTTGGCATTCAAATTTAACATGAAATAGGACAAAAGAAGACTGAAAGGGCTCCAATTAATCATTATGCTATTCTGAAGCAATGAGTGGGTGTGGCAAAAGGGACAGAAAATTACCACCAATACGTTTAGTGTTCACAGTGGTAACGATTGGTTTTACGGCGACACACATAACACTGCAATACAGAAAAGTCTTTGGTTTTTAATAATTTTATCCACCAAACTCTTTAGCTTGAAAGTGTATCAAAACACACCGTATGTTTTCCACTTCATCAAGGACGGGCTGGTTTATGAGAGACTGACCATTAACCAGCTTCATGTCCCAACAACATCGACATCCATGGTTGAAAAAATTAGTAGGAAAAAAAGTGGCCTAGAGTTATCTAAATTAGAACGTATCAAACCAATTAACTTGCAGATGATTTTAGAGTTTTGATGCCTTACCTTAGAGGTCACTCCTGATACCGCAGTTATCCTCAAAATCTTCATGTAAGTGGAACCGAGAACTGTATGTATCTAAAGTGACAGGGTGTCGTCAAGCTCTGAGAGAACAGAGCAGTGCATGAAGAAAATGGTGAAACTGTGATCTGCAACTCGGTAGATGTGAGAAGATACCAATTAGTGGTGTGTGAGATTGGTTTACAATCTAATGAAAGCTTGCTTGACATAAGTCATACTTGTTCTCGTCAATGAGGAGTTCTAAACCAATGAGCATGCTTTCTTTGGAGGCGTTTCTTGCCTACCAAAAGTGGATTACGCGGAAGCTTATCTCTGATTCCGCAAGTCCTGGGGAGATGTCACCAAAAAATTGGGCCAATGAAGTCTTGCCGGAGATCATTACGATTTCATCATCATCTTTTTTTTGTTGATGTGTTGAGTTTGATGATCGTGGTTGTAGCTAAGAATCTGAGTGGGAGGAGTTGCAATATAGTGGGAGAAACGGAGAGAGTCGGAGCGGTAGCATCTCTGAAGTGGTCAAGATCAATGAGGGGAATTAATTGTGAAAGAGTGGGTCGAATTAAATATGGGATCCTTAACTACAAAGTAACAGCAATTTTAGAGATGCAAAAAGTTTATGAAGATAAAGTAGCGTCGGAAGTTGTTTCGTCGAAGTTAAACAGAAGCTTGGTTTGCATGTATGTGGGCCACAATGAATTTGATTAAGCCCAAGTGTTAGGCGTAGCCCAGTTAGACAATGAATTTTGTGACGTGGAAGAAACCTGATCTTTGATAGGTTAAATTTCCAGTCTGAGGTGGATAGCTTAAAAATCCTCCCTCAATCCCTTCTATATATTGGGATAATCGATGTCAAAAATTTGGCAGGTTGACAGTTATAGCATGGACTCCATAATCCAAGTTATTCGTATGTAGGATAAAACTCTTATACTTTGGTTTATGGTTTCCATAAATTGTATTTTTTGGAGTTTTTTCATGTTTATCCACAACCACTAAAGAATACGTCATTTTTTCATGAGCCATCAATCATACAATTCTTTAAAATTTTGGTTTGTGGATCATATGGTCTTTTTCTTTTGTTATTAGCCTTAAACTAGGCATGTAATTTTGATTTCGCATGTCAAACAGTTTATAATGAATATCTGTTTATTCCTCTGAATAATTTATTATTTTTTTTGCTTTTCAAATATATCATATTATCCAGAAGTAGGATCGCTATCCATATTTGGATCTTCAATATTATTTTTTCGCTAGAAAATTAATTCATATTTGTGTATTGACTTGAGCTATGGAATATCAAAGGTGAAGATGTAGTTGCTGCTAGAGACCATCTTTCTATAGCTGGTGGGCATTCAAAAATAACACATTTAATTATTTCATTCTCTTATCCACAATAGTGATTGCCACATTACATATGACGATGTATTAAGTTATTGGTTATAGCTAGGTGTCTTGAAACCGTTTGTCATATAAAATGACAAATTTTCTGTAGGCCTTTGATTTCCAGTATAAATCTAGTGGTTTTGGTTCACATTCACAAAACACCTAACAAACATTTAATTTAAGTTCCACAATCATTATAAACCAATCATTGTGCAATACTCAACAACCTTGTATAGTCTCTACATTAAGCAAACACATCACTAGTAATACATAATGGTTTTTTAATAAATCAATAAACTTTTTTTTTACTTTTTTCCACTGAATGGAAATGGTTCATCGAAAAGGTGAGTTATGCAGTCAAAAGTTTACAACTATAATATGAAAACTAATGGTTTATGATATGCTCATGGTTGACTGCTTCACTTAAATCTCTTGAAAGATGTATGGAGGAGGGTTTGATCACGAGGCTACTATCTCTCGTTTCTTGACTGTGAATTGACTGTGAAATTGAGAAGAGAATTATGAAATGCTTTAATATGGGGTCGAACTGTAATTTACAAAAAGATTCAAGGGGGCGATTTGTGATTTCTTTTAAATTTGAGAAAAATATATTTTTTCATCGTACAAATGTTCTATTACTCAAGTTTGAGTTGGTCCGGAGAACCAAACCGAAATGAAATAACCAATATAATAGAATTCTCTATAAAATGCTCTGGATATCTTAGCTAATAAATCTGAATCAACACTTTCAGAGTAAGGGTGAAATACAATAGGTAAATGAGTAAATCTAATATTCAATCTTGATAGTTCTTTAATTTGGTGGAAAAGTTTGGTCATGATCATGGATCTTGCATCATTGAGATGATGTTCTTATAATCGGTGCCAAAAATCTGGCAGGTCGACAGTTGTAACATGTATTCCATGGCCTAAGAAAACGCCTCGAGCTTCGTATGTAGGGATGAAACTCTTTTACTTTGGTTTCTAACTCTCATAAATTGTATTTTCCCTTTGGAGTTCTTCCATATTCATCCACAACCACTAAAGTGTGCATCATTTTTTCATGAGCCATCAATTATACAAATCTCTAAGATTTCAGTTTGTGGATCATATTGTTTTTCCTCTCTTTTGCTATTAGCCTCAAACTAGACATGATATTTTAATTATGCATGTCGAATAGTTTTCAATGGATCTCTGTTTATTCCTCTGAACAATTTGTCATTTTTTTGCTTTTCAAAAATATACCATATTATTCTGAGGTATGGATTTTTATCCATATTTGGATCTTTGATATCATTTTTTCGCCAAAAAGGATAATTTATATTTGTGTATTGACTTAAGCTATGGAAAATCAAAGGTGAAGATGCATTTTCTGCTAGATACCATGTTTGTATAGTTAGTGGGCATTCAAAAATAGCATGATTAATTATTTTATTATTTTCTTCACATCTGAGACAGTGATTGTCACATCGCATATGACAATATATTAAGTTATTAGTTACAGCTTTCTGTCCTGAAATCGTTTGCCATATAAGATGATAATTTTTCTGCAGACCTTTGATTTTCAATATATGTATAGTGGTTTTGGTTCACATACACAAAACACTTATCAAACATCTAATTTAAGTTCCAGAATCATCATAAACTAATCATTGTGCAACATTCAACAATTTTGTCTAGTCCCTACATTAAGCAAACGCATATCACCAATCATACATAATTGTTTTTTTTTATGAATCAATAAACTTGTCTTTTTATTTGTGCCACTAACTTAAAATGAGTCATCGAAAGAGGTGAATTCTACAGTCAAAAGTTCATAAATATAACATGAAAACTAATGATTTATGATACAGTCATGATTGGCTGCTTCACTTAAATCTCTTGAAAGATGTATGGAGGAGGGTTTGATCATGAGGATACTATCTCTCTTTTGTTAATCGATGGTCTTTACACACGGATGATGGATTATCCGGATGTTGTTTCTGCTCAATGGCCTGTGAATGTAACCTTATTTGTAGTCTTGAGAATCACGTGTAGAAAGGTTCCCCTTATAGTGATCAAAGTCGATGTTTTTGCGCTGAATAAAAGAGGTGAGAATACTTGGATTCCAAAGAAAGTTTTTAAGCTAAAATTATGTATTAGATTTGAAAGTTTAAATAAACGGTATAAATATGATATAGTTTTAAACTAATGTTTACAGTACAATTAATGAAATTGTTTTTAAAACTATAACATTAAATAAAATGTATAAATATGAATAGTGAATCTTTATTGGTAAAACCAAAAATAATAAAAATAATATTTTATTTTTTTAATATGTATAAAATAGTCAAAACATCATATATTTATATCCAGAGTGAGTATATAATTATATGATTTTTACTCTATCAACATATTCATACGTACAATTCAAAAAACATATTTATATATACAAACATATTCACACGTAACTGTTTTCCGTCATCGTATATAAAAATTCGAAAACAAACTAAAATAATATAACTAAAATATGAATTAAATCGAGAGAATAAAATTATAAAATTTATCATTATATCAAATTATTTTATATTCTTTGGAAAATTTAATTAAAAATTAGTCATAATTATTTATCCAAATTATCTTATATGAAATTGCACCCTAAAGACAAAAAAATAAAAAAATCACTAACTAACCAAAACTCTTTCCTCTCTCCTACTTTCTCTTCCTATCTTTCTCTACTCTCTTTCCCAAAATCTGTTTTTTTTTGGTTATTTGGCAAATAAGCTCTTATATTATTATAATCTTATCTAAAAAATGTATTTGAAATTTAATGTTGATGTCTATTTTGTTTATCTTAATAGTTTAAAAATGTATATAAAGTAAATTAATCGAACGACGCTTCTAGTAATAAATAAAATTATAATTATGATTGATTTTCTTGGATAACAGCTTCGACCGGGAAACGAACAATAACACTTGATCATCAACTTTGAATGCCTTTATCTTGGAGAATCGGCTCGTATGATCACCACTTGATCTAGATTATATGGGCAGTTGACAAAAAAAAAATGCCTTTATCAATATTTTCTTGTCATTGAGTATCTTGTTATGTAAATCCTTGAGCTCTGGGATGCCTCAAGGCTGTTTTCATGCAACTCATCCAACTGAATTAGTCATTTCTCTTTGGCAATTTTGATACCGAAGTTCAAAATTTTGACTATCCACAAAGCCTTGTACTTAACCATAATTGGAAGATGGCATGACTTCCCAAAGACTACTCCTTTCAATCTACTATATATTGAGAGAGATGTTAATGCAGACAATGACTTGCATGTACAGAACATGCAACTGAGGATGACATCACAGAGTATACAAGCGCATTTGGTACAACATGCTATGCAGATTCTGTCAAACAAGGAGTTGAGGTAACTCTTTCAGTGAATACATACTTCCCTCAAAATCATGAATCTAAAATTGATGCATGTGTGTGAATGTCAGACCGTAGACTTGAAGAGTTGATGACCTTAGACATAAACTTCGGATGAGAGGTTTAAAGTGCAGCATTGTCTACACACATGCTGCAACAAGGATACATGTTATACCAATATGTGCATCAAAATTACAAGCAGTCAGGTTAGATACTGTCAAGACTTGCTGTGATTACAGAACTGAAATACCAAACTGAATCTAAAACCTAATTCTAAACTTGACTACCGGAAAAGTTTCCTCTACATCTCACCTTAATCAAAATCACCACAAACATCAGATAAGCCATGACATTACCACATAAAACTAAATTCAGTAGATATCAGAGCATTATGATATCGAAGAAGAGATGCCATTCTCTTGAGAAAGCATAGTCTTGATGTACTACATCAATCCCTGGAAATCCCTTTTTGTTTTCCAGTATAGTTTTTAAGTTTATTACAGAACTAAAAGCTCTCCAACTAATATAAAAATGAGTACACAAGTCAGAAAATAAACAAGCTTGTAGAAGAATGTCCAAATCTGAACCAACAAAAATCACATTGGTCACAAGAATTACTTCTCCTAAAAGAATCTATCCACACATTCACCTTTAAGATAGATTCCTCAATTCTGAAAAGGAATCTTCATATCAGAATCAACCCAAACTCTGGTTTTCAAAGAACAAGAGCCACAAGGCAGAACACAGACGCCACAGAAGCACCCAATCTCCTAACTTGAACACAATCACCGACAATCAACAACGCAAAACCCATCGTTTCAAGCTCAGAGGAATCAACAGAGAAGAAATCACCACACCTCTGATAAAAAAATGTCCATGTCTTCTCCAGTGATCTCCACCGACATATCATCTATACTTATCTCATCAGCAGTGGTTGTTCGGTCGTGTCTCGAAGATCGAAGGTCGTTGTCGTAAACCACGCGTAGCTCTGCATCGCTTAGGACTTGCCACGCCTTTTGGATCTTGAGAAACATTTCGTAACGAGAGGTGTTTAGCTTATCTGGGTGTGAGTGGAGGATGCGGATCGATAGCTGTTGCGGATTTGGTCATAGCTCGCATCTTCTTTGACGGAGAGGATCTCATAGTATGTCTCGTGGAGCCAGTTTCACCCAGAAGCATGATTGATTGTTGAATCCTTTGTGCAATTAAATTACGATACACCAAAGGGTTACTAGGGTTAGGCAATTTGTTTTTTTCACAAAATTGTTTTCGGCTGTATCTTTGGTTCAATTCGATTTAGCAAATTTCAATTAGCTTCGAGACCAAAAGTAACCGCTATAGTACTCTCTCTGTTTTATTTTAGTTGTTGTTTTAGACTTGGACACACATATTAAAAACATTTAGTTTTACATATTTCCAAAATAAAAATACAACTACCAATACATCTAACCACATTTCAACCAATAGAAAAATAGATTAAAATAAAAAATTAATAAATTTTGCATTGAAACTATAAAACGACACTTATTTTAAAACAAAAATTTTACTCTACAACGACAATTAATCTAAAACGGAGGGAGTATTATATTTGATTTTGACATGCAGTTTTCTTAGTATTATTAATAATACTAGAGATTTTACTACACTACGCGCAGTTTATTTATTTATGAATTATATATATATATATATATATATATATATATATATATATATATATATATATATATATATATATATATATATATATATATATATTTATATTAATGTTAAATATATTTTAAATATCAATTTAATTATTTTATTTTATGATATTATTACTTATTTTAATATAATATTTGAAAAATTAGAATTAAATATATTGGAATAATATTTTTTGAAAACCATCAATTAATTTATATTTTAATAAATACTACTTTAAATGTAAACATAATTAATTTCTAATTTTTTATTAATTTTTAGTTATTATATCGAAAGTTAAAAATTTATTCATTTAATTATTTTATTTATTTATTATTTTTATGTATTATATATTTGTTTATAAATCACTTCATTTATTTTTAAATATTATTTAAAGAATATGTAAATAAAACTTAATTTTATATATATATATATATATGTATATATGTATATATAAATTTGTAATCATTTTGAATATTTAATAATATAAATTTTGATGACTAAGAAAAATGATTCAATAAATTTTTAAAATGTTGAAACAATAATTTACTGTGAGTTTTAAATTTTCGTCTTTACTTATTTTCAAATAAGTATTTATTATAAAAAAAATTAAATTAATGTATTCATGTTTAGATACTCATATAACTCAAAAGGTTCTTATCTATTTGTTTATCTTTATTTTTTTTCTTTTTTTCTTTTTTTCTTAACTTTCTTTTTAATTGAGTGATTGACAAAATAATTTTTTTTTTTAGATTATGGTTTAGACCATTATATTGTGGGTTCGCATGTAACATTTGAAATAAAACTATTAGTTATTGATATTATGGACTGGTACCAAATTTAAGCAAAACAAAATATGATAAACTGGTACAATCATTATTATACATCTAGTATTTTTTTTTCATTGACTAAAACGTATCTTCGTATCCTTCAGCATAGAAAGTGAATATATAGATACATTCGCATTGGTCAAAGTCAATGATCATGATGATTTACCTAGAAAGAGTTATAGGTTTTATGCATGATACTTTTATTATTCACGTTTGTTCTTCATAGAATAAAACTAAAAAAAATCTAGCAAAAGTAAGTCAAATCAAAAGAGACGGAGAGTCATAAAATATTGTAAAACTAGTCTATTTTTAGATTTCTGTTAAGAAAAAGAATAATGTCATTTATTCTCTTCGTAATTTCAGATTTCTTTTCTCATTCTATCTAGATCTCTTTCATACTCATATTTAACTCCTCTCTTCCAATACCATAACCCATTTACTTATCTTTCTCCTACCTTGTATATACGACTCTGCTCTAATGGTTGTTGTGGCAATGATAATTAACAGTTGATCAATGGCAGTTTACTTCAAATTCGATTTGATGGTTGTAACATGAAACATTACATAACAGAGACCAAGACGGCCAAGACGGCCAAGACCTACTCTCTTCCATCACAAAATTTTCCTTACTTCATTTTGAATGTTTAATCTCGATTATTTTCTATATAAATATTATGAAATGATATTTTGTTTAAATATACAGATATATAAATTATTATCCTGTATTTAATATAGTTTTGTGATTAATTTAAATTTTGATCAAGAATGTTAGATAGTATAAGTTTATTTGATATATATAAGAAATAATGATAAATTATTTTTTGACTAAATATTAAAAAGATTTGGACCATTTCTTATGATAAAAAACTATTTAGTGTTTAGATTAGGTTTGAATCCAATTTAATATGGATAAATATGAAGATAAATTTTTTGGATATTTTTAATAATCTATAAATATAGTATTTATCATAATTGTGTGGTGATAATGAAATTATTTATTTTATGTAGTAAATTAATAGATTTTTATAATACTTATATATGATTATTTGTGGTAGAATCGTTTGAACTGTTGTCCATCAGTGCTATTTTTTTTTTTGAATTATACAAGGATATCTTGGCCCCAGTCCAGATTAGTCATGTGTTGCCACGTATCGGTCCTCTGTCCCTGGCGATGCCGAAATGTTAATTCTCCAGTGGCCAAGATTTGAACTTTAGTGGTTTTACCGTATTGAACTTTTTACCCTCAAGTTAATCACTACCAGACCACAAGTTTTGGTTCATCAGTGCTATTGATGCATGGATTGACTCAATAACATGAAGATTTGACCCCACTGCATTTGGATCTGTGAAATGCTCTGCATCAGAAAGTGTTAGATAAAAAGCAAAAGATGTTTGCCAGCTTCATAATATTAAACGTAATATAGAGTAAAATTAAAGCATATTTACAAGTCCAAAGATAAAATACATCAAACAATAGAAAAAACATGATTGGAAGTTAATTGGTACAAAAAAGAGCATCAATGTCATACATATATAAAGGGAGAAAAATAATTATCAATTCTAAGACAGCACAATCATTATAGATCATGATTCCAGTTATGAACTTTATCTAGTTCAATATTTTGGACCAAAACCTTGTCGAGGAAGAGATCAAAATTCATTTCACCAGCTCACAGTTTCTTTCTTATAGGACAGGGCTAGGTGATCATGTCTTTCCAATAATTGGAATTACGAAGCCATCAGCATGGTTCTACTCTTTGGAGGATAATAAATTTGAATCCATGGCTTCCAGTTGGCTAAACAAAAATTGTTAACGACTATTAAAGAATAAATATTAAAGAAATGTTAATAGAGAGACCTCGTGAGGAGATGAAAAATCTTTTGCAGTGTAAAATGGCCATCTGAATTAAATCTCGTGTCGAAACACCGTGGTTCTTTGACTCAGACGAAACACTCTGGTTCTTTGGCCTTCGTCCCTCTATTTACATAAACTTGAGAAGCAATAATTTCTTTTTTCTTAAAACCAAATTAACACTTACTTTGTACACAAACATGAAAAGCGGGTTAAAATAAAAAGTAAGTTTCAAATACTTTATTTAAAGTAGATCTGAAATCTCCAAGAATTGGTGAGAAGAAAATAATGGAAAAAAAACAGATTGAGCAGAATCTAATGTTTAGAGGATCTAGTGAGATATTTTTGAAGAACATAACTTTGTGAGCATTGGCTGAAAAGTCAGGGGAAATAGTCGCCATGGCTTGTCGTTCGGTTTAATCACCATGGCTTGATCTTAATTAGAGTAGGTTCTAAGGTTTTGGTTTGTAGCAAGAAAATAAAAACAATTGTATGAAATGAGTAAGTGTGGGAGATGAAAAGAATTCATTAAGAAGAGATTAAAGCAAACGATTTATTGTGGAGGAGGATGAGTTACAAATAGAACTGGGAAAAAATTTAGACCCGAACAACCGAACCCAATCCAAAAAAGTAGTATTAAACTTAAACTGAAATTGATTAGATATCCGAACGGGTTTTAAATATTAGTATATAGAGAACTAAAACTAAATTCGGCTGAACCGAAGTATTCCGAGTATCTGAATATAACTGAAATAGATTTATATACCTATATACATTAATTATTTTTAGATTTAATGTATATTAAAAAATCTAAATATATAAGATATTTTTACGTTGTCTAAAATACTTGAAAATATATATAGATAGTCAAAATAGCTAAAATATACTCAAAACACCATAAATACTTAAAATATCTATTGAGTCTCTATTCAAATATTCAAAGTAAATCAATTTATATGTTAATTTTAGGTATTTGACGTATCTCTTTCAAATTTATATGTAATGTATTATACTATTTATAGATTGAGAGAAATTTAAAATATATAATGAATTTTAAAATAATTTAAATGGGGTATCCGAACCTGAACCGAACTCGTAAAAATCTGAACCGAATTCGAACCAAAATTTAGAAATACTCAAATTGGGCTAAAATCTTTGATCTCGAAAACCCGAATGGACCCGAACCGAACCAAATGGATACCCAAACACCCATCCCTAGTTACAGAGGTTGGAAAAAAAATGAAACTCAAAAGACGTAACTCTTACACAATACATATTAGAATAAGTCAATCCACGTTTAACGGATTAAGAATTTCCAGGTGTATTGTAAAGTGAGCCGAAGATAGTATACAAATATTTTAATTTTGAGTGAGTATCAAATGAACCGAATATGAATTTTGAACCCAAATACATGATTTCAGATTTTTAAGGCTCAAATAATGCTGACATGGCTGATTAAAATGTTATAATTGGTGGATTTAATTAAATGATGTGGACACTCTCTCCTTCCACTATTAAGAACTTTTAGTATTAGTTTGATTTGATATGAATTAGTAATTTTTTTATGTACACTATGATGTTATAAAGTCATAATACATCAAAAATTAAATATATATATATATATATTTTAAAAATTATATAATTTACCAGACAGTTTATTTGAGATTTTGTATATACATTTATGTTACTTCATTATCTTTATATTTGGTTTATATTTTATAAGAGTTATATTTGTTGAGTTGGTGAAATATAAAATTTACTTGACATATTTTGAGTTAATCTGATAGTATAATTTTTTTTGAGTTATAATAGTTTTAGCAGTATTTTCGTATTCAACCCTACCCACAGTCGAAATGATAAATTTGATACCTCATGTATATTCCAGTCCAGATTTATTTAAAATCCGACATGTAAAACCCTAATAAAACGATACAACCTCATATAAATCTGATAATATTTATAAAAAATTAATTCAAACTTTTGAATCAAGCTTTTAAGCACATGTTTAATACTCTAAAAACAATTATTATTTAACTTGGCTATTTCAAATATATTTAAGAGTTCAGACTAATCCACAAAGTGAGAGTTAGTCCACAAAAAGACTATTTTTACCATTTTTCGTATATTCAAATGAGATCCAATATCTTTTTTATATAATGAAAATTACAGTTTTATATATAATTTATATATTTTAACATTTTCTATGATTTATATTTAAATTCATGTATAGAATTTACTTTTGTTGTTTTTAAGTAACAAAAACATAACTTTGTTTGAAATTAGTTATACATTCTTAGACCATTAAAATGAATTTGAAATTGTGTAAACGCGGAATATTAATATAGTTGAGATATTGTTTAGAAAATATATTAATGGAATGCATCAATATTAAGTTTTGTGAAAGAGTTAGTCCACAAAATACTATTTTACTGTAGAAAATTATCACATAGACACATATTTTTTCATAGATAAGAAGCATGTCCTAACCCATGAGGTCAACCTCTTTTTACACGACATGTTTTTCAAATAAGAAAGCGATTTATGGGATGTCAACATTGTTGTTTGCTGTGTTATAAAATATTAGGTAAGAAAAAACAGGTTAGAATGTTTATTCAAAAAATACAGGTTGTAGTGATGAAATTTACCGAGGTCAGCAGAACTCGGCCCCGGCCCATGCTTCGCGCCCGAAAGAACCGCTCACCGTTGAGAGCCGTTTATTATCTTTGTAGAGGAACAATACGGATCGAAGTCATCCACCTAGTGAGTCCGGCTTTGCCCCTCCTGTTGGGATTTTATTAATATAAGATAGATTTTAAATGATAAGGAAGAGGTACATGGTAATTTAACGAGAATTAGTGAGAGTGATGGATTAAAAATTATAAATTGGAAACATTATTGAAGAACTTTTGAGAAGTGAGGATCTAAAGGTGGAGGAAGACAATGAAGAGGTTTTACGTTTTAGTTGTAGGCCGGGTAGAAGCAAAATTGAGTCCAATTACGGTTATATATATTAATTATATTGATCAATTTATGTGAAGCCCAAAGAATAGGAATGTCGATAATATATGCAAGTAAATAGTGTTTTTTTTTAAAGTGCCATGTGTCACATTCAAAAAATAGTATTTGATGACGTGGCAGACTATGAAGAAACAAATATTTATATATATATATATTTTTTTTTTTGGTAACACATACTTTTTTTGTAACTCATACCCATTTTTTTGTAAAATATATATAGATAGATAGACAATCAAAATTTTGATGGGTCTGCATAACTTTCAAAATACAAATTTAATCATCGACCTATAAATTTTGGAATCTTAAATAAATGGGCCTTAACCTTATTTGGAAGTCAATAGTAAACCCGATTACCCGAACCCGCTTCTAAAATACCAACGGAGGCAAAAGCCGATTCCACGATCGTCTCTGAATCTGTTAATAACTCTCTCTCTCTTGTTCTGGGGAAAACTTTCGCTAAGATTTGGTAGAATCGTGATGGGTTTATCAAAAGGTAGATTGAAAACATGGTTCAATAAGAAAATCACCGATCCTCTCCTCCAGATCTTGCGTAGGTTTGTCTTTTCTCTCTTTACGCGTTTTCTATCATCATATCTCTGTATATGGGATCTGATATTATGTCTATTTGTTTACTTAGATTCTCCTCCAAGATACTTGAGAGAGAGAATCAGATAGATCTCCTTTGCTATTTGTTGATTGTTTTGTCTTAAAACCTTTCCTATGTTGTTTTCTTAATTTGGAACATTAAAGGTACATTTTTCAATTTTCTTATAGAGGTACTGAGCCTAAGCAGATTGCTTTCTCCGCAGCACTCGGTATTACCTTGGGGATATTTCCGATATGCGGTGGGTTCCTACGCTTCCTGCTTTTCGCTTTTGTTACGTTTTGAGATTGAAATGTATCTTATTGTGATTGGTTTTTAAAAAAAACAGGTGTTCCTGTGTTTCTATGTGGAGTAGCTATTGCGTTTCTTGGATCTGCTTGTCATGCTCCTACCGTGATGTTGGCTAACATCATTGCCACTCCAGCAGAACTTGCGTATAACCTTTATGCTATTCACACCATTTTAATTCTTTTGATATCATCAACTCTCTGTCTGATTGGATTTTGGGTTTTATCATTCATGTCTTTGGGTAAAGCCTCGTGGTACCTTTCCTAAGACTTGGTGAAAAAGTCACTGGTGGACCTCATTTTCCTATGACATCAGATGCCCTGAAGAAGGTTTTCACTGGTCAAGCCTCCCAGGAAGTCTTTTTAAGCATTGGTAATGCGGTAAGTAGCTACAATATGAGACTCTCTTTTCTCTTACCGTAATCTTGTGTTTCAAGATAAGTCTTTGATTTGTTAGTCCTATGGTTTATTGGTTACTGCAGTTACTAGGGTGGCTTGTAGCAACTCCTTTCTTCTTTATTGCGCTGTACGTTGTGTTGCTTCCGTGTTTCAAGATCCTGGTTCACAAGTTTGGTGCAGCTGCTTCATCCCCAAAAATACCAATTACTATGGAGACAGAACTCAACCCGAAGCCAAGAGACGCTTAAGTTCAACAAGAGTTAGTGTTCTCATTTTTCTGTTATCAACATGAAACCCTTGAATTGTAACACTCAGATAAATAGACGACCTAATGTATAGGGTTTACACGATTGCACTATCACTTTTGTTCAAAAAACCTCTTTCCGAAAATGTTAGTAACGGAAAATATTTGAGGCTTACCTATGAATCACTGTACCAACATCATAAAGTCCATTTCTTGTGTTTTTTTTTGTTCTTTGGTTGTGAAGTTAACAATAAAGATATCAAAGAACGAATCAAAAAGATTCAAAAATGTCTACTGGTTAACGTACATTGACAAAACTAATACGCAGAGCGAGAAGACAAACCTGCGAATCTCCGCGTCCATGGAAATGATCAAAGCGGATGTGTTTCATCATCTATTTATTTTATAGTATTTTATTTTTTTTGCTAAGAATGTGAATATCATTAAGTGAATAATGAACAAATTGATACACATTGTTAGCTTGGATCCCATTCTGCTTATGAAGCTCGATGGTTCCTAAAAAACACAGGAACAAGATTTGCTACGGCAAGTTTCATGAGCAACAAAAGCCGAGCATAGAAACAAGGATACTAATTCAGCTAGATGAAGAATCGGTAGGTCAACATCAAATGGACCAGAAGATAATTGTTGGGATTGTGAAATCCCATGTCCAATTCTTTATTGTCCAATTAGTACGATATTGTCCACTTTGGGCCTAAGAGGCTGGCCCGCATGGATTTACTTTCGGGCTCCTTCCCAAAAGACCTCGTACTAATTAGAGTTGGACATCTCTTTATATATTAGACACTTCTTGTCTAATTCTCCAATGTGGGACTTAGTTTGTTATCTCAGATTCTCCCCCTCAAACTAAGGATCACATTCATCTCGTGTCCCACAACTGACTTCCAGGATCTTTTGACTTGATCTCTGCCATATACCTCCCATTCATCTCTCGAAGGGTCCCATTCATCTCTCGAAGGGTCCCATTCATATCTCGAAAGGGTATTTTGGTCTTCTTGCAAATTTCTCGTCAACCGCTCTGATACCAATTGTTGGGATCGTGAAATCCCATGTCCAACTCTTTATTGTCTTATTAGTACGATATTGTCCACTTTGGGCCTAAGAGGCTGGCCCGCATGGTTTTACTTTTGGGCTCCTTCCCAAAAGGCCTCGTACTAATTAGAGTTGGACATCTCTTTATATATTAGACTTTCTTTTGTCTAACTTCCGATGTGGGACTTAGATTGACATCTCACAATAATAACCAGAGGAAGGTTTTCTCAGAGCTCAGCAGGCAGAGTCGATTGACAACTCTTCCCCCAGCCACCAACGTCGATGAGCTAACTCCAAAGCTAATCATATCCAAAGGAAAACGCACTAAAGTAGATGAGAATCCAAGGCCGAACAACTAAAACATGGCATTGAAACATAGGAGAATCTCTATAAAAGAGCAGGCGGTAGATGACATCCCTTGAATCCGGCTACTCCAAGCAAGAGAATAGCTCAAAAGATCCAGGATTAGAAGAAAGGGAGAGGCAAACACTTACGGCGAGGGCCTCCTTCCGATCTTTGAAGCTTTGGCAGACCGAGGAGTCCACACAACATGTGAAACAGAGAGGCGGAAAAGCAGCCTTTGATGTGTCGGCGGTGACGGGAGCGTCCTTTAGACCCGAACTCACCAACACAGACCAGAGGATCTAAACACCAAACAGCAAAACACCATGGCAGCTGAGGAAGAGACCTTGGAAAAGGAAGGCTCTCAGCGGATTGTCTTTACTCCACCGCTCTCAAGAGAAACATATCTCTGAGGAGAGGCTCTACGACAACTTGGAGCTTGGAGAGACCAAAAACACTGGGAACAAGGAGGAGGAGAAGCAGACGGGAGGCAGCGACACACCGGATCTACTCTTCCGCATCTTAGGAGAGACTGATCTGACCCATATCTAACTGCGAAGCTCCAGAAAAAACAGAAAAACCAAAGCTCCTGAGACTTTCATGCACAAGGCCTCCTCACCCTCTCTCCAGAGAAGATTATCATCAACTAAGGTTCTGATTAGATCCAACATGGTGGAAATCCAGAGAAGAAGAAAAAAGAGGAGGCAACAAAACCAGACAGAGCAGAGAGAAAGACTGAAGCTAAGCAAATAAGGGAAAGTAGTCGACGGTAAAATAACATCTGCCGACCGCTGGAGAGAAGATGAGTGAGGCGACACTTTTAAGAGCATCTCCAATGTAAAACTCCATTTTTTTTTTATTTTGGAGTAAAAGTGATTATGATGTAAATTTGCTTCAACTCTATTCCATTTCTCACTCCATAATGGAATAGTGAACAAAAAAAAATAGATTACTCCATTTATGGAGTAAACTCAATTATGGAGTGGAGTAAACTCAATTATGAAGTGAGAAATAAAGTAGGGTTGAAACAATTTTTAATCCATATTCACTTTTACTCTATTTTGGAGGAAAAAATAGAGTTGGGTTAGAGATGCATTAAGGGAAGGTGAAGAGTGACCAAAGAAAAAAATCTCTCTCCTCTTTCTAATTTTTTTTAAAGCAAGACATTAACTTGACATATATTTTATATATATGTTTTTTTACAATATATTATATATTTATGTTTATAAAATGAAACATAGACATTCATAAGAATATAAATTCAAACCTTTGTAACTAATGCCTTCATTAGTACATCTAGTAACAAAACAATAGCAATATGGGATAAAAATTGTATACTGCATAAACAATATGCTCTTATCAATCTAATTAATAAAATGATTGGTAAAGCATTATAGGATTCTTATATAAAATTATTTTTAAAATCAGTATATGATATATAATTTCTTTATTTCAAAATAATATAGATATATTTATAATATATATTAATTTGTATACTTTTATTCACAATAATAAATTATATTTAATTATATATATATTTATTTCATATTTTGAATGTAAAAAATTATTCTTTTAAAAAACTAAAAATATATTTTTTAAACCTTACAACAATTTTTTTAAAATAAAATTTTCCTTTTTAAAAAAAAATTTTCTTTTCAAATAAATAAATATAAAGTTTTAAAAATAAAAATAAAAATTTTAAAAATAAATGTTTATTTTTAAACGTAAAATTATTATAAAAATAAACAATTTTAAAAAATATATTTTTTTACAAATAACTTTTTTTCACAAAAAAAATTTATTTTCAAAAATAAAAATTTATTTTAAAAACAAAATTTTATTTTTAAAGTATTTTTAAAATAAAACTTAAAATTTATTTAAAAATAAAAATTTATCTTTCGAAGATAAAAAATATTTTTAATTGTAATATAATTTTGTCATATTATTAATCAAAATAAATTAATTATAGTTAAATTATTATAACTTTTTATATATTATAAATACAAATGCTCTATCAAAAGTTTCATATGAAAACATTGGATAGAGAGCATTTAGAGAGCATCTGTATCTTAGAAATGCTATCTTAAATATTTTTGTGGTAATTATTGATTGGATAATAAAGAGCATAATGTTTATGGGAACCAAAATTCGTACTGTCGATTTCAGTCAAATAAGGAAAATTAGGAAACCGTAGCTTTCCCTAAGGTCCCAGATTTCTGTTAAACCAAACGTTCAAGCAACCAAACAATCAAACACAGACGATGAACATTAAATCGTAAAACGAAAAGGAGAGCAAAGGAAATCTTATTCCAAATCGGCGGAGAGTGAATACGACAAGATCATGCCTTCGGCTACAAGAGCTGCCGGCGAGATTCCTAATTCTAGTAACTAACAACGAAAACCTAGTTGAGTCGCAGCTCGCTAAAAAGGAAATAACACCTAAGTTGCTTTAAGTGCTTGTTTGCAGAGAAAAATGTGTTTCTTGAAAGAAGTCTTGAGTCTTGCTTATATACTCATCCAAAGTCGATGACGTCTTCCCGTAATGCCCTTGATCCGAGTTTATCCTTTGCAGAAGTTTTCCTTGTTCTTCTCGATCTTCATGCTTATCTGGAAACTTGACGTTTATCTCTTTTTTCATTTATCTTTTTGGAAAACAAGTAGACCATCATAACGAATTGGTCTCTTTCTCGTCAAGTGTTTTGTAAGTGGGTCGTTATCATGATTGAACCCTTTTTGGGTCATTTTATGACTTAACCGCTTTTACGATTTCTTTCAGAGAAAACGACCGTTTGTACGAGGTTAGCTATCATTTCTTCCGAGATAAAAGGAAATGGATGATTAGTCACGACAATGTTTTTAAACGATTGTCTTTTAATAAGAAAGATGAGCCTTGCGATTTTTATCGTAAAAATCTAATGACAAATCCGATTGAGACGAAACAAAAACCCATGTGATCAGGACTTAGAGAACTTTCACATGGCTTGGATGAGAAAGACGGACTTAGATCGTGAGGTGTCCCCGGCCTAGGACAGGATGGACTGATCCGTGGATCTCCCCACCCTAGGGAGGGATGGTTTAGGGAAGCTCTTCCCCGCCCTACGGCGGGGTGATCTGGTCCATGTCTGTCCCGCCCTAGGGCGGGGTGCTTGGTGTTGGACTGCCCAGACCTAGGGTGGGATGGACGATCTTGGTGTGCCCCGCCCTAGGGCGGAGTGGATGATGTTGGCTTGCCCCGCCCTAGGGAGGGATGGATGGTCCAATGTGTGCCCTACCCCAGGGCGGGGTGGATTGATGATGGGTGTGCCCCGCCCTAGGACGGGGTGGATGGAGACGGTATGTGCCCCGCCCTAGGGTGGGGTGGATGAGCTCGGTACATGCCCTGCCCTAGGGCGGGGTGGATGGACTTGGGAAGTGCCATGCCCTAGGGCTGGGTGGATTGGTTCATCGTTGACTTGATCGTTCCGTTTATGAAGTGTGGTGACTTAGTTTGATCTTCAACCTTTTTCCGAAGTTGTTCTCGTAAGTTTTAACAGAAAAATATGTTTTGGACGTTGATTTTGAGATTACCGTTTTTTACCCTAACAATGTTTATGCTAATGCTCTACCAATCAAGCCATGAGTGTCAAAAGGCCATCCATAACATATGGGAGTATGGCATAACTTCTCAACCAAGCTCAATAAATTTGCTAGACTCTTTTTCATGCGTTCAAGTGTTGATTTTTAGTTAGGAATGCTTATTCAACGTCATAGAAATTTGTTTATTTTTTTATTTTATTCTGTTTGACTTAAATAATAACATGATGTTTTAGTATTAAAAAATATATATAGGTTTAGATAAGTCTACGTGTTTTTATTTTATTTTTTGAGATATTGGTGACACAGGCCTGGCCAACGGCCAAGCAAAGTAAGCAACAATGTAGGGCACAAAATTTTAGAAGTTAGTGAATCTCTTCCTCTTTTTAAGAAAAAAAAATCTGGGTAATGTCTTTGTCCAATTTAGATGCTAGTCATTGTTATTTTTGTTAGTTTAAGTTAAGCAATCATGTCATTGAATGTGAATGTGAATGTGATATTATGCAATACATAATCCAATTCAATTGTTCTTTATGTTTTTTTTTTGCTTTTCAATTTAGTGAAAAATATTAGTATTATTCATTGACTTGAATTTTGAGTAACAAATTGTATTTTCTAATATTGAGTACAAGACACACTTTCTAATATCGAGTTGGGCCTCCAAAAACCATGGATCCGTGCTATGGTGACATTAACATAGTATATACTAACATAGTGGGATGCTACTTCAGTCGCATTATTTGCATTTTGTTGAGATTAGGTAAATACTAAAAAGGGAAAATTGGCTAATTGGATCATATTGAGAATGAATTTGCCTCATTATACCTTTCACTCCTTTTTCAATATTAATCTCTTGCGATTAGATCCTCATCTCTTGTTCACTCTTCTTTGCATCATCACTTGTGTCTTGTCAGATTATGGTTACCATCGCTATATAAAACAAATTTTATTTACAAGACATCTTCCTTCGAATTTCTTGAAGTTTAGATCACATCCTCTTGGCTTACTTAGGAAGTGTACACTCCAGCGGTCTTAGTCCACTACTAGTATCATCTTGATGTGGATAAATGGAATATTTTTCTATCTCTCTTTGGCGAAATCCTAATTTTATTCTTCTTTTACTTACCCTCTTTGAACTGTGTCTCCATCGTTTACTAGTCAACCGTCTTGAAACATTCATCTTCTTCGTCTTTTATTTTTCTTCAGTTTTCTGCTAGTCCTTGACGTGTTACATCTCATTACTTTTAGTTCACCATCCTGCTATTTGTTGTGATCCATATGAATAGGTTCTACTAGGTCAGATGTCTCCAATCGTATACATTTCTCCGGAACATGGAAATGTAGAATATATGGTCAAGTGATATATCTGATGGTAACACCCCTGATCTGGAAAGTTAAACTTGATTGACAGTGTAATAATTAAACAAGAACATGCACGATCAACCATAACAAATTAAACCAAACCTAATATGGTTCTCTTGAATACATACATTACCGTATTCTCAACATAACCTTTTTCTTGTTCTGTCCAGCATACTTCTGTAGTTAACAAAATCGTTTGACATAGTGCTTTGTCTTAAGACTTCATTAATTTAAATAGCTGCACTTACCGATGTAATCTGGTTTCTCCTTTCTCCATGGCTTACTCCTCATTTATCCTTCCTCCAAATACCATTTTCCATCATGGTAGCACTAAATTTTTCATCCCCGAGTTATATATGTTTTATTTCATGCTAATGCTCTATTTTACTCTCCACATTCATTTTATAACTCCGTGATTCTTTTGGGTCCTTCATCAGTTGATGGACTCATCATGTTTTCCTTGGTCGAAATTCATCTTTTTCCCTTCAACTTCTTGCTTTTCATGGTGTTCTTTTTTTCCCTAGTCTAAACTGTTTTTCATGATCCTCTGAACTTTTTTTTTCTTTCCATTTTCCATTTTATGGCCTCACCATCTCAATCTTCACCAGTATCTTATGGTGACCCTTCACTGATTCATCCTTTGATCATTAAATTTTTTTCTTACACGCTTTCTTATATCTCCCTAATTTCCATTGCCGAGGTCACCTCCTTCCTATATTTCAATAGTATCCAACTTTTATCTCGTCCACATTTCAAACCGTATCAACAAATACTCCTGCTAATTCTGTCTTTTTCTTGACATTTTCTTTTTCTATTGTCTCCCAACAGCCTTTCCTTAACTAATCAATCTTCACTCACTTGGTGTCACAACCCTCATCTTACTGCAAATTCTCTAGTTCATTATACTTTCAACAATCAGTTTGGCATGAAAGTTTTGGTAACAGTATACTAATAGACTCACATTCCCAATTTTACTTTCGTAAAATCTTTCTCGGACTCGAATATTCCTAACAACACAAAGACACTAACAACACCTACAAATGTGCCAAACGAAACATATATGACATGGTATCCTATAACGTTTTGATTCCAATTCCTCAACCATTCATAAGTCTGACTCTCCTCCTAGCTGAAGAACTGTGGTCTCTGCAGCACGGATGACGAGAACATGTACCTGATAACTTCAAAGACGAAACACCAAGCACATCCACATAACACACAAGACAACCAGTAAGGAGACCAACACAGTCGCTACGAAGAGAGAACGTGAATACCTCACCGCAACAAAATACAGACATACTAAAAAACGAGCTCGAGAGAGCAGGCGATCCAGTCCAGAATAGCTCCATAACCTGCAAAAGAGCAAGTGCAATAACTCTGCCATGGAGTTCAAATTAACAAATCATCACACTGGGATGTGCTACAACACCACCAGGAGTCGCCGAAGCAAAGATGGAGTCCGAAGATAACCCAAAACCACCAACTTCCCCGCCTTATGCTGTTTCTGAGAACAGGAAACAGTTTCTTCAAAAATTCTAAAGCTGAACCGATGACATTCGGAGCAGAAAATCACCACTAAACCAAGAGTAAAACACCTTAGAAACTGACCAGAAAAACTACATCAAGGAAACCAAAACAAGAATCATGAAGAGGAGATGACAGATGAGAGTAAGACCATCATAGAAGCTTCGTGATTGCCATAGAAGATCACACTTAGAAAAATTCTTCCTCTCTCCAGACGCCACAGCTTGAAGCAGCAACACACATTAGCAACCACAAGCTTAAAGCACCCCAAAGTATAAGGACCTTCTGAAGCTCTCATGGCATTGATTTGACTGGACAAGACCCAGCGAGACTCCAAGTCAAATCCAACAGCCCAAAAATTGAAACCACTCACCACGACAACGGGGATTGATTGGATCCAAAATCTCACTTACTAGATCTGAAGAGAGAGTCGCCTCTCCTCTATCACACATGGCCGACTCACCGAATGGGTCAAAACCCTAAAGGAAAACCGAAAACCCATTCGAAAGCCCAAAATTCCGACTCCTAGGTCATCTCTGCCGCTTCAAACTGGCATGCACACTGGAAAACTGAGACGCATGCTGGACCCAGCCGCGGTTCTTTCGCTGGCGAGGCACTTCTTCCAGGGAACTCTGCATATCACAAGAAGCTAAAGGAGACGAGAAGGATCAAACGGGAAAAAGGAGAAAAGGGAATGAGGGAACCTCTGGCAGCAGCGGTGAAGCGCACACACCAAAAAGATGGCTTATGCAGTGAGGAGCTCGAGAAAAAGTAGAATTAGAAAGAGAGAAAATCTATGAGTCCACATCTTCATTTTTGTTACATTATATTTTCATACCATTAATTTTTGAGTGGAAATAAAATTCCAACTTTTGATATGTTAAAATTGTTTGTTAGAAGGTTAAAAGTGATAATTTTAAAAGTTCAAAATTTAAAACACGTCTATATGTCACTCACGATTTAAAAATACGATTTTCCATTTATTTTGAATTCATGTTTATATTTATTGTTTCAAACGTTTAGAGAAAAACTTCAATGATCAAATAAGATTCACTCTTATTAACTTGAGAAAATAGCTCAAAACTTAAGTCCACTCAATAATCTCTAATCTCATAAGTTCATGGTACAACTCACCATCTTCTTATATAGAGATCTTATATTCCTAATCACACTAAACATATCTTATTTAGATAACTTCCTAAACAAGATATAATTCCTATTTTCGAATGACTTTAGTTTAGCTTGGGAATCAAGCTAAGTTCAAGTTTATTTTCAACATTCTCCCCTTTAAACTTGAAGTCCATTTTCGACAAGTCCTTAACTCCAACAAGATCCCTCATCTCCTTAAACTTCAATCTCCCAAGTGCTTTTGTCAAGATGTCTGCTCGTTGCTCGATCCCGGGTACATGTTTGACGTCGATTAACTCACTCTCTACACACTCTCTAATAAAGTGATATCGGCGATGGATGTGTTTACTTTGTCCATGGAAAACAGGGTTTTTGGTGAGAGCAATGGCCGACTTGTTATCAATAAGAATCTGCACTTTCTCGTTGAGCTTACCAATGATTTCCTCAAGAAGGTCTTGTAACCAAATAGCCTGTTTTGCTGCCTCCGTTGCAGCCATAAATTCGGCTTCACATGAAGACAATGCAACTGTCTCTTGCTTAGTAGAACACCAAGTGATAGGACTGTCTGAATAATAGAAGATGTGTCCGGTGGTGCTCCGTCCATCATCCTCATCGACATTGTGACTACTATCTGAGTACCCAATCAAATTCGCGTTCTGCTTCGCTTGCCGGAAAACCAAACCATACGCGAGAGTTCCTTGTAAATACCGTAGTATCTGTTTTAATGCTGCTTCATGCGACTGTTTAGGTGACTGCATGTACCTACTTAATACCCCAACGCAGAAAGATAGGTCCGGACGGGTGTGAAGTAAGTACCTTAAGCAACCAATATTTCTTCGGTACTCTCTTTCATCTATACTTGTTTCTTCGTGAGCTTTTGAAAGCTTCAGTCCTGGTTCCATGGGTGCGTGTACTGCATTGCAATCTTCCATGCCGTTTTCTTCAAGAATCCTTTTAGCATATCTCTCTTGACACAACGTGATTCCATCCTTATGTTGTACCACCTCAATCCCGAGATAATATGTGAGTTTTCCCAAATCACTCATTTCGAATTTCTTTGACATTCCTCTCTTGAAGTCTTGTATGAGTTCAATACTTGATCCAGTGATAAGGAGATCATCAACATAGACTGCTACGAGAAGATGTTGATCTTTGTATTCTTTTTGGTAAAGCGCGGGTTCCTTCGAGCATTTAACAAATTTTAACTCTCCAAGGACCTTATTGAGCTTTTCGTTCCACGCCCTTGGTGCTTGCCGAAGACCATAGAGGGCTTTATGCAGTTTATATACTTTGTCTTCCTTTCCATTCATCACGTAACCTTCTGGCTGAGCAACATATACTTCTTCCTTCAAGTCCCCATGCAAGAAAGCGGTTTTGACATCTAAATGATGCACCTCCCAGCCTCTTGAGGCTGCCAAAGCTATTAGAAACCTTACGGTTTCAATCCTTGCCACAGGGGCGAATACTTCTTCGAAGTCTACACCATGTCTCTGTATATAACCCTTCGCCACTAACCTAGCTTTGTATTTGTTGATGCTGCCATCTGAGTTTCTTTTGATCTTGAAGACCCATTTAAGACCAATTGCTTTCGCTCCAGCTGGAAGGTTTACTAATTCCCATGTCTTATTCCTGATTATCGACTTGATCTCATCATCACAAGCATCATTCCAGACTTTCAGCTCTCTCGCCTCGCTGTAACTCCAAGGTTCATCGTCCATTGTTAGCAACAAGCGTTCTCCATCGAGTTCGGCTAATAGGATGTAATCGTTAAGGTAGCTTGGCTTTTTACTTTCTCTCGTGGATCTTCGCAAAGGGTATGCTTCTTCTGCTTCATCTTCTTCATTCTCATCTGGTATATCAACGAGATTTTCTCCAGTGTCAGCATCAGGATTCTCAGCTACGGTTCCTTGATTCATATGATCATCGTTATCTCTCTGTATTCCTCTGTTTCCGAACTCTCCAAAGCTGATTCTAAGTTCTCTTGCTTCAGTATTAGTTTCTGTAGTGGTATTTTTCCAGTTCCAGCTCTTGTTCTCGTCAAACATCACGTCCCTACTGACCACTACCTTGCGATTTATGGGATCAAGTAATCTGTATGCTTTTGACCCTGGCTCTGTTCCGAGATGTACTAAGATGGGTGATCTATCATCTAGCTTTCGGAGATGGGAACTATCTATCTTGGCGTACGCGATGCATCCAAAAACTCTTACATGCTCTATGTTTGGTCGCTTTCCCTTCATGGCTTCGTATGGAGTTATATGTAAGACGCGAGTTGCTACTCTGTTTATCAAATAAGTTGCATGTCTTACGGCCTCTCCCCATAGATAATTAGGAATCTCCATATGTTTTAAGATGCTTCTGGTCATTCCCAAAAGAGTTATATTCCTTCTTTCTACCACACCGTTCTGTTGTGGTGAGTATGGAGCAGTTAGATGTCTTAAGATTCCAGAGTTCTCGCAATAACTTTGAAATTCTCCTGAAACAAACTCTCCCCCTCTGTCCGTTCTGAATGTTTTAACAGAGGCTCCAGTTTCTTTCTCAACAATGGCTTTTAACTTCTTGAATTTCTCGAATGCTTCTGCCTTATCCTTCAGAAGTATCGACCACATATACCGAGAGTGATCGTCAATAAGCACGAATATGTACCTGTAGTTCGATGGTGTAGATGGTGTGATCGGACCACAAAGGTCACCATGTATTAGCTCGAGTATATGAGTCGCTCGGTAAGATGTTGCTTGCGGAAACGTGTGTCTTGACTGTTTTCCTAGTAGACACGATGAACATGTTTCTTTCTCCACTCTTATTTTAGGTATACCAATAGCTAGTTCTTTCTTGATCATAATGTTCATCGAGTCTCTACCAATGTGGCCTAGACGAGCATGCCATCTTTCCGATTCACTTAAACAGTTCAGCTGCAGGCATCTTGTGTCAACGACATCAATGACTACTTTGTACAGTCTGTTCCTTGACCTCTGAGCTTTTGTTATCAACTTACCATCCTTATCTCTTAAGGTAAGGTAGTTACCTCTCATTCTTACATCACAGCCTGCTTCGGTTGCCTGTCCCAAACTGATGATGTTGCTCCGTAAATCTGGTATAAAGTAAACATCGGATATGATTTTCTTTCCTCCGGTTTCGCTGTGGACCATAATTGATCATTTTCCCTTTATGTCTATACGAGAGTCGTCACCAAATCTCACTTTCCCAGTGATTGTTTCGTTTATAGTTTGAAAGTAACCCCGATTTCCAGTCATATGGTTGCTTGCTCCGTTATCTAGATACCATATATTATCTTTATCCAGATTTGTTTCAAACTCCTGCGGGTTGACGTTTCTCTCGTTGAGGTATACTACCTCATGTACCATTAGTTCTTCAGCTTCACGAGTATCATCATCTTTTGTTTCAAGTGTTTCTTGTAGCTTTAAGAGTCGATCAGGGCAGGTGGCAGCGAAGTGGCCGTTCTTATCGCATCTGTAACATGTAATTCTTGATAGGTTGAAATCAGTGTAAGATCGACCTCGTCCTCTTCCTCTGTTGTAGTAACGACCGCTGCGTCCTCTGCCTCTGTAGTAACTATTATATTCTCGGTTTGGTCCATTGTTTTCTCGATTTTGATGATGATATTGTTGAGGCTGTGCTTCAGTGTTTGCATACATCAGTTTGGTCTGTTGATCTTGTGTATCTTCTTCATCTTCTGCAACTCGTTCCTCATAGGTTTTCAGGCGCCCAATGATGTCTTCGAAACTAGTGGTCTTGAGGTCAAGAACCTGTTCCAAGGAGGCAACTATGTGGATGTATTTCTTCCTTGGTAGACACTTAAGAAATTTCTTGACTAGCTTGGATTCATCAATGTTTTCTCCTAGAGCGGTTGACTTCGACGAGATTTCTGCGATTTTCCCTACAAAGTCGTCAATGGTGTCACTATCCTTCATCTTCAGTTTGTCAAACTCGGCCATGAGTGTCTGTAGACGGGCTTCTCGTACTCTATCAGCTCCCATATGTCTTGACTTGATAGCCTCCCATACCTTCTTGGCCGTATCCAAATCACCAACTTGTAAGATTAGTGTTTCAGGTATGGATTGGAACAACAAAGCTGTTGCTATATCGTTTTTATCGCTGTCAATGGATTCATTCTCGATAACATCCCACACCTTATGGACTTTCAACAATACTTTTATTCGGATTGCCCATACGGTGTAATTAGTTGATGTTAGCATTGGACAGCTGATCGAGGGTCCGCCTTCCTTTGGCTTTGCGTTTGTTATTGTTGTAATATCTCCCATATCTTGCGTGTTGCTTGTCTCGTATGGGTTTTGTTTTAGATCGATTCCTAGAAGCTCTGATACCAAATATTGTTTCAAACGTTTAGAGAAAAACTTCAATGATCAAATAAGATTCACTCTTATTAACTTGAGAAAATAGCTCAAAACTCAAGTCCACTCAATAATCTCTAATCTCATAAGTTCATGGTACAACTCACCATCTTCTTATATAGAGATCTTATATTCCTAATCACACTAAACATATCTTATTTAGATAACTTCCTAAACAAGATATAATTCCTATTTTCGAATGACTTTAGTTTAGCTTGGGAATCAAGCTAAGTTCAAGTTTATTTTCAACAATATTTACCCGGATAAAACATGAATATGATTCGTCTACTAGTTCTTCTGAGTTTAATAATATATGCATATAACATACTCCCTTCGTTCCTAAATATTAGATGTTTAGAGCATCTCCAATGTCAAACTCTATTTTAAAAAAAAAATGGAGTAAAAAGAAATATAGAGTAAAAATGCTCCAACCCTTCTCTATTTCTCACTTCATAATGAAGTAATAAACAAACAAAAAATAGATTACTCCATAATGGAGTAAATTTCATTATGGAGTGAGATATGAAGTTGGGTTGGAATATTTCTTACTTCATATACTATTTTACTCCATTTTAGAGTAAAAAATAAAGGGGTTGAAGATGCTCTTAGAAGAATTTTTATGTTTCAATATGTAAGATGTTCTCATATTTCTAGTTAACTTTAAATTTATCAAGAAATGTGTAACCAATCAAATTTAATAGTTCTATTTTTTAATTGGTCAAATAGTTTTTACTTCATATTTTTAATAATACCTTTTAAATAAAAAATAATTTTCCTTGTGCTTTACATAAAACATGTTATATTTAGGAACAGAAAGAGTATGTATCTATGTACATTGACTTCATTACATAAACTGTTTTTATTAGAGTTCAATATCCAACGACTTGTCATTTAGTCTCCAAACATGAATGGACCATCCATGATTTTGTGTATCTCTAAGGACTCAAGATGACAGAAGGAGTCTTGTCTGTCTCACCTGAGTTTCCGGCTTCATTTTCCTCACTGGAATATTGACTATTCAAAGAAGCTTTTGACTGAATCTGGTAAGTTTCGGAGATAAGATTAGTGCTGCATCCGGGGCTTTCAGTCAATGACTGATCAGAAGCTTGGACTCCAGAAAGTAGGAATCTTTGGTGGGAATTGCAAATGTGAATGGCTCCATCACAGTCATTACAGAGTAATGCTCTGTCATCTAAGCAGAAAAAGTACCCTTTTCTCTCCTACATATTTATATGTGTTTAAGTTAACTGGTAAAAGACCTCTGTGAGTGTTAACAGAGATAATGGAAACGAACCTTGCAGATATCACATAGAGGAGCTGCAGATGATGTGGTGGATGCAGTTTTCTGTAGAGGAACTCGGTGATGCCTCTGGAAAAGTTTATTAGCTTCATGAACCGTAATGTCACATGGCTTGCAAAGAGCAGCTTCATCTGAACAGCAAAGTACTTCTGCTTCAGCTTTTTCACACACTTCACACTGTATCTTCATCCTTCAAGTTGCTAATAAAAGACACAGAAAATTTTCCTTAACATTATTAAGAAGTAGGACAAGGAGTAAATCTAAGACAAGTGGAATAAGAAAGAACAAACGTGAATAGGTTCACATGCTGAGGTTAGACCAACTTTGTGGGTGGCATTTAAGTCAATAAATGTTCTGCTACCAAAATCCCCATGACAAGAATCTCCAGAAGCTTGTGTACTACTTGCTTTCTTTTGAGATATAATTTGGCAGACAAAACAACAAGCTTCTCTTAATGCATAAGCATGGCAAGCCAAAAGTAATGTGAGGACCACACTACGCAAAACTAAGATCGGGGGATAAAGTGAATAACCATAGGCAATGGAGATCCAACACCCTAGAATGTCAGGAGCTCATGGCACATTCACACTCCCCATCCCTTTCCCATGCATAGACAAAGCTCTATGACTAATCAACATTCGCATCTCTGGATTGATCAAAAGCAGTAATAGTAATGGGCCAATAAAAAAGCCTTCACAGAAACAAGTGTCATGGGCCGGCCAGTCCAGTTTCCTTTCGTCTTACCATAGTTGTTACTTGAAGTATCGGGAACATGAGGGGAGACTCTCAAAGACAATAGCCCCATCCAACGTGTAATAACATAATTAGTGAGACGTCCATAGCCAAAAAGCTAGAACAATCCGAATCTCTCTAGAATAATCTACAATAGATCTTTCAAGAACCTGCTGCATTCTTTCAAAATGCACATATATATATACACTAGAGAACTGGATCTTATCTTCATAGCGAACAACAAGAAAGTAATATAAAGATAGCTATTAAAATTCAAACACATTGGTGTTCACCTTCTACAAGAAAACCAATCCCAAACCATGATGAAGCACTTGTGTAACATCCCAAATCCGGGACCGGAAAATTTTGAAAGGAAATGGGCAGTGCCGGCTCAACAGAGAGGGCAAGAAGTGCGGTGGCCCAGGGCCCACCTTAAAATTCAACAATTTTAACAGTGAAAAGCTAGGTTGTTAGAAAGAATTGCACGCCTAGGGTGATAATGAAGGTTCCAATTGGTATGAGGCACCAATTGGTATCCCTTGATGAATGGTATGAATGAATGATGGTTGTAAAGTGTATTGTGTGAGACACCGAGAATGGGTAGCGTATAGTGGTCGAGTCTAATGAGAAATGAGAAATGAGAAATGAGAAATGAGAAATGAGAAATGAGAAATGAGAAATGAGAATGAGAATGAGAATGAGAATGAGAATGAGAAATGATAATGAGAAATGATAATGAGAAATGAGAATGAGAAATGAGAATGAGAATGAGAATGTGAATTATTATTGAGTCAATGAATTGTTTGTAATCCTGTTTGAGACACCGATAACGGATGACGTCTAGAGATAGGACCCGTAGGACAGTAGCCTAACAAGAGGTACCTGCGGGCAGGGGCGGAACCAGAATAAAATTTAGTATGGGGCACAAAATTTAGTATGGGGCACATGTTAAAACAAATATTTAGATTAAATGCATTTAAACAAATTTTATACTAACTATTAAAGAGAAAACAAAATTCAGTATGGGGCACATGCCACACCTACTTTGTACTTGGGTCCGCCCCTGCCTGCGGGTGAGTTGCCGTGAGAGAGCGCCGGATGTGGCACTCACGGTAGAGTTGCCGTAGGGAGATCGCCGGATGAGGCACCCACGGTAGAGTGCCACGAGAGATCGCCGGACGAGGCACTCGTGGTAGAGATGAGAACCACATGTAGATCGCCGGACGAGGCAACCATGGCAGTAGTGGCGCCTTAAGATTGAGTCAGTGCCGAGTCATGGCATAATTATGGCTATTAAGACCGGGGTGGCAGACAGAGCCAACGAGAGTGCCAACGAACTGCAACTCGGATAGCCATTTAGGAAGCTGGGGGGACAGTCCGAGGGCGTAAGATCTTCCAGGAACCGCCTCTACGTGGAGGGTCACCGTAGCGAGCACTAGGTCCTTATTGTTTTGGTGTCGGTCCTTTGTATGCGAGTCGTTTGTCGAGTCGGTCTAATCATTTGCTTGGCAATGACTGAGTTCATTGTATTGTATGATCGCTAGATTGATAGAAATGCATAAGAATGTGATGTCTTGAAATGTCAAGTTGCTTTGATTGATTGTAGTGGCTAGCCAGCCTTCTTTCCGCATCGAGTAGTGTAGAGTGTCATGCGGGGAGACTGGTCTAGAGTCACTTCACTGAGTATTCCCATACTCACTCCCTCCCTTTCCATTTCCCTGTGCGCATGACTGTAAGTAGAAGTATATAGATATGGATATGGGTTGGTTTTCAAAGGAACAATGCGTCCGTCAACTCTTGGAACCAGTATGTGGACACGTTGGATGTCTAATTGAGTAGACGCGTGTCCATGACTCTCGCTCGATAACTCCGGTCGGACGCCGGGGGAGCGGGATGTTACAACTTGCCTTACGTTAGTATGTTAAACCTCTTCATAGGAGCTATGTTACTTGGAACCTGAGACCAAGTGAAGCGTCTTTGTCCTCTGCTGGATAATGACATGAGATAATGCTCGATGTGCCTGGTGTGAAGAAGGATGAGGTGAAGATTGAAGTTGACGAGAATCGAGTCCTGCGAGTAAGTGGAGAAAGGAAAAGAGAGGAAGAGAAGAAAGGAGATCAGTGGCATAGAGTTGAAAGATCATATGGAAAATTCTGGAGACAGTTCAAACTACCTCCTAATGTGGATACTGAATCTGTCAAGGCCAAGCTTGAGAACGGTGTATTGACTATTAACCTCACAAAGCTGTCTCCGGAAAAGTTTAAGTGTCCAAGGGTTGTTAACATTGCAGTTGAAGATGAGCAAACTGCAAAAATCAGTTCCTCTGAATCCAAAGAATTCTGATTAAATAATCTTTATCTAATAAACCTTTTGAGTTTGAAGAGATGGAGACATATAAATCCAAGAATCTAAACTATTAAAACTGAAGTACATTTAGTACTTAACCCTTATTTTTCCTAAATAATTACAACTACATGCCACTAAGTTATAACAAATATCTATTTAGACTATCATTAATATAGATTTAACTAAATATTTTTTAACTAATAAAAGAAAAATATTCTTTAACTAATAAAAGGAAAGATTTTAAATATGATATGCATTTAATTCATTTTTGAACAACTACAATTCTTTATAATTTTGTAAAATAGTGCTATCAATTTTAAGTATATTTAAAAAAAATCAAATATTATTATTAAATATTTTAACGTTAACAATCTTCCCAAATATATCTACTGAATCCGATATTAAATTTATAAACCGATCACTTATTTAACTGATTTAAATTTTAACTCAAAACAACATAATCTATTAATAATATTATATTAAATATATATTTAAATCATACATAGAAATTGTCTTAACACAAATTTAACTCATCATAATATATTTATTAATGTTTTAAAAACCGGACCGCATTGACTCCACATTATAGTTGGATCAATGGTTGGATCGGTCCAACCGATTTAACTGGTTCAGATATAGTCGGGTACCCGAAATTCTTCGTTTCGAATCGGATTCGAGTTTTCTAAATACCAAAATTTTGAATAATTTAGATATTTAATCAATTTCGGTTCAAGTTTAGTACTACTTTTTCAGATCGAGATCATCTCAGCTTTTCGGATTCGGATTTTTTGCCCAGCCTTAACAATGACATGAAAAACAAATGGCAACATGTTTTTGAAAAAAATATATCCGCGCGGGCGTGCGGGTCAAAGTCTGGTTTAAGTTTAATATAGTGTGCGATGAATGGGTAATGATGTTATAAACTATCTGTAACTACCCTATTTTTTAATCATAGTGGGACATTTAATTTTTCTTTTTAAAAACTTAATGCCATATTTTCTTTTAACTCCATCCCACCTTGAAATTTTAAGGATCCTATCTCTTTTACTTTTCACTATATAAGAAACTCCACACTTCTCTTTATTCTTATCAAGTCAAAATAATACTTTGCGCGTGACGAGTTGTTGTTGAATTATCTGACAACCAGTCACTAATAAATTTTCCAACGAGATTTAAAACTCAACCGAATTTCCTACAAGTTTTCTGGTAGTCACGTTCTTATTTCTAGTTTAGGAAAGCTGCAATTTTAAGAAAGTTTTTATTTTAGAAAAACCATTATTTAAAGAAATTTATATTATAAGAAATTTGGAAAGTTTCTATTTTTAAAAAGCTGTTATTGTAGGAAAGTTTTCATATTTGAAAACTTAATTTCGGAGATTTTGAACCTAAATCGTTAATTATAGTGTTGCAGTTTAAAACATCTTTATGTTTGTCAGTTTTAGCCAGTACAAAAGGTAGGGCTATCTCATTAAATCTCGTACTAGTGTAGAATTACTTCTATGGTAGTTTAATTTTGAAACATGTTTTAGATCTGTGAATCGAGTCTGCATGGGGTCTTGCTTGATTATTATTTTATGCTTGCAAAACTGGATATAAATAAATTTCCATCGGTGTGGATTGCGGGTGCACAAATAAGTTTGTGTAAGTCACCGACAAGCAGTGTGATTGTGGGTGCACAAAAACGTTTGTGTAAGCCACCGATGAGCAGTGTGATTGGCAGTGCACATAGACATTTGTGTGAGACGCCGAAGAGCAGTGAGACTGTGGGGGGGGGGGGTACAAAGACGTTTATATCAATCACCAACGCACATATTGTGGGAGTGCATAGATGGAATATTGTACGCCTGGAGTTATACATGTGTCCTTATGTCGAAATGCAGGATGCAAAGAGTAGCTATGTACTATCAGCGCATTGTTTGTATTGTGCATTAGGCATATGTTTGTTCTGTGAGGTGTACTAAGCTTCATGTTTGTTTCATGTTAGAGCTGAACTTTCATATTGGTAGTTCTATTACTTAGTCGGTGGTTTGTATGTCTAGCATCACATACTTCACTGAGTGACTCCCCTGTTACTCACCCCTCTTTTTTTTCTTTCAGGTGAGACCGACGAGCATGAGTGATTGGTATCAGATTGGTTCTCTTGAACATTTCTATTTCTTTCTTTTTTTAGACTTTTGGTTTTATGCTTTTATCGATATTTTCAGGATTTATTTCATTCTGACGGATTTATGATTTTTGGGTGACTTTTGATAAGTAATAAATAGAGATTTTTAGAGATATTTATTTATTATTTTATTATAGAAAATGTGTTACAATTTCAAATTGGAATGTCCCGCCACCCACGGCTAATGGGTCTCCCACGTTCGGTTACTCGGTATGTGGACCCTATTATGTTTGACAGGGAAGTCTCCCATATGGTAACTATAATTAATCACTTTATTTTCTAGATTAGAAGCCCCTTCCGCGTATAGTCTTTGACGGTAATCATGTGTTTGATCTTGAGGATCATCCATATGAACATAAAATACATATATAACTCAGTCGTAATAGAAACTAATTCAGCCACGACAAACATATATAAATCAGCCGTAAAGGAAAAACTAACTCAGTCATAACATAAAATATAACTCAGCCGAAAAGAAAAATTAATTCAGCCATAACATGATATATATAACTTAGCCAAAAAAAAAAACTAACTCAGCCTGAACATGATATATAACTCAGCCGCAAAGGAAAACTAACTCAACCGAAACGTAAATCAAACTCAGCCACAACATAATTCAAATTCAGCCGCAAAGGAAAAGAAACTCAGCCAGAACATGATATCGTCCTTTGTCTGAAACTCGACAGAAAATTTCAGAAAAAGAATGATAAACAACTATGTTGAACGGTTAGTGTTTAAAGACGATAAAGAAAGTTATGTTTTTTTTTTCTGTTAAAATCGGGTTTTAAATTTTGACGTCGATTGATTGTCTTTTCCTCTCCCCTCTCTTTTGATCAAAATTATTAGTGACGTGAATTACTGAAGTGGAATAATTAATTAAAACTAATCTCAATTTTAAAAAAAATCTAATTAAGGGTCTTAATGTAATTTAGTATGAGTTAAAAAATATTCCAGTAATTTACAAAAAATATATGCTATTCTAGTCATATAACAATTTTTATGCTATTCTAGTAAATTTCTCTTAGTTATAAGATGCATTTTTTTTTAATAAAAAACGTGAAACTGAGGAAGAAAAAATTCTAGACGGGGTGAAACTGACGGTTATATACCCAAATGTTCTTCTAACTAATAAAACCAAACGACTAACATAACAAACAAATAATCAAATGAAAGACTGAAAACATAACATTCAAACCGCCCATGGTTAATGGACTCTCCATGTCCCCTTTCTCTATTCTTTGCGACGACCGGTGCGTTAATTTTTCAGAGGTTCATTAGTGTTATTTACTGACCATGTAACTATCATATGACATTTCCTCATGCTTTGATCTCACTTACACGATATCACAAATCACTTCCCGATAGATCACACATCCTTTGACTACTGCAGCTCAAACACGCTTAGCTATATAGTTCTCTTCGGATATGTACCCAAAAAGTTAGCACACTTTGGTGACATATGTAGCCAAAACAATTTTATTAAACTTTTCATTATATACCAAAAATTAGATGCTACTATTCATCCCCATTCATAGAGTGCAACGTCCTCGTTGTGCACCACGATAAATCTCAAGACGCCTCTCGAGTCAGAACTAAGATGGTTAACCAGCTATGATACCACTTATAACGTCTTAATCGCCCACATCTAATGGACCTCCATTTGATACGACGATCGGTACGTTAAAATTTATAAGATTCATTAGTCTTATTTACTGTAATCACCACATGATTTTCCCCGTGTTTTGGCCTCAGTCACACGATATCACGAATCACTTCCGATATGTCACTTATCTTTTGACTACTCCAACTCAAACACGCTTAACTATGGAATTCTCTCTAGATGTGTGCTAGAAAAAGTGAAATTTCTTTTAAAACATAGATAATCAATTATGTTAAATCTTTCATTATATACCGAAATCGTAAAGTTACAGAAACAACCACTTAATGAGTGAAAATATCAGAAGGGGTGCAAAGAACAATAACTAAACCTTGAGCTAGTGGGTCAAACTGACATGCTTCAAACCAAATTATCTTTCAAACATAGAAAATATTTTTTGATACCAAACAAAATTTTATGAAAGTTAGATGGATTCATGTTTATATAGCTCCGCATTAACAATAATCTGACTTTGTCGAACATATCTGTGATTTTGGAACGGAACGATCAATGGTGCATTTCTTATCACTTTCAAGATCATGAATATACACAAATACATAGATTACAACTTCTCGATATTTGCATGTCTACTACATTTATATTCAAACAATCTAAACAAACCATGTTAATACATAAAAGCGAAACTCTTACAATTTTGATTGTACTGCACCATTATGTAGCTCTTACAGATTTGAGTGCATTACTATTTATGACACTTTCTTTACCTTTTTGAGAGTTTAAGACACATGTTGTTGGAGGAGCACTTTTCCCCTATACTGATTTTCGGACTAAATTTCCTTTTGATGGACGGAGTGAGACATGAAATGAATTGTGTTAGTGGGGACAATTTATGTTGTCAGTTAGTAGGGACCAAACTGATTTACGTTTGTGGTAAGTGTATTAAAAGGAAAGTTTTTTAAAAATCATTAGATATGAAAAGTTCAACTAGATCATATGGTTAGAGTTATTTGAATTTTTTTAGTATTACTTTATTAATCTCCTCTATTTCTTTATGTGATTATTTTAACATATTAAAGTATATAAATAAATAAATTTAACATCATAAATTATATTTTTTTGTTCTTTACATTTTAAGATCCATTTTAATATATTTTTGCAATCTGAATATCAAAAATATATCAACAAAAAATTATGGATTAAGTGTTCGTGGAAAAATAAAACATAAACATATATATTGTGTCTATAAAAAATATGGACATGGACAAATTAAATGTATACAAAAAGTGGACATGATTTAGTGTTGATTTGAGAAAGGTAGTTTCATGTTAACTTAATTATTAAGAGTTCGGAATAAATGTGGACAAAGATCTCAATAGATATGATAAATGTGGACACAAAAATTATGGACAGTTGTACATATATAATTTGTTATATAAAATAAAAAACTCTAAAACAAATAAAAATGTAAATATGATAATCTATTATTGTGGACAATCACACTGAAAAAATTCTGGATTAAGTATTTGTGGACAAATAAAATATGAACACATATATTGTGTCTATAGAAAAAAATGTGGACATGAACACAATAAATGTATAAAAAAAGTGGACATAATTTAGTGTTGATTTGAGAAAGGTGGTTTTATATTAACTTAATTATTAAGAGTTCAAAATAAATGTGGACAAAGATCTTAATATATATGATAAATGTGGACACAAAATTATGGACAATTGAACATATATAATTTGTTATATAGAAGAGTTGAAGAAGTCTAAAACAAAAAATTGTAAACATGATAATTTATTGTTGTGGATAATCACATTGAACTATCCATCTTCATGGCTTCCACAATCACATTGAAAAAACACACACAACTTTCTTAAATTTCACATCTAAACAAAACTATATGCTTCACACACTTATAAAAGCACAACCTTTTCAATATAGAGAATCTAAATACAAAACAAGCTAAAGGTTTTGCATCTAATACAATATAAACGTAGATTGATTACCTTGCAGTAGCTTACATCGGTGAATTTAGACAAAGGAGACTCTTTGAACTTCTTCATTCATGGAAACTTCACAAATGACACTCCTCAAAGTGCTCTGTCAATCCCAAAATAATTAGCAAACCTTCACCAAACAAACTTTAATTACAAAAAGGATCAAACTTTATCCAAAAGAATCATTAAATTTTAAAGACCTCGATGGGATTAAAGAAGATAACTTTAGACTCTGAGCCATCATCAAACTAAACCCAAATGTAACATCTCCATCATCACTGCTGATCCTAGAGCTTGAATGACACATCGTGAACGGTGACAGAGGCAGCGAAGAGCTGAATCATACGCTGTTTATCTCATCCACTGACATCAAATAAGGATTAACGGCGTCAATGAATTCAAAGAGAAGGAAGACGGTCGCGACGTAGACTTGAAGCTTTCAATCATCGATCGTAGATAGGCGATGACGACCATATTGTTACAATGCTACGGAGACGGCAACCACTAGCTGAGAGCTCAACACGGAAGAAGAGCTGAGCATGGCTTGAAGAATCACGACGGCTATGGAGATTTCAGGGAAGGAGGTCGTGACCGGATTAAAAGCTAAGACGACGAAATTGCAGACGTGGATCAAAACTTGAATCATGGTGGAGACTTGGACTCGAGTTTAATTTTAGGAGAAGTACACTAGATTTCTTTATGTTCTTCGCCTCTGATTTCTTTTTGTTCTTCGATGGTAGAAAGGGGATGATAGTCAATTATTGTAATTAGGGTTTACGAAAGAGTGATTTACACTCTAGGACAGTTTTTGACTTTTTATTACACAATAGAGCACTTTCTGCTACTAAGATAGTTTTAGATGGTTAAATACTCCGTTGTCCCTGAAAAAGGGTAATTATAAACTTCTTTTTGGTCACCCTTTTATATTTAGTTAGTTTTTCTTTACACTTCCATTAACTAAACGTAACCACAAGTTTTTTTAGTTTCTTTTTACTTTTTTCTTTTCTTTTAATTGTTAAAGTTCTAAACCCAGAAAACGTCAAAAACAATAAAGTTTTTTTTGTTTATTTTTTTAATTTTTTTTTGTTAACATACTTTGGCTCATCTTCTTCTCTGTTGAAAATTCATTCTCGTTATCCTCTAAAAAACGTCAAAAACAATAAAGTTCTAAACCCAGAAAACGTTCAAAAACTAATCGCGTCTCTATTCAACATGAAACTCTATTATGCAAAGATGAGATGTTTGAAGAAATGTTCAAAGAGGACGCTGACAACATCTTTGATACATATCTGTTTGACAATGAAGAGGAGACTGAAACTGAAAATTCACAATCTTCAGAACTTGTCCCTGTTTGTGGCTACGACCACGACTTCTGGGACCCTTTGTTGGAGGAAACACTTGGTGGGTCTGATGCAGTTGAGATTATCGCGGGATTCATGTCCCCAAAACAGCCCCAAAAACCTACAAGTGCACGACAAACGATTCCTTTGCTCATACTGTTCGTGTATCAGGCCAAGCTGATACATATTGGAAGAAAAACTTTGACTTTGTCGGTGTACACCAGAGGGATGGTCCACATGTACACTCTGGATAAGCGTCCACGCATGCACGAAGAGAAGACACACACACCCCTTACTCACATGGACACTTTGGATCACCGTCCACACGTACACCTAGAAGAGCACCATTTACACCTAAATCCAGTGTACACCTAGGATCAACGTCCACGGGTACAACCAGAGGTCAGTCGTTCGCCCGTGCTCCGACACCTCTCCCCGGTTCTCTCTGTTGGGATTGTGAAATCCCATGTCCAACTCTTTATTGTCTTATTAGTACGATATTGTCCACTTTGGGTCTAAGAGGCTGGCCCGCATGGATTTACTTTTAGGTTCCTTCCCAAAAGGCCTCGTACTAATTAGAGTTGGACATCTCTTTATATATTAGACACTTCTTGTCTAATTCTCCAATGTGGGACTTAGTTTGTTNCCGTCCACACGTACACCTAGAAGAGCACCATTTACACCTAAATCCAGTGTACACCTAGGATCAACGTCCACGGGTACAACCAGAGGTCAGTCGTTCGCCCGTGCTCCGACACCTCTCCCCGGTTCTCTCTGTTGGGATTGTGAAATCCCATGTCCAACTCTTTATTGTCTTATTAGTACGATATTGTCCACTTTGGGTCTAAGAGGCTGGCCCGCATGGATTTACTTTTAGGTTCCTTCCCAAAAGGCCTCGTACTAATTAGAGTTGGACATCTCTTTATATATTAGACACTTCTTGTCTAATTCTCCAATGTGGGACTTAGTTTGTTATCTTACACTCTCATCAACAGGATCAACTGCGTTGTTCCCATTTGAGACATGGTGAATTCAATATCCACATGAATGTTTTTTTTTTTTGGATATCGCTTTCACCGTTTTTCTCAGCCTGGATGTTTTCATTATTTATGTTATCACGCTCAGATTCATCACATGCACTTTATCACATGTACACTCTTCAACTCATAATATGTACATATTTATCCTCTGAAAAAATACATACACTTTCTACATTAGTACATCTTAATGTGTACACATGTACAGTTTGACTAGTACATAATATAAGTATGTTTGTTGTACACACTAAACGTACTGCAAACATGTACACATGTTTCTATCGTGCACATGATTTTCTATTTTACCTTGACTTATTTTCAGATTATAGACAACACATCAACGTCCCCCCCCTCTTTACATGTACACATTAACACAAACACACACTGTTATTCAACATACAAGACAAGTTGGAATTCACAAATGCATCAATGTTTGTTTAGAAAGCGTACATGTGAACCAAAGTACATGTGGACAATTAAAGATGTACACATGTACACTGTAAGGCAAATGTACACATGTACACTATGACAGTAACTCAAGACAAACAGAGGTGGCGTGTTCGTAAAGGTGAAGAACTCCTTAGCGATGTTGTTTTGTAATTCAAGCAAGCTCATGCCAGGAAGAACTGGCACAATTCTTGACATCTTCTTCTTATCGATAGAAAAATTCTAGAGTTAGTCGGCGGTGGTCCATTCCCCAGGAATAACCATGCAATGAGCCGACATGGAAGACCTACAAGGAAAAATAAATAAATTAAATTAGCAGCTAAACCGAATTGTTAAGCTGGGTTTGTTAACAAACCAGACTGTTTGCGGTGTTAATCCGTGGGAGATGCGGTAGAAGAAGGTTAAGTTTTTTTTTTTCCAAGAAAACTGAAAAAAATAAAGTTAGTGAAGGAGATGAAATTTACTTTTTCAACATGGTAGAATCTAGACCGTGCAAACAAAAGGTAAAAAAGTAAATTCCGATGGCTGGGAGGAAAGCATATATACATCTTGTCAATGTGTGCAGAGTGGATGTGGGCCGTTGATTAAAAAGAGAGATGTGTGGTGTGTGTGAATTCCTGCAAAAATGATAGTGGGATTAGTCGACTAAAAATTTGTTGAGATAATTAGTTTGGTTTGAAGAAAAGGAAGCTGTTAGGAAAAGTGTGTGTGTAGCGGATACTGCCCTATTTTGATATAAAAAACTTAAAACTGTCTTTTAGTGTAAATCTTTCTTTACGAAATTAGGATAATGATTTTGAAATTCGATTTTGAAATTCGAAACTCGAGATATGAGAGAATATAAAGCACGTGGGTAATAACTTTTGTAGTTACGTAATTTCATCAAGTTATTCTTGGGTTCACCCCCTAGGGTGACCTCTAGGTTCACCACCTGTCAAAATTTGCCACATCATAACATATTTTTTTAATTAAAAAGATAAAAATAAATAAAAAACAGCAAAAATTAAAAAAAAAATTATGTTGTTAATACTGTCGGTAAAACCTTAAACCATAAATAATAAACTCTAAACCCTAAACACTAAACCCTAACCACTAAACCCTAAACACTAAACACTAAACCCTAAATACTAAACCCTAAACCCTTGGGTAAACCCTAAACCCTTGGGTAAATCTTAAATCTTAAGGTAAACCCTAAATAAATAATAAACTCTAAACCCTAAACACTAAACCCTAAACACTAAAAACTAAACCCTAAACACTAAACCCTAAACCCTTGGGTAAATCCTAAACCCTTGGATAAATCTTAAATCTTAGGGTAAAACCCTAAATAGTAGTAATAGGGTTTACTTTAGGGTTTAGGATTTACCCAAAGATTTACGGTTTACCCAAGGGTTTAGGATTTAACCAAGGGTGTAGGGTTTACCCAAGGGTTTAGGGTTTAATATTTAGGGTTTAGAGTTTAGTATTTATGATTTAGGGTTTTTGAGGGTTTAGGGTTTTGTGTTTAAGATTTAGAGTTTATTGTTTAGGATTTAGGGTTTTACTGACGGTGTTAGCAACGTTAATTTTTTTTAATTTCCATTATTTTTCTATTTTTTAACATTTTTTCTTTAAAAAAATACAATATAACTTGTCAAATTTTGATTGGGTGGTGAATCTAGTTCACCCTAGGGGATGAACCCAAGAAAAACTTAATTTCATCTAAGTTAGGATAAAAAAAAAATGTGAAGGTAGGAGTATAAGGGATAAAGTACACACATAATGCATGTGTCATGCAAGAAGTGTTTCAAAGTGTAAATCAACAGTGAGAAAGTGTCCGAAGATGTAAATTTCTCTACAGATTTCACTTTTTCTTTTTCTTTTTCTTTTTGGATTGAATCGGCTCACGTCTTGAACATTACAAATCTCATTGGCATGTTTTCTTTTCAGAACCAAAATTTAATTGAAATTTTATCTCCAAGTCATCTTAGAAATTACAACACTATACATTATAAACAAATTACTAATCAATTAGGACCCCAACAGCTCAAATACATAACCGTTCTAAGCGATTCTTCAGTCTTTTTCGCCTTTTCACTCTCACCAGACCAGTTAACGGTGGCGGCAACAGAAGACGAGAATCTTTTCCCCTGAGAAACAGATCTGACATTGTTGCGGAGATGCTGATTCACAGATCGGAACATGTAATTCCACCGACAGAGACCCAACTGGTCTTTCAACGTCTCTACGACTCCGATGCTAACCGCCACTGTCCAGGCTTTGCTTGTAGAACTCATCTTTTCTCCACTTTCACTTTACTGAGATAAAGTTTTGCGATTTTCTTTTCGATTTCGAGTATTGAATTCGTGATTTCGATGATTTTAGGGAAGTAAAAAAAGTGATAGTATATAAAAGGAAGAAGCAGACAAAAGCTGCCGTTAGGTTGGAGTGAAACAACAAGCTGTGGCTGCTGTTTTTTTTTCGTTACTACGGTTTTAATTTAAATAATGGTTCCATCCTTATAAAGAACATTGGATAAGGGATAGTACTGGTCTTTTCATTAGTTCCTGGTTTTAACGAGTGTGCAGCTAAAGAGCACCTGGTTTCGGGATTGTTTCGGTTTCGTGTTCGCACGTTCATTTACATGTTTTTTTTGTCAAGGAAAAGTGTCATTAATAAATGTGAATCAAGTAAAAAAAAACACCTTTTAGTTTACGAGTAATAGAGTGTTTTTTGGTGCAAATCTTTAAAAATGTAAAAAGTGTAATAGAGTTTAAATAAGATAAGTTAAATTTGACCAATGCAGATTGGAACTGGGAACCAAATGCAAGTAACAACGTTGCCTCAAATTTGACTGAACAATGCAAACACGTCGAGCGCGAATCAAATACGCCAGTATTTCTGCGAAAAAAAATTCTAGCATACTCCTACCAAAAATATAATTAAATTAATATTTATTTAAATTAAAAAAATTATCATAAGACTATGAAATCAATAGAAACTTGCATAATTACAAGCCAACCAGTGATATTTTGCAAATCATCTAGAACCGACTCATAAAATTCGGATCTCTTTCTTCATAATTTTTGAAAATTTAGTAAGACTTGGTGTAACAGTGAAACTTTGTGTAATTGTACAACATGATAAAACTTCAGCTATTATAGATTGTATGGTTTACAAAGTAATCTAAGTTGAACTAAGTCGTACTTTTACTATTATAATAATATATTATGTTATCGTTTGGACACAAGTGTTGTTATTGATATATTTATTGAAGTTAAAATAGAAAAGATTAGTTTATAGATAAAACTAGAGAAATTACATAATGTGAAAAGTATTTTACATAAATTTACTAAAAGTAGATAAAAATTATATGTTATAAACACATAATGAATGTCATTGCAGAAGTCCCAAGTTGCACATTGCCAAAAACAACAATCGCATTTCCACCTTGTTCTTGATCCATCTAAGGAGACTACAAACACTGGTTCTATTATTCGGGAGCACTAGCAATCATATGACATGTTGGGATCTATTCTTTTCAATAAAGACATAAACATCTGAGGGTTTTCGTAAGACCAATAGCCTGACAATGCCAAACTAGTGATCATGTTGTACATTTGATCAACAAATTCACGTGTAAAATTAGGATAGTTGTGAACCAATCCTCTAGCATCAACACTAAATGTTAAGTTCATCATACCATCTACATACTTGGGCCAAGAAGAATCCTCTCTTACTAGCAAGATGGATTTTTCCTCTTCCTTCATCAAGTAAATAGAGGACGAAGAACTCATACATACCTCGAAAGTAGATGGCCTCTGGATTACCGAAAGGGTAACACCTAACCCTGAATGTTCTAAGAGCATTGACCTCATCTATTCAGTCACACAAATTCATGAGATCTGCAAATCGATAGAAGTATTCATATCTGCCAAATTGATTAAACCTGGAGAAAGCAATTCTTGCACTACCAAAGTTCTAGAGATTGCTTGTTGCTACCTTGGAGAGAATGTTATGAAAGATGGAAGGAGGGAGAGAAGCCAAGTTCGCCATGTCACCACCTAGTAGTAACTTCTCCATGTCTATCTCTGATAAAAGAAAACATGTATTTGAGAGAGAGAAATCACATAAATGTATTTCTTATTTGGAGAAGGTGATATAAACCTTTGAAATTTAATGATCCACTCACCCGACAACAAGTAGTAACATGTATTTCCTTCCATTAAAGGGTGATTTGAAAGACTCTTCAAGAATACAAGACTTCCGAAGACACAACTTTTCCATGCAACATCCACAAGCCTTGGATTTGAAAATTTTGATAACTTTAATTGATTAAAATATATAACTTCGTATAATTAAGTGAAATTAACTGATTTAGATGATCTAACTTTGTGAAAATAAGCAAAATTTTAAAAAATTAGATTGCCTAAATATATGAAACTATGTAAAACTTTAAGAAATTTAGATATTATATTATCATTTTGCAAAATGATAGCAAAAAGCAGTATCCGAGCTAATAAATAAAAATGGTAATATTTAGTTTCAGAAAATTCATGTAATTTAATGATTTATTACCCCAACTACAAGTTAACTTCTTCATTTATTTGATGGACGCCTCGTTTAAACCCATACTTCTCTCATGAAAAAGTCGCCTATGATAATCATTATATTTGCATTTAAACTCCACTACACTAAGTTAGATCGTCTCCTTCACTCCGGATATGTTAAAATATAACAATATAATATCTAAATTTCTTAAAGTTTTACATAGTCTCATATATTTAGAGATATATAACTTTGTATAAGTAAGTGAAACTAACTGATTTATCATGTTTAAATTTATGAAACTAAGCAAAATTATAACAATTTAGATGTCTAAATTTATGAAACTCCTTCTCAAAAACCCTTCACTCTTCTCATCCATGGACACCTCGTTTAGACCCTATTTCTCTCATGCAAAAGTCGCTTATGATCATCATTACATTTGCATTTAAATAGTCTCCTTCAGTCCGGATAGATAGATCCAGCAACATTTTTCTGCAAAATTCACCAAAAAGAAAAGCAAAGAAAGGATTCATCATCTCTCAACAAACAATATCACACACTACAATAGTCTTTCTGAAGTTGTTTATAATGAGAGCATCACGGCTTGGCGTTTCAGAGTGAAAATAAACAGGATCAACTCTTTCTATTCTTTATATTCCTTTGGACCACACATGAATTATGTCCTAGCAGATGAAGATGTAAGTGTAAGTTCATCATCTCTCAAGTTTCTAATAACATGCAACAATGTAAAATAAAAACTTGATCATTCATCTTTATTTATGCAGAGAACCAAAATGGAGATGACAATTCATCCAGGTTTCGAAGATAAGTTTAGAGGCCTAGAGAAGAAAGAGGGAAAGTGGGTGGAAATCTTTTGGGTTGTAGTTGGCCATGCCTATCTAGGTTTCAGTGCAACAAATTCTCGGTTCACACCAACTGCTGCGGGCTATACGCAAGTCCGCATCATTGATCCTCTAAACAATCGGGTTTACATGGACTTCAAGAACATCAATGAAATCCCCTACATCAAGAGCAGTTTGATCTCTTGTGAAACCCTTTGTAAACTGAACTACGTTCGGCTTGATCCTCAAAAAGGGTACGTAGGCAGCCTTTTATAAGGTCCAATCTGAAATCTTTAAAACTTTCCCATCTTTTTTCGCCTATTTCTAAGCGTGTTGCGGCTCACATAAATTTTTCTCGACATAGGTGGTTATACTAGCGAACTTAGTTAGGGTTTAATAAATGTGTTATTTGATTTCCTTTGTAGTCCATTTTCCATACAAGCTTCTTGTATGTTTTTGTCTTATGGAACGCTCATACGTAAATTTGAAATAACGATTTACTTTTTCTTAATTCGTTTTATTGTTTTCCATAGTTTCCGCATTTACTTAATCACTTGTCGTTGGTCTTCGCCGAGAATCCGGATCCTCAAGAAAAGTCGAAAATCTCTATTTTCCTCCGCTAACAAATTTGACAGTGCAAATTTTAGTTCCCACAATTTGGCGATAAAAGGAGGGGGGGGGGGGAGGGAGGATTACTCTAACTCACGGCTGCAAAACGCTTGATCGAAACAATGTTTGAAAATATGAAAGACAAACTCGCAGCTTACAATAACGCTGGTAAAACAAATTCAGCAGCGACTGCTCCTATGGCCAACGCTTACGTAAACGCTACAGTGCTCGACAAAATCGAAAACCTAGTCGCGACTTTTCGCCACAAGAAGAGCACCAAAACGAGCTTGCGATTTCTCTGTCTAAACAGAAAGGACAACGATAAAATCTATCAAACCCCATAAAACTCGTCTTTGAAAAATCTCAGCGCATAAGGGTTTGACCAAAAGACGTTTTCCAAAAATTTTCTGGAAAAATAAAGATTTCTCTCCTCAAAACTGCGGAGAAACTCTAGATTACTCGTGGAAATAAAAGCACGGCAAATCAGGTCGCCAATTCCCCACTGTTGTACTTCTTTTGAATAACTTTTGAAGAAACAAAGTCGATTTCTACTGAATCACTCAAAACTTAAAACGGCTGACGTATACTAAACAAAGCAAAATGGGAGATCGTATCCCTCCCTGCTAAAACGTTTTCTAAAACATAAGATTTCATAAAAAATTCAAGCGTTACTTCAGTAGCAACATATTCAGCGAATTCTCGATATCTGTCTACTAAACTTACTTCGGAAAAACTACTCATAACTCCCTCGGATCAAACCCACAGAAACAAGAAATTTTTTGATTAAGTTTCATTGCGATAATTGAGCTTATCGCAACTAATTATTGCAACTATAGTTTCTGTTACTAAAACCCAGAAACTAAACTTGCGGAACAGCCGCAAAACATGAGTTTTCCAAGAAACAGCTCTCGGACAGCCAAACTCAAAGATCTTTGCAGAACAATTTCGTATATATTAAGCTCGGCAACACTTTACTAAACAGCTTTCAAAAATTAAACTCTATAACATTTTTTGGAATAATTTTCATAAAATTAAGTTCGACAACATTTTACAAATAACTTTCGTAAAATTAAACTCGGCAATATTTTACCAAATTTCATTCATAAAGTTAAACAAGACTTTGTTTTACGATACAACCTTCATAGAGTAAATTTTACAACATTTATGAAATGATTCTTGTAAATGAAACTTGAATTTTTTTTGACAACCTTATGGATGTCTAAGCAAGACCATATGAAACGATCAACAAAAAAAACATGTCCACTGCTTCTTTTCCTTATTCACACTTCACTCTTCCTCGAGTCGTCATTTGCTTCTCCTCACTTTGTTTCAATGATTTCGTAAAGTTCCTTTAATACAAAAGACGCAATCCAGTTTTATAGAATTCTGCCACGTTAATTCGAAAATATCTACTCATAAACATCTGATAGAATTTTCAGCGATATACGCAGCGCAGTTGGTCATTCTAGTAAAACCAGAGATCAGAAGACACAAGGAGAAGAAGAATGAAGAATAGGCAAACTTGAATCTCCGATAAGATTAAGGTATGTCTGACTTAGAGAATTTTATCAGACTTTAAATTTTTTCTTAAGAAAAGTATTAAGAAATAAAAACATCTTGGAAAATGCTGTAAAATTTAGGGAATATAGAATCTAGGTGGATAGTCTAGCGAACTCAGTCTTAGGTGTTTTTTTCGATCTGGTTCTATTGTTCCTTAACTGTTCAGGCATAATTTGCAAACCAATATAATCTCTTGCAAAACCTAGAAACAATCGCCACACATTCAAGAATACTCATCTCGCTTCCTAAGGAAAGAAAGAACTAGAGACACGAACGCCGTCTTACAACCGACTCGTTCCTAGTCCTTTTCTTTAAACTAACCGATTCCAACTTGCCAACCTGAAAACAACCAAAGATCAAAATCCCAACGTCATCCTTAGATCGACCCAGATTATTGGTCATCTCAATCCTACAAAGAAACACGTAGACAACCCTTAAAAGATCGGTTCAGCCGTTTTCTTTTGTTGAAAAATAGGAGGGAGTAGGTAAGTATACTATTCTTGTATACTCCTATACTTTAATTTTTTTTGCCTCAGCATCAAGAAAACATTTTCAATAAAGCAAACTTTTACTACATTAGGCAATAAAATGACCCATCAAAATCGTCCAAAAAGCAAACGACAATATAAGATTCGTCTAAATGCTAGCAACATAGCCAAACCGTCAGAAACATAGTATCAAGAATTCTACAGCATCTCTTATCGTAATCATACACTTAGAAAACCTGTACCAACATCAGAGTGAAACTCGACGGTTAGAAGAAGTCTTGAAGACCTTTACGACTTAACAAAACGAGTTTTGTATAAGAGTCAAAAGTTATAATAGAAAACTTCAAAAACAAAAGCATTGCTTCCAGTTTCTATTGAACCAAGTGAATCACAAAAAAGCATCAAAAACATTCGAGACAAAGAAAAATAGATAACACAAGTAGTAGCGAGCACAACAAAGGGAACACTTTCTCTCCGCTCGTTGACTGGATCTACCGCTAGTTGACCGATTCCTTCCGCTCAAGAAACGAATATGTCATGAGAATTCCTACAAAAAAATTTGGCGACAAGATCATACAAAATAACCTTTGGTAAAAATCCATTAGTGACTCCAAGCAACTTTCACCAAAGGTCAAAATCAAAGCGGAAAAGTTTCTCGTAAAACCTATGAAAACATCACTACTTTGACATCTCCAGACGAAACACTGATTCACTTTCTTCATAAAATCAATCACCCATTACTTTCGTATAACTAAAACATTTTATAAGAAACAGCCTACAGAAAACAAGATTGGTATCATGCCAAATGGCTTTAAAATAAGAGAACGCGAATGAGGAAAACCTAATCCTCGCTCACAAACGTCACGAGTAATCTGCAAGAAACACTCTCAATTTACTTCTATGAGAAGCCCTTCTAATAAAAATATCACGAAAAATCCTTTTTATAGTCAGATGAAGTCATACGAAGAAACTTTCGAAAATAAACATAAAAGGTTTTACGACAATTTGCTGTAGATAATTTTCGTAAAGCAAAAAAATGAAGCTGTATGATCCAACTTTGGACGACCAATCTAATCTTTATCTCTTTGCACTACTATCTAAAATATCTATTTCTTTAGCCATGCGGCTCGCTGGCTTCTTCCTTTCATTTCCCTCGGTTATATCAAAACATGCAATCGTCCCGCAACTGACTCCGCACGGGTTCTGTATCAAGCCTCTTAGGCTCCGTCTTCCTTAGACAAAAATGAAAACATTTTTTTTGTACGAAAGCCTTTTATTACAGCTTTCACAACTGAAATAAAGTTTTACAAAACAAATTGCATACGACTAATGGAAGCATTATACGAAAGATTCATTGTATAACTGAAACCTAAAGTGGAAAATCTCTTTCTAGAACCATTGGCCATATTAACATGGAAAACTCCGACATACTTAGACCTATCAATCTTGACTAATGCTCTTTGGACCTCAGCCGATTACGCCTTCCCGCATAAGCCCGAACCAGAATTCGTCATCCCCTTTAAGGAAAATTCTAAACTAGCATGACCTTAGTGCTAAAATGAAGTTGGCATGATTTCATCATTGGCCTACAACTCCCCGGCTATATGGCTGAACACAGTTTTCACGCAAGCAAAAACATTTAAGCGACTACCGCTCCATCCAATCACTTAGCGGAAAACGACAATCCACTATCCATCTAAAAACGCCAAGTGATGACTACGTTAATAATTATCGTCTAACCCAAAAACGGAAGTCATACGATAAATACTTTGTAAAAAGACTCAATAACCAAATGGTTAACATAAAATTTGAACTTATCGTCAAACGACCAAGTTTTATATGCTCCACAATTCACTTAAGCCCGCAACGTTTTACCCGTAGAACGCTGCATATAAGGAAACACTTGTAACAAAGCTCCTACAGCTATATGAAACATCCTTAAAAATACACGAAATAAACCTCGGAAGGCCAACTCTTCACAAAGCACAGTGAAGGAAGACACTTCTTCTCAGGGACAAATTTATGCGACCCCTTGGTCCTAATTCCTCGATAACAAATCAAACAAGTTAACATCCAAACAAAAGCAACAGTTTTGACTACGAAACATCCAGTAAGTACCCTGAATATATATATATATATATTTAAAATTTTAACCCCTCTTTCTTCTTCCTCCCCCACGAACATTTCCTCTCCTCCCTTTGCGATCTCTCCAAAATTTTAGAACTAAAACCCTAACTTTCTTGCTCTCGATGGATTTGAGTTATTTTTGGTTCTGACTTTGGTGGATTTTCGAGTTCTCTCTTTTTTTTTGCAGTCGATTCCCAGATTTCACAAGGTAAGCGACTCAATCGCTCTCTCTCAACTCGAAAATCGCGAATGGGTTTGACTATTCCTCTTCTTTTTGTACTTGAATAGATCAATTAGAAGTCTAAACTATGATTTCGACCTCTCCTTTTTCTGCTAGGATTGAAAAGAAGTTGAAGTGATTGAGAATTCAAATAGCTTGATATGACCTAGGTCCGAACTGATTTCGTTTTTGATATGGCTGTGTTCTGCGTTTTGATGTCCATTTGATTGAGTGATTTCGTATTGATTTTGGGTTGCTAGAAAAGGCATAAACTTGATGATTGAAATCGAGTTTAGTAAAAATGTTCCATCTTTTTGAGCAACCCATTAGCAGGTCTAATTGTGTCAGTTGTTCTCTGTTTTACAGATGCCCTCACGTACCAAGAAGCACACCGTAAATCATCAGCTCACACCACATGCACCGACTCCCAAGCGCCTATTTAAGGACCGTTCTTTGTGACCTACCCTTGGCCACGTGAAGATGAATTTTTGATTGATATCAATGACCCAAACCTCCCAAACATCTCTATGGATAACTGGGATAAGGAAGACAGCCGCCACTACAACACTCAGCTGGACATAAACATCCAGCCTACACGCTGGATCCCTGTCTCACCTTGGTCTCCATGAGGATGTGCACTAAGTCCTTCACGCACAAGGGATAGCTGATCTCTTCTATGAGACACACTCCCTGTACCCAGACATGGTTAGGAAAGCCCTGGCTACATCTGAGATTACCTACAAGGACCCTAATATGCCCTCCTTCGCTACAACTTCATCTCTTTCTTTGCGAGTGGATGGAAGTACTTGCTCTCCATAGAGAAGCTCACTGAGATCTACGACATGGCCGAAGAGCCAAGGGGAACAGCTTTTCTAAGAAAGTTCCCACCTACTCAGGCGTTCTGGGAATTCATTGTAGCACGGGATTTAAAATCCCGATCAGCCAGCCAGTCTCAGATTCGTAACCCCACGCTCAGGATAGTCGCTAAGGTCTTGAGCAACCTCCTCTCGCGAAGTACTAAACATCAAAGGTCACTAGTGAGTTGCAGATGCTGCATTCTGATGATGCAGAATGGTTGGTCTCAAAATGTATACTCTCTTCAAGCTTACCACAAACTGCATCAGGTCTTGTTGTGGTAATGTACATTAGGATGCTTATTATCTTCTTGTAGAGAGTCTCATCTACTCGCTCGCCCTCCCATCCATACCAAGCTCCATCTCAAAGTGGCTTTGCACTTACAACACATACTTAGATTAAGAGATGTGAATCCCATATGTCGTTTGCATAACTTCGATTCCCAAGAAGAACCTCATCTTTTCTATGTATGTCATATCAAACTCCCTTTGCATTGACTCTTTGATTTCTTTCATCACTGAAACATCATCCCAGTGTGGATGAGATCATCAACATACACACTCACGATCATCATTCCACCATCCACATTCTTCTTCAGAAACAACGTTTTTTATTTCATTTTGTGACGTCTCAACTCTCGCTTGATGAGATATAGGGCGATAAAAACATTTAAAAACCTGTTAGTAAAAGAGTCAAATATGTAAATTTAAAATTTGATCTCTTTTCTTAACTCAATAAATATTTATATTGGTGTGACGATTTCTATACAAATTTTTGAATCCAAATATACAACCGCATACAAAATACAAAAACTACAAACCCATCTATATTACATACTAACGAGGTATTATGAAAATACTTAAAAGAAATTTGGAAGTTTTAGTCTGTAGTGTCTATAAGCATATGGAAGCATATGAGTAATGGAGAGGTGAACGTATCTAATTATATGAAAATTTTATTCTATCAGCAAGTTTACTTAGCTTAATCATCAAATTTACCTACCTTTATAAACAAGTTTGCTCAGTCATTCAGTTTGCTTAATACTTTTTTCACAACAACCCAAATAAAATTTCAACTTGTATCAATCTATTTGGCTTAGAAAATGTTATTTTGACAATCACAATCACAATTTATCTTCACATTAAATCAAATTTATATCCACTCTATTAGACTTTTAAAATATAATTAATATTTATCCAATATTTTACTCAGCTTATAAAACTGATTTAAACAATCCTTCACATAAATAAAACTACTTTAAACACATACAAATTTGAGAAACTCTACATACTAGACTTAACAATAGACTGGACATATAGATTTTTCAAAAGTATAAGATACAATAAAATGCAACAGAGGTAGTAGCATAGTTCAGCCTCGATACACTCTTTTTATATATATATATATATATATATATATATATATTCCAGGTTTACTTTTTAGGAGGTGAACCAAGTATCTTGAACCACCCAAAAGTTTATGCAAACTGAGACAACATATATAACACCATTATTTTTTTTCTAACTAAATTCTATGTTGCATTCATTATGGCCTTGAATTTGTCTGGCTTATCCTGAGTGAACATAAAGAGTTCAGCCTGGATTTCATTCTCCTAGAGGAAGCCAATTTTAAACATACTAGGTGACTACCACCCCCACCTATCATGAGTAATAATCTCATATGCTCTTAACGAACCAAAATTTATTCTGTCATACTCTTACTAATTCTCACATACTCCTCATTTATCTCATACTCTTCAAAAATGTGGTTAATGTCTAAAATACCTTTTTTTTGCTAAACCAATCAAAATTATTCTCTCACCTACTCTATTTTTTTCCTTTTCTCCCTCTATTGTTGATCTTCAACCCAGATTTGTTCAAGCTCCATTCAATTTGATTTTCTCCATTAATTCATTCATGAAGAATTATAAATTTTAAATTCAAATCCATGTTCATAATTAACTAATTGAGCATGGATCCCGATCTATTTGGTTAATTAAAAACAATGGTATAATCATAAAAACATAATAGATTAGTATTTTGATTTAAAGAGCTAGAAAACCTAGTAAAACTTGGTATGAGCAAAATAGTATAACTATGTATAGTTATGTATAAGTATAATCGTACAACCTATTTAACTAAGTAAAACTTTACTAGCTTGGTATAAATATATTGGTAAAACTGTATAACTTTGAAAAATTTTATGGTTAAACCGTGCAATTTTATTTAACTATATTGGACGAGTTCTTTCAAAAATATACACTTTAATTATTAAAGATACTATTATAAAGCCAGAAACGATTATGAATTGATTCCAAACGCAGGTAGCTTGTATTCTAGTGGATAAAATATGCAAAAAGATTACCATAAATCCATGTACAAAGAAGCTGAATTTGAGTTATATTTCATTGATAGTAAATCTAAGAGTCAATTGAAGAAGCATAACGACATCGTAAAGTGATTGAGTCAGTGGAAGATGTTGTTATTCGAGATAGAGACAATGTAGGTGTTGGTTTGGATAACGTGGAGAGCATGGATAACCTTGTGACAAAGTTGATATATGTGAATATGTTGAGCTTCCACATGTTGTACATTAAATTGGATGTGTGATGGAACTGGAAGATGGTATGTGTATTGAGATCGGTTAAGCGTTTCCAAATAAAGAAAATGTGAAAGAATTAGTTGATTGAGCATCAAACCATAATTGTTTGAAATTATTATTTTGAACTGTTGATATGTGCGAGCTCAGAATATTAAGAATTCTGATTTATTCTGATTAAAACATACACAAAAGTGCATACTTGCTCTTGAAAAGTTTAACTTCGAGAACCATAAGGATATGAACACCACAATTAGTTGAATCTATTCTTCAAAATGATTCTTCAAGCCGATAGAAAAACTAAGGTGATGACTGTTTTCATAGTTTTTAGATTTTGGTTTCTGGTTTTTAGAATTTGGTTTTTAGTTTTTAGTTTTTAGATTTTGGTTTTTAACTTTTGATTTTTGATTTTGCAGTAGATTTTAGTTTTTTTTTTTAAACTTGAATGGTGATTTTAGATTTTAGATTTAATGTACTTTAAAAAAAATAAAATAATAAATAAAATAGGGTTTTTTTTCAAAAGTGACTCAAAACTTGAATTCAATTGCAAAACCAACCTATGATTTTTTTTGAAATTTCCACTTTCCTTTTTCACCCTAGAAGTTCGGATAATTCACGAAAATGCCATTACTTTTTTTTTTGAAAATGATTGTTTTACCATATCATCCTCATCTTCATCAAGTATTTACAATATTGTCATTGGCTTCAATACACCAACCACCATGAACAACCAATTTGAAGCTTTTAATGCTTCTAAAATCAACATCTACATCTTTATATTCTTATTTCTTACACACACAAACTATTTTCTTTTCACTTTCTCTCTTATTCCTTCCCAAAATCCCAATTTTTTATTTTAAAATTTATAAACTTATTAATGTTATTAAAGTTCATGATTCTTGGTCAAGAACAAGTATGTAACTTTCACTAAGAAATGATATGTACTTGGAGAAGTTAAACATGAATCTCACCAAATTTAAGAAGAATTTTTTTTTTCCAGATCTGGTTCGTGGAGAAGACTAAACTGAAAGTCTTCTCCACCGAGGGAAGTCTTCTAGGAAGTCTTCTAGCAGAAGACTTCCCTGTAAGTCTTCTAACTTTTTTTTTTTTTTTTTTTGGTCTTCTGTTGGAAGTCTTCTGTCGAGAAGACTTCCAGGAAGTCTTCCACAAAAAGTCAAATTTCTGACACAATTTGGTCAATTGCAAAACTAACCTGTTTTTTTAGAAGACTTACATGGAAGTCTTCTCATTTTTCTCGAGAAGACTTACATGGAAGCCTTCTCTGAAGTCTTTCTTTCTAAATTTATAATTGCAAAAATGACCTTTCCAAAAGACTTCCTAGAAGTCTTCTACCAGAAGAAGACTTCCGTGGAAGTCTTCTCAGGGAAGACTTACATGAAAGTCTTCTAGTACATTATATGCTAGAAGACTTCCATAAAGTCTTCTATTACATTATATGCTAGAAGACTTTCCAAAAACTTATAGAAGATTTTCAATTTTTTAAAAAAAATTCTTCCGAAAATTCTCAGAAATCAAAGCTTATATTTTGTGAATTTGATTAAGTTTTCTTAATTTTTTTTTTTAAAATTTTTATTAAATTTAACTAAGTTTTTGTGTTGTTGTGTTATGTTATAAGTGTTAGATAATGTTGTAGACATTATGTTCTACCAGAAGAAGACTTCCGTGGAAGTCTTCTCAGGGAAGACTTACATGAAAGTCTTCTAGTACATTATATGCTAGAAGACTTCCATAAAGTCTTCTATTACATTATATGCTAGAAGACTTTCCAAAAACTTATAGAAGATTTTCAATTTTTTTAAAAAAATTCTTCCGAAAATTCTCAGAAATCAAAGCTTATATTTTGTGAATTTGATTAAGTTTTCTTAAATTTTTTTTTTAAAAATTTTATTAAATTTAACTAAGTTTTTGTGTTGTTGTGTTATGTTATAAGTGTTAGATAATGTTGTAGACATTATGTTGTAGACATGAATATATTTACCAAAAAAAATTCATTGAACATATTTATCTTTTTTTTTTGCAAGATAATGTTGTAGACATGAACATATTTACCAAAAAAATTCCATTGACATCTTTTCAAATTTATAAAACAATCCACAAATAAAAGATTACATATAAAAATCACAAAATAAATCATAAACAAAATTATTACACATATACATTATGTTAGAAGACTTTCAGAAAGTCTTCTAACATATAATGCACTGGAAGACTTTTTGGAAGTCTTCCCACAGAGAACAAAGTTTTCTCAAAAGTCTTCTAAAATCTGACCCAGATCTGAAAAACCTGCATATCCAAAAATATTCAAATATCCTCAAAACAAAGAAAAAGAGTAGAATATGAGATATATCTACCTTTATAGAATATACAAAAATACATATCCATCATATATATATATATATACCTTTAGAGGAGTAGAAGATGAGAACCAAAAAATCTGCAAAACATGATAAATTAGTGAGAAGACATGAGATAAAAATAAGAAATTTATATAAAGTTTGTTGTTTTTCAAGTTCAAAATAAAAGAAAGAGGTTAGAGAGTTTTAGTTTGGGAAAAAGGTAAGAGCTTTAAGCAATAAGAAGTTACAAATGATGTAAATCAGACATGAAAACTTACTAAAACACTCAAATATGTTATGAAAGAGGAGACATGAGAGAAAATTTCGCCAGAAGACAATCAGAAAGTCTTCAAGATCTGAAAACCTGCAAATCCAAAGAGTAGAAGATGAGAACTATATAATAAAAACTTGCAAAAAACAAGATAAATCAGTTAGAAAGCATGAAATAAAAATGAGAAATTGATATCAAATTTGGTATTTTCAAGTTAAAAGAGATTAGAGAGAGGTTTTCAAGTTAAAAGAGATTAGAGAGAGGTTTTCAAGTTAAAAGAGATTAAAGAGAGGTTTGAGAGTTTTAGAGTGAGAAACATTACATTTTCTTGCAGCAATTTGAGAGGAAGAGAGAGAATGTGTAAATTTACTTTATATAGGAGGAGACAAAAATTGTAATTAGGTTAAATATTTTCGATTCAGAAGACTTTCAGGTAAGTCTTCTGAGAAGACTTTCATGTAAATCTTCTGAGAAGACTTTCATGTAAGTCTTATGAGAAAACTTCTAGGGAAGTCTTCTAAGAAGACAGAAGACTTTCTGGAAAGTCTTCTGAGAAGACAGAAAACTTTCTGGGAAGGCTTCTGAGAAGACAGAAGACTTTCAGGAAAGTCTTCTGAGAAGACAGAAGACTTTCAGATAAGTCTTCTGAGACTTCCATGAAAGTCTTCTACCCCTTAAATTTACTATTCGCCCAGAAGACTTACATGTAAGTTTTCTGGCGTAATATCTTTTAGTAGACTTAAATCTTCTAATACCTTAAACTAAATAACAAACTAAATAACAAACTAAATATCAATAAACATTTCACTAAACTTAAAATCAACTCCAAAACTATTTAATATACACAAAACTAAACAAATATATGTAAAAATGATTTTTCAAAAAAAATTGGTTAAGCTTCCAAAATCTAACCCTAAAGATACATACAATACTATGACATATGTTTTCAATTTTATTAGATTTTAATTTATATCATTTACAAATGTTTATTATTACATGATTTAGATTTTCCCCCATAAAAATATTTTTTATATAATTTATAATTTATTTTTAAGATTTACTAAACGAGAAGACTTACTTGTAAGTCTTCTTAGAAGACTTACAAAATCACAGAAGACTTAAAAAGACGGAAGACTTAAATAGGCTATAAAGGTAAAAATGCATATAGTTTTTTTTTTGTCATAAGGGTCTTGTTGTAATTTCACTAACCTTTTAGGTTATTTTTGCATTTGATTGATGTTTGGGTACACTTTTGCATTTGAATTCAAATTTTAGGTTGGTTTTGGCAATTTTCCCAATAAAATATCAACAATAAGAATAAAATATATATTCAGATAAAAAAAAATAAGATCATACTTTTCGTTACTAAACCAACTTTTTCATACATATGTCTATGTTTGTTTATTTTAAAGAGTACTATCCAGAAAATTAATAAGAATAATTATTATAAAATTAATTTTATTTTGAAAATATTTATTAAAATATATAATATATATTTTATTAAAATCTTATTAAAATATATAATATATATTTGATTAAAAAAGTTATTAAAATATATAATATATATTTTATTAAAATATTTTAAAGAGTACTATCTAGAAAAGTTTTTTTTAATATATAAGTTTGCTCATATATAAAATGATATTTATTAAAAGCTTATTAATATTTTAAATTTAATAAAATCGAAAAACTTGAAAATCAAAATCCCATTGATCCGTTTTAAAATTTAACAAACCTATTTTTGGAGTTTTCTAAAATTAGTAAGAAAAAATATTATCACCAAAAATACATACATTCAAAATTATTCTTCGTTTATTTCCAAAAATTTGATTTAATTTATCAACAATTTGTCATTATGATTAAAAAAAAATATTTTTTTCATTTAATAGCTTATTGCATAGAAATTAATTGGTCTTACTGTATGTATAATCACTTACTTTATATTAATAAAGTATAAAAAATTATTAGATGCTATGACGGTGAAGTGAATTTAAAAGAATGGAAAGATGGCATAAAATGCAATAAATATAAAAGGAAATACCATTAAAATAAAAATAAATTTAAAAATAATAAAAGAAACTAACGTTGGTTACAAAACTAAAAAATACATATTTTGGTTTTTGTGTAGAACTAGGTAGTTATTTGAAAAACTAGTTTTCTTAGTTTCTGGGGAATTATTTTTAACAAAATATTGATTGGCAAACAAAATGGGTTTTCAAAAACAAAAACCAAAAACTATTTTTAAAAACTACAAACAATCAATCTCTAAGTTAAACTTAATAAATATGATAAAATACAAAAAAAATAAAAATACAAAATTCTAAACTTGTTTGGTTGTTTACTAGTATTATGCTTATTATTGTTAGTATCTTTTTATTTACATTCAAAATAATTATAGTCAAAATTTTATCACTTAGCTGTGTACTATTTATAATAGAGAAAATACCTTGTTCTTTTATGCATTTTTTCTTAGTATTGACCTTGTAACATTACAAAACTTATATATACTACAAAATTAATTATATTACAACATGATTTAATGAGAAATGATTGTAGAAAACTAAATATAAGTGGTATAACTATAATATAAGTTTTTAGAGTACAACAAATCTAAAAAAAATGCCAAAAATAAAAAAGTAAGTCTTTGAAGCTTTTTGTAAAACTATAAACTTGGTAAAACTTTGACCCCAAAAATGTTTTTAAAAAATTGCACACCCAAATTTCAGAAATTTTCCCTCTCAAAATTCTAATTTTTCAGACCCCAGAAACGAAGTTGGTAACTATAATTTCCTTAACTTTAAGGGTTTTCTCATTTCTACTATCTTCTCAATCCTCTCAACCCATTTTCTCTCATCTCTTTTTCCCTTTTGCATCTTTCTACACCTGATGGGCAATCTTCAGTTTTTTTTTCAAAAAATGGTGGTCAATCAAGAGTCAAAACTCTCAAGCTATTTATTAGGTGATGATGCAGCGACGAGGGTATGATCAAAAAGTTCTCCAAATCTGATCCAAATCCTTATCGCCAATACTATTGATGCCTTTGTTTGGTTTCTCAAACGACCATGCGGATTGAATGATCCAATAATGGAAGAACAATATTGATAGTTTTCTTATTCATACTGTCATAGTATTTTTGAGATTTTGGTTGTACAGTTAATCATAACTTCTATCAAATTAATTTAGTGATGAGTGTTTTTTTTAATTTTTCAAAGTTTAACATATGAAAAACGAAAGCTTTGACTTGACAAAGTTTACTTAATTATACAAACAGAAAAATACTTAACCAAAGTTATCCTAAGTTACATAAGTTCTACGAACATAAATAACAATCCAAGTAACATAAACACAAACAACAAAGTTAGTGTGTTAGAAGAAGAAGTTCTACTTCTTAAGGCAACTATAAAGACTGAGAAACCCTTTAATGCAAGGAAAATAATGATAGTTATGTGATATCTTATTTCTAGTAGTTACAGAATTTGGATGTATAACTAATCAAAACTTGTATCATCTTAATGGAATTTAAAGTTTTTCCAAGTTTTAAAAAATTTACACAAACATAAATATGAAACTTTGACAAATTTTTGCCGAGTTAAACAAACACAAAACAAAGTAATCTCAAGATCTACAAAATGACAAACAAAAATGGAAAACTTTCACAAAGTTTTACCAATTTACCAAGTGACACAAATATAAATAATTTTTTTTTACCTAGTTACCAAGTTACAAAAATTTGTATTGGTTGAGAACGATTGATTTTTTCTTTGCCACTTGTATTGGTTGCAATGGTTGATTTTTTCTTCATTGCTTCTTTCTTGCTTTGTTGATCCTCACAATATTTTTTCCACTATCGCTTCCACCGTCTTTCTCTCCTACACCTTTATCCACACTCTATTTTTATCTCTCCACTACATAAACCACCATCCTTCTCACTTTGTTTCATGTCTCCACCATCATAGGTTGGATGATGTAATTCGTTCTTTGAAAGCAGTATTTCATATAAAAACGTAACTATCAAATTAAGTCATCATCATAAAATTCACAAAGTATTACTACATTATACAATCTAAACTAGTTAAAGTTTTACTAAGTTGTGCAAAGTTTGATAGTTATATCAAGTTTTACTAAGTTATACCATTTTAGGTTCGCTTTTTCTTCTCTTTCGATGGGTAATTCGTGGTTTGTTATTTCATTATTTTTTAATGGAGAAAAGTTTGATTCGTCTTTTATTTGAAGATTATAGTTTCTCATGTGATAAAAAGATGAAAGAAAATAAAATTGATTTGTTTCATTGAAGAAATATTTTTAGAAAGAATGAGTAAAACTTAAAAATACTTAGTTACGTCTAAATTTTTATGTGTGAATCCAAGTTTAACGGGTGTATATGATTTGAGTTTGGATAATCCGTCTGGTAAATTTGTAAATAACTAGATTATATCTGGTTTGTAAGTTTTTTTTAATAATTTTCTTGATTTAAATAAATATTAAAAAAGGGAGGAATATCTGAGATTTTTTTTAAGTTAAGAGTATTAGAGCAATTGATTCACCTATCATATACATAGAAAGTACATTGTAATATTTTATATACACATATATATATATATATAGGTTGTGGTATTATCTCATTTAAAGCCAATTTTTGACATTCTTTCTCAACAGATTTTATTATAAATTAAAAAGAAACAACAAATTTATAGTTAGTTCATTATTAATATAAATAATCATTATGTCATATTAAGAAATTAATCAAATGGTTCTACTAAGACTTGTTTATAGTAGATAAAAATATGACTCTATTTTAATAGAGTAGATATATCATTTTAAAAAACTAATAATGTCAAAAGGGGTCAAGGGAGGTATTGAATAATGGTTTTGTAGGTTCATTGGCCGAAATTTACCATCTGAGCTAGAGATTATGTATGGCAAATGGCCACAAATAAAAGGTTTTGAAATTAATGGGGTGTAAGATGACCCCACCCTTCCTTAGTGAGTCCACCCCTGTTATAAACCTGACTTTCCAAGATATAGCTTTATTTCACAAAGCTTATCCTAACAGAATAAATATACGTAGCTCATTTTGTTGACCTATAATGTTGATGACATTATTAGTCATTCTGAATTTGGTCACAAAACATAAACCATTCTTAATTCAAAAATTCACCCATAAGTGTGGTGTTTCAATGTGAATTTTGAATCTCATAATATAATCGTGTGAGTCTGTTTTCCAACACCCTTAACAGAATCTATGAACGCATCTTTAAGATATACTATCGATTGGAAGTTTTAGTGTGTTCAAACATATAAAAGCGTATAAAAGAATATGAATAATGAAGATGTGATAGTGTATATTAATATATGAAGATTTACTTGATTATTTAATTTGATTAGCACTATCAGCAAGTTTGCTTAGCTTGATCAGTAAGCTTACTTAACTTGTTTATCAATTTTGCTTAATTTGCAAATTTGCTTAATGTATATTTTCATAGGAGCCCCAAGATAACCCCCAACATTTTAACCAGTTCATTGGTTAACAAAATGTGGTGACTATTTTCCATATTAGATACAACATTAAAGTTTCCCATTTGGATTGCAAAATATGGTCCAACAATCTTTATTTCTTTTCACATTAATTAAAATCAGAATTGTACTCAACTCATTACGTTTATCACACTTAATCTAATTTCTTTATAAGAGCAGCATTATCCCAAGTTCTTAGATGGGGTTTTTAAGAAAATCAATAATTAAATTAAATTAAAAGTAATTAAAATATGAGTAATCGATCCTTAATATGAGATTTTGGGAACCGATTTAGAGTGGAGTTTTAAAACACGTGTCATAAAACCCTGAAGTTTCTCTTTTTTTCTTCTGTTTCTCCAGTGTTCTCCTCTTTTGTCGTTGTCTCCTTCTCCTCTCGGCTTCTCCGCTGGACGATACAAGCTCCTCTAAGTTAACAACGAAAGCACTCTTCTTTCGTTTCTTCAGCTACCAAATCACACCAAAAGCTCTCTGCTGGCCTTACCTCTTCGAAACGGTCAACGGAACAACCATTGTTTTCTCCGGAGACACCCTCTTCCTGTTGAGAAACGTGTCCTTCTAATCGCAAATCACAGGACAGAGGTGGACTGGATGTATCTGTGGAACATAGCCTTGAGGAAAGGCTGTCTTGACTACATCAAATACGTGCTCAAAAGCAGCTTGATGAGGCTGCCTATTTTCGGATGGGTTTTCATATTCTTGAATTTATCCCCGTGGAGAGGAACCGTGAGGTTGATATGCTTTCAACTTTTAAGGATCCTCAACACAAAATTAAGAAACTCCCAATAAAACACAAAATCTATGAGTTTCTTAATTTAATTTCTTAACTAACTTTTATTATTAAATAAGTCATTAAAAAAACCAAATGGATTATAGGGATATTCATGGTCTAAGCTCATTAGGCTTAACAAAAGGTTCTGTTAGATTACAATTCTCAACAATAAACCCTAGATATCTTACGACCTTTCTCAATAATGAATTATGAAACACATCATAACTACTGAGTTGTATTGAAAAATTTAATTTATAGACCACTATTCTAATCTTTTTTAAAAAGTTTTTAAATTGTGTATATATCTCGGTTGCAACTAACATTTATTTGAATTCCTATCTTTTGACATATGCCATAATTTTCAAATGAACCATGGTATTAGAATTCAAATTCTTTTGTTCCTTTATTCACATACTCTTCTTCAAATATTGAGATCATTTATCGATTAAACTTGAAAATTTATCACTCCCCCACTTTGATCCAACAAAAGGAATTTTGATACGGTTGGCTACATATAGGTTTAAAGGGTAGCATTCATATACTTGAATGATAATTGTTGTAAGAATATGCTGAATAAACTTTTTTTTCCGTTTTTATCTCAGCCTAGCACAAAGACTAATAACATATCCTATAAAGTCTGGATGTTTTCCTCAAACCAACAATTTTTCTTCATATGGTAACTTATGCTCATGTTCATGTTCGCCCCAAAGCGTTTTGAAGGGCTATCCAAAGTTTGATGAGAACCGTGCATCTCAATTATAAGATGATATTCAAAACCCATACAATTATACAATCGGATCCATTTAAAATTCATAACACACTTATTCATCATATAATATTTTGGTAAAAAGTAATGTGACGACTTATAAACACAACCTGTGCGGCTGGCAGTAGTTGATAGCATTTGATAACAAGCATAAACCGGTTTAAGCCATTTTTTGCAGCTTAAAATCAAAAGCTCAGTTCAATATCGTTTGCGATTGCGGCGGGTGGAGAGTAAATAAAAAAACTATAGCCTAAATTAGATAGCTATCTAAACTAATTAATGTATAAGATAATCCCTTTTGTTTTAACTAACATCATATCTGACAATATATTTGACTAACGATAATCATAGTGCTTTTAGTTTTTCTCCATTGAAATCATGACATCCACAAAATTCTAAGAAACTCAACACATAAATGCAAGTTTGATATTTTTTGTTTATTTCATTATATCGAGATGATGAATTTCACATAATCTTTCAGCTTCTTCATGATTTATGATATGCTTTTATTGTTATTTTTTTCTGAATCACTAATTAGTTTTTGAATAGAATCACCAAGGGTCGGATGAGATGACTCCTTTGTTCCTAGAATTGATAACGCAGAAGAACAAGATTGAAATTCTAAAGGCAAAAATTTGAGTGAGCAGAAAAAAACAAAACATTTTCAAATAATTCAAAAGAAATTTCCAATTATCATTATCTGGAACAAAATAATAACACTTTGAAAAATCAATTTAAATTTTATCATAAAATTACGTTTGGGTCAACTGGTCTTGGATTCTATAATAGAACTTGCATTATTGATTACTCTGAGTTGGTGTACTCAAATCCCGGCATCTCATGAAGTCCCACGCGATATGGAGTGTCGTGTTCATCGTACCAAGGAATGAGTTTGGAGAAGAAGTGCACGGTCTCGGCGGCAAGGGCGGACACAGGACAACGACTACCGGGGCACGTGCCCCCCCCCCCCCCCCCCCCCT
>MU105860.1:0-253292 GCA_012274485.2 Sinapis alba | reverse complement strand
TGATGATGGATGGGTTGATTGGATGATCTTCAGAAATGATCTATGGACTGATCAAATCTTGTATAGATGTGTTAGTGATCAAGAGAATGAACTCTGATTTCAATCACAAACAAGATGCAATTGGAGAATGAACTCCTTAGCAATCAATGTTCATATGATGAACAAGGGATTCACAAAGTTTAGAGAGAGTTTGATAAAAAAAAGTGAATAATAGTTTCTGAAACAAAAGAGAGTATAAGTAGCAAAAAGAAAGTTGAAAAGTCTTAAAACTTGTAGAAATTGAAAAATAAAGAAATAAAAACAAGGCAAGACGAAAGACTGAATCTTTGAAGAGTTGGGTTGAATCTTTGACATGATTTTCGAAATTGTTTGCTCTGGTTCAGAATAAACCAAGCAAACAATTGCTCATTTGTTTCTTGGACCTTAATTTTGTGGCTGGCCCATCAGCAAGACATATTGGATCCTTAACTTGTGTATTTGATCTCTTCTTGGGCTGAAAAAGCCATAATCAGCTCCAGCTCCTTTCCAACTCATTGGGCACTGTCTGCTCCATCCAGCTCGTCTAGATCCAAATCAGCAACAGGTTCAGTCAGGGTTGCATCAGCCGGACTGATTTCTCGGTACATTTCATAAACACAAACCTTGCAGCTGGCAGTAGTTGATAGCGTTTGATAACTGATATACTAAAGAATTTACCAGATTTCTATCATAGTATATATTCGTTTTATTGTTTATTATGTATTTATATTAGCTATATTAAGATTTTATTAAATAATGGCATGATATGGAGTAAAATGGTGATTATAGAACTTTATGAAAAGCTAAGGAGTAGAGAATCCGTAGCTGATCAAAGAAACGTGCAATTGGAGTTGATACTCAGAGGGAGTATCGATCGATACCATCATCCTGGTGGCGATCGATACCTACGCAGAAATGGGCCAGACTTATGTTTTAAAACTTATGAAAAAGTCCGAAGACCATTTATGTTTCGAATGCCCTAGGACGATTTTGTTAGTTTATGAACCCCTTGTTATGTTCGCAACAAAGGGAGACATGTTCTCCATTCATTTAGATTAAGGTTCTTTAGGAGAGAAGATCATCTCTTAGAAGATTGTCGAATTCCCTTTGTTTCTTTTTTCATCTTCACTTCTTTTATGATTATGTTGTTTCTCATGATCATTTCTGAGTAGTTTACCCCTGTTAGGTTAAAGGTTAACATGGTATTGATATTTGTGTGATTGCTAAAATTGCTAGGAAGAACTTAGACTCTCTCATCTGAAGTAAGTTTAACGCTAGTGTCTAGATTAGCTACCTAGATCCTTGTGCTTAGGATAATTGATAACTATGAGAGTAGATCAACCCTTGGTAATATTCATTTGAGTTAGGTTGCTAGAAACGTACGAGAGTAGATCTATGTTTAACCTAATGAACCTTATATGATCCGATTATATTGCTTGGTCAGGGCAGTGTCGATCGATTGTTGATTTGCTAGAGCAACAACAAGAGACTTAGCCACTAACTGGATTAGATGCGAAAACTGCAATCCAAAGTTAATGAAATTGAGTTATATGATCCATAGTTCATCCTTGATAATTTGTAATACCAAACTGATTACCTAAACCTGATACCTAACCTTTTAAATCAATCAAGTTTACATTCTTATTATTTATTGCTTTTATCATTTTTTGCTTAACTTAATTCACATTCTTGTTAAGATATATTGTGTGCCCACGCTCCATGTAGATTCGATCACTACAGCTGATGCTCTTAAAACAAACGCTTAGGGTAATTTGAGCGATATCCAATTCGGCGCCGTTGCTGAGGAGCATTGGACCGCCATTAGATCTTTAGGAATAGAATTTAGTCTAGGTTTTTATTTTGTTGTTTTTGATACTGATAATTTTCTTATCTCTTTTTTTTCAGGTATATGCCTAGCAGTACCAGGAGCAACAAAGAAGGACAATTACTACTGCATTCTGATCACACCTTACTTGAATGCACCATCCGCAAAGGAAGACATGAAGCATCGATCGACACTGCACTAGCACCGATCGATACCTCACACGAGCAAGACACGAGCGACACTGACCCATAGCCGATCGATAACAACCCACGAGAAGACACTATGGTTTCTGTTCTAGTGTTACTGAGGGATGTGAATGGAGACCTACGTGATCCGCAAGGACACCTGCGCAATGCAGTAGGTCAAAGACTTGATGATCAGGGGGCTGCAATCCCTGATCAAGATGAAGCAGGTGCTGAAGATGCTGCTGAAGCTGCAGCCATTGCTCAGGGTGTAGCTTCAGGAAATGCTCATGTCGCTCGACCTAGAATATTGGCTGATTATAATCGTCCAGGTCAATACTACGCCAACATATCTGAGTGGGAACGGAAATCTACACCGTCGATTTCCATAAACTTTAGGAAGTCATAAAATCCTAATTTTCCCAGGAGATTTCGGATAATCTGCTTTAAACCAGACGCAACGCAATCAAACGATGAGAACAAACAAAATACTAAGGAATCGATAAAATAAAAAGAGAGCAAAAGTAATCTAATTTTGAATCTGCGTTTAAGCGTTTACAAGAAGGAAAGAGCCTTGGCCACACGAGCTGTTGGCGAGTTCCTAGTTCTAGTAACCTAAGACTGCAAATCCCTAATCGAGTCGTAGCTTGATATCAAAAATGGAAATAAATGCCTATTGCTCAAAGTTTGCTATTAATGCTAAAAATCTTTCTCCTTGTCTCCATCCTTGCCTTCTCTTATATACTCCTCTTGAAGGCGATTTGGTGCTTCCTTTTCTGCCCCTGGTCGAGCTTAGCACTTCGGGAATCTTTAGTTTTTCTCCTGATCTTTCCATTTATCCGCTGAATCCTCGTATTTATCTTGAAACTTTCACATTTATCTTCTCTCGTGAACAAACATAAACCGTCATAGCATCTTTGGGCCTGGTTTCATATGAAATTTTAAGTTGGCCTGTAACTGTGTTTTGGTCCTCTCAGATCGTTTTTCCGGCTTTGAGCGTTTTTACGATTTCTCCGAAAAAGGTTCTCAATATGACGTCGATCTAAAGGGAGGTCAAACATCTCATATAGTTTAGGAAATTTCATCGTTAACCATTACCGTTTCATACGATCAATTCAATATTTTTTAAAAATGAGTCTTTGCGGTTTTGATCATAAAGCTCCAACAAAACGAATAACACTTTATCAAGATTGAGAGAGGAGATAGAGGGAGTGATCCAGCTCTCCGTATGCTGACCTGGGAGCTGTGTTTTTCGAGCTAGAATTTGTTCATCGAGTCTTACTTATTTTTATCGTAAAATCTCAACTGGAAGTCCGATCAGGATGAATCGAGAGGCAACAAGATCCTAGCTCGAAGTAGGAGGTAATGAGAGAGGGACTAGAGTACTTCAAAGTTGCTTGAGAGAAATAAGGTCATCATATGGTGACCCGTAACTTTGATGGGCAGGTCGCCATATGGCAACCCGTGCCTTGTGTGCTCAGGTCGTTATATGGCAACCCATGCTTGCAAGGTGTGGGTCGCCATATGGTGACCCATGCTTCCCGAGTGCAGGTCACCATATGGCGACCTATGCTTGCAAGGAGCAGTTCTCCATATGGCAATCCACGCTTTTTGAGTGCATGTCGCGAGTCACCATATGACGACCCATGCTTCTCGAATGCAGGTCACCATATGTCGACCCGTGCTTGTAGGGCACGGGTCGCCATATGGTGACCCACACTTTCTGAGTGCAGGTCGTCATATGGCGACCCGTGTTTGCAGGGTGCAAGTCGCCATATGGCGACTCGTGTTTGCAGGGTGCAAGTCACCATATGGCGACCCGTGCTTGCATGGTGTGGGTCGCCATATGGCGACCCATGCTTCCCGAGTGCAGGTTGCCATATGGCGACCCGTGCTTGCAGGGCGCGGATCACCATATGGCGACCCATGCTTCCTGAGTGCATGTTGCCATATGGCGAACCGTGCTTGCAGGGGACTTGAGCTGTTGATTTCGTCGTGACCGATTGTGACTCCAACAATCTGCTATTCGTCCTCCTACTTTCCAGAGGCATGATTTCGAGTTGAAACCTGCATACTTCACACTTGTGGGGCATACACCTTACCATGGTCTCCCACAAGAACATTCTATGAACCATTTGGAGAGGTTCGAGATTTTGGTTTCTGCCATTAAAGCAAATGGTGTCCCTGAGGACTACTTTTTATGCAAGCTCTTCAAGTACTCACTTGCTGGAGATGCTTCATACTGGCTTAAGCATGTACCACCAGGATCCCTTACATCCTGGACTGACATCAAGAACGTCATCATGTGTAATTTTCTTGATAATGTTCGCTTTGAAGACTTGAGGAATAAGATTGCTACATTCACTCAAGGACCTTCCGAGTCATTTAGAAGCTTCTAGATCAGACTCAAGTCTTACCGGAGAGATTGTCCACACCACGGGTTTAATGAAGTACAACTGGTTAGTACTTTCTTCAGAGGTATTGCTCTAGCATGCGAGATGGCACTTGACACTGCAAGTGTAGGGAATTTCACTATCATAATCCTTGAAGAGGCTGTGAGATTGATCGAGAACTTGGCGTCTAGAAATAGCACCAAGAACACTGACATTGAGAGGAAGAAATCAGCCGCCTTCTTGGACAAGGAGAAGATTGAAGAAGTCAAGGAAAAGCTGCAGAGTGTTCACAAGCTTCTTAAGAGGCAAGTAAACTTTGATGAGAGTGAAGATGTTGTTGAGTCTGAGGAAGAAGGAGATGAAGAGGATGTGAACTTGTCAATGGCTTCAACAACAGGAACTCTTATGGAAATGGCCAGAGGAATAACTACAACCAAAGCTCACAATAAAACAAACCCAACAACATGAGCTATGGTACTTCATCCTACAAGAATCCTACACCAGCTTCTCAGGAAAGAAAGATGGAGAGTATGATTGATCAAGTCCTAGAAGGACAGCAAAAGCTGACTGTAGAATTCAATGGGACTCCCCCAAACTTAACATAGACATACATAATAGACTCTAAAAATAGCCTATAACATGGTCTAAAACTGGTAGTAAATAGGCTATATCAACTTCCTCTAGACTTAACCTTTTGCTTGTCCTCAAGCAAACAAACTTGTGAAAGAGGTTTTGAAAAGTGGGAACTCACATAATATATAAGTATTACTATTACCCTATTTTGTTGCAACCACATCCTATCAAGTCAATCACAGAGAACCCTTATGTACCATTTCCTAATATAACAACCAAATCCATTCTACCAACAACTTAGCAAATACTAGCTTGACTCGCCCCTCTACTGATCTCATTTTTTTTGCATAAAATAAAAGTGCATGCTTTATCTGGGGAGTATCGATCAAAGGACATATGGATTCTTACTTATGCAAGTATCATAACAACTAGACACAAAGTCTTCTCTGAACCCTTTCTTCCCTTTTTTCTCTCTGTTGTGAATCTTTTTAAATTTCTTTTTCTTTAAGTATTTTTTTTTTCTTTTTCTTTTTGGGCAAAGTTTGTAGGCGAATAATGGTGTCATTGGTAATTTACCTATCCCTCGCTTCCAACAAGGTGTGATCATTCCTCTGAATTAGAATAATGGGGTCATTGGTAATGTACCTACCCCTCTGCATCTCGGGAAATCAACTCAATCTTTTAAGCTTTTAAATAGATGCTGAAGAGAGATAGAGAAGGGAACAAAAGGTGAAATGACTTGTACCTACAGACTTGCAGAAGGAATCCAATCCAGTGTATACCAAGCCCCAAACCAAGCTAATAATGCCAGGATTAGTGTTGGAAATCAGCTTCGGTTCCTTCAAACTTTCTAAGCAAGTGTGGTATAGTGGTAGGATGATTCACTTTAGTATCTCTAGTATTCTATGCAAACAACCTTCTAAGAATGATGCTAAAGTGTGGTTATTTAATAATAAATCATGATCATAATCCCCTTTTGACTCAATAATATTTTTTGAAAAACTTATATATAGAGAGCAAATAAAATTCAAAACAAATAAAATAGCGTAGCGAACATCTCCCAGACTTAAATTATATTGTCCCTGGTGTAATTCGTCCTGGATTGGTTAGGAAAAAATTAAATCATAAGTAAGTAGTTTAAGAGAGAAAATCGATACCATACTCGGTAATAGAGTGTCAATCGGTGTGAGTTATGTTGTGTCGATCGATGGTCGCGATCCGTTGTCGACTGATGGTGACTCTATGGTGTCGATCGATGTTGCACTCGTAAGTTTCTACTCTTTTTTATATAATTATAAAACTCAAAATAGAAAATAATATTAGTAAACCTCCCCCAGACTTAAACAACACTATTACCAGTGTTTATTCAGTCCAAGATTGGTGAAGAAAATAAACCATAAGGACACAATTTAATAAAGGAAAATGGTATACCTGCTTGCTGATGGTGACCGTCGATCGACACAGTTAAGTGGCGATCGATCGATGCTAGGGTTACTCCATAGATCGGCAATGATCAAGTGTCGAACGATGCTCTGTGCAGACTCATGTTCCTTTTTCTTTAAAAATCTTGCAATGGTGTAGTAAAATCCAAAATTAGACTAATATAATAAAAAAACTAATTAAAACTTACTAAATAGTGGGTTGCCTCTCACTCAGCGCTTGGTAATAGTCTTAAGCTCGACGTTTGAACCTTCTGACTAGTGTGGATGTGGATCAACACTTGGAAAACAAGTGTCTACATCTTCTCTACTCATTTGATACCATGTACCAATGAAGCTCTTCATTGCTTTATCACTTCTGGTTTTCTCATTCTTTGTAACCTCTTTAGCAACCTCCATTGAATGCATTCTTTTTTGCAGGTTCTCAATACTGCGCTGTAACATTCTAAGTCTTGCAGCTATAGTCTCTGATATATGTTCCAACTGTTGAGAAATATCTTCCTTCATTAGGCTCTGAGAAAAAGCGATCTTATCAAACCTATCTTCCAATTGTGTTTCTGTTGCTGTCTTGTGTTTATTGGCTTCAATGTCAATCGATGGTCGTAGGATGCCGTTGATCGATGCTAGATCGTATGGCCTAACCGCATGATGTCTTTGTATAATATCCAAATAGCGTCGTCCGATACTAGGTCATGATATTCAATCAGCTCTCCTTCTCCATCGATCGATGGTGTATGGTGGTCGTCGATCGATGGTGTATGGTGGCCGCCGATCGATGCTTGATTACCAATTTTTGCCCAAACAAATTTCTAGCTCCATTGGCCATTGCAAGCATTCTGCGATCATCTAGTTCGGACTCTGCTTCTTGGTTAGTATCAATTGATGGCGAATGGTTGCCGTTGATCGATGTCGATTTCCCGAATTGATGGGAAATTTGAAAAACACCAGCCTCTTCCATTGCAGTACCACGGTACTCGATTATCTCTTCTTCTCTATAATATGCATCGTACTCGGGGTAGACTGGGTGTAATTTCCATATGCGTGGCAGGTGTTGGTCAGTTCTGGGGTTAGGCCGTCAATTGATAACAAAGGGTGGGTGTCGACTGATTGCTGAACAACAAAGGCGTCGATCGGTGCTCTGGGTTGGGTGTCAATTGATGCTCCATCTTCAAGCTCCTCGTTGAACTCATAATTACAGAAGCATGTGGCCACAAGTTCTGCATCATTAGACAAGTTTGTGAGGGCATGTTTATTCTTATAAATTTCATAATTAACATTACAATCAATCAAGGAAAGACACAACATGTTAGTTTTCATATCACATATAGCTTCCACGGTAGCCATGAATGCTCTCCCAAGTAGTAGGTAAGAGTTCCAATTGATCTGGATATCCATCACATGGAAGTCTATAGAGACTAGGACATTCTGAATCTGCAGTAAGACATCTCTACAAATACCCCCTGAATCCAGTCTGGAGCAATCCACAAAAATGAACGAATCACTATAAGGCTCCACTCTCAGGTTCAACTTTTCTGTCATAGCTCTGGGTATGATGCTCCCTGATGATCCATTGTCACAGAGGGCATTGAGAAACTCATTACCTTTGGCCAAGCATGGAATCACGAACTTCCCAGGATCACTTTTCTTTTTCAGAATGATTCTCTACTCTGGAGTTGTCATATTCGTGACTTTTGGTAGATGAACTCATTTTGTTGCTGGGAACCATCAATTTATTCTACAGTCACTCCGTCGATTGATGGTTGAGGTTTTTCCCGATTCTGCTAACTACATGGGTACCGTCGATTGATGCTCCTTGACCTGTGTCGATCGATGCATGTGCGATTTGTCGAACAAATTCGAGTTTTCCACACGGGAATCCCTCTCTTGCAGCCTTTCTCTCTTGACTTCTACCCAAAAATCGTCATCAGTCAATGCATTGACGTGTTAACTCTGTCCAGCCTCTATTTTCTCCTTGATCAGACTCTCATGTCTCCTAATAGTTTCACTTGTCTTCATCACCTGATTCTTAAGTTTCTTCACATGGGTGTTGAGATTTTCAAACTTGGTGTTGAGGTTGAGGTACATCCCATCTATCTTTCCATTGAAATCCACTGTCATCTTCTGTTGTCCCTCTAAAACTAGGTCAACTATTGCTTCAATCTTGCTTCATTGAGCTTTTGAAGGAGGGTTATGGTAATAGGAAGACTCATAAGCTATGTTGTTGTTGAAGGGCATTCGATGTGAACTCTGATTAAAATTACTCCTTTGACCATTCCCATAGGAGTTCCTGTTGAAACCTTTGTCTCTTGAAACCACTCCCATCAACGTAGTTCACATCCTCTTCAATCTCATCATCTCCAGACTCCATTGCTTCCACTTCTGCAAAAGTGACCTGCTTCTTGAGAAACTACTGAACACTATCCAGTTTTGCCTTGACTTCTTCAATCTGCTCCTTGCTCATTGTTGGAGTTGATTTTTTCCTCTCAAAGTCTTTGTTCTTGGTGATGCTGTTGGATGCCAGATTCTTAATCAACCTTGTAGGCTCTTCAGGACTCATGGTGCTGAAATTTCCTTCATTGGCTGTGTCCAAAACTATTTGGTACTGTAAACCAATACCTCTAAAGAAGTGCTGAGAAGTTGTACTTCGTTGAACCCATGATGTGGACAATCTCTCTGGTATGACTTGAATCTGATCCAAGAGTTTCTAAAAGATTCTGAAGGGTCTTGTGAAAAGGTAGCAATCTTGCTCCTCAAGTCTTCTGCTCTTGCGTCGTTAAAGAAGTTACACAAGAAATCATTCTTGATGTCAGTCCAGGATGTCAGAAATCCTGGTGGTAACTGCTTGAGCCAATAAGAAGCTTCTCCAGCAAGTGAGTACTTGAAGAGCTTAAAAAAAGATAATCCTCATGGACTCCATTGGCTTTAATGGCAGTCACTAGATCCTCAAATCGCTCCAGATGATCCATAGGGTGCTCATGTTGCAGCCCATGATAGGGTGTATGTGCTACAAGTCCGAAGAAAGTGGGCTTGATTTCAAAATTGTCTCTGAAAAGATGGAAGACGAATGGCGGATCTGTTGGCATAGTACGGCCAGGACGGTTGTAGTCAGCCAGTATTCTTTGAGCAGCTTGGGCATTAGCTTCAGGTTGAGCTTCTGCAGCGTCTGCTTCTGCTTTTGCATCAAGGATTATAGTCCCATGATCGTCTATCTTATGACATGTTGCATTACACAGGTGACCTTCGGGGTCACGCATGTCTCTGTTCTCATTCCTAATCAGTATCAAAGTCGTAACCATCTGAACTCGTCTGCTTCTGTTGATCGATGCGGGTCGGTTGATGTCGAACGATGCTAAGTGATCAGTATCGGTCAATGTGAGTAAGTTGTTGTCGTTTTATGAAGGTAGGTTGGTGTCGATTGATGCTGAGTGATCAATGTCCGTCAACGGTTAAGTTCAGATGATGGTTATTGCGGTCCGTGAAGAAGTGTCGGTTGACGCGGTACTAATGCTGTTGATCGATGCTTGTCATCTTTCTTTACGAATCGAGCGTTCAAGTCTGTCAGGGCCAGAGGGTGATATTAGTTCTTGTCCCTTTTTGCTCATGTGCTTCTTTTCATGTACCTGTAAACAAAGTAAAAGAAAAATTATTAGTAACTTATAAATCAGTAACAAACCTAGACTACATCCTAGAAATTAAATCTTATGGCGATCTATTCTCCCCGGCAACGACGCCAAATTTGACACGGTGTGTTATTTGTTCTAGCAGGGTATAAATATCCTAAACAATCAACTATCGAATTAACCATAATCTCAACAAACTAAATAACACTCTTGCCAAGAGAGATCATATGTAGCTTTTAGGGATCGAATCCACAGAGAGCAAATGCACACAATAGATTTCTTATTTTTAAAGACTAAGCTAGGTAAATATATATATTGGTGGTGAATAATAAAATTAAGGAAATATTCCTTGTCAAGAAGTATGATAGAATATGGAAATATGTTACTAATGCAAATATGGAAATATTCTATTAATTAACTAGATGTAAATATGAATGTAAATATGCTAGATCTAGGGTTTCAAGCTTAAAAAATTATAGGGGATTTGAAGCATGAAAATATAAATATTCTAGAACTAAAATGTTAACTATTCTAGCTCTTTTAACTCCAACTCTCGTATGCGAGCAAAAGGAAAGACCATCGATCGACGGCTAAGACCTGGTGTCCATCGACGGTGAAATCAGAAGGAAGTGTGGGTGAGATTTGATAAGTCCACCAGACTTATTAGGCCAGCTCTCACATGCGCTTAAAATCCTAGTTCAACGTAATATATTCTGGCACAGAACCTACTCTCGTAGTTGTCCATGTCCTATCATCGAGATCCTAGTTCGCTACTCTAGAATGCAAACATTAAACACAACTCAATTGATGGATATTAACTTAACCTAGCAATCCTATTTTTGGGCTAGTCCATGATTGCTATCATTCAACCCTAAATCTAATTAGTAACTACTCAAACATGATATTTGTCACAAAATCATAGATAAATAGAATAGATATGAAATATAAAATATATAAAAACCAAATGAGTTTCAGGAGGACTCTAAAGGAGTCTCTCTTTTCTCTATTAGTACAAAATAAATATAACTAAAATGCTCTGTCTAAAAAACTCCCTCTCCTTTCTCTGTCTTTCTCAAGACATAAATATAAAATCCTAAATTTAGGTCAAAACTCGTCCAGGGCATTTTTGTCATTCTGACTTGGGATTTGATCATCGATCGATGGCATGTGTGCTGCATCGATCGATCTAGGCCTTCAATCATCGGTCGACGCCAAGTGTGTTCCATCTATCGATGTCTTTGTCGACTCCCTAGATGACCAGCTACAGATTCTTCTCCTCTAGATGTTCCAAAAGTTCCACTTATCTCATATATCTCCACAACGTTCCTGGACCTGTAAATACTCTAACATATAGCCTAGACACACATAATAGACTCTAAATAGAGCCTATAACATGGCCTAAAACTGGTAATAAATAGGTTATATCATCGATCGATGCTAAGTTATCAATGTCGGTCAACGGTGGAGTTTGGATGATGGTCGATACGGTCCGTGAAGAAGTATCGGTCGACGAGATACTAGTGTTGTTGATCGATGCTTGTCATCTTTCTTTGCGGACCGTGCATTCAAGTCTGTCAGGGTCAGAGGATAATGCTAGTTCTTGGTCTTTATTGCTCATGGTGCTTCTTTGCATGTACCTGAAAACAAAGGAAAAGAAAAATTATTAGTAACTTAAAACTAGTAACAAACCTAGACTAAATCCTAGAAATTAAATCTAATGGCGATCAATGCTCTCCGGCAATGGCGTCAGATTTGACATGGGTGTGTTGTGTATTGTTCTAGCAGGGTATAAATATCCTAAACAATTAACTTTCAAATTAACCATAATCTTAATACACACGATAATATTCTTGCCAAGAGAGATCATGTGTAATACTTAGGGATCGAATCCACAGAAAGCAAAGGCACACAATAAATTTCTTATTTCTAAAGACTAAGCTAGGTAAATATATATATATTGGTGGTGAACAGTCAATTTAATGAAATATTCCTTGTCAAGAAGTAGGATGCAATATGGAAATATACTACTAATGCAAATATGAAAATATGCTATTAATTAACTAGTTGTAAATATGAATGTAAGTATGGTAGATCTAGTGTTTCAAGCTAAATGAATTATACAGGATATGAAGCACGGAAATATAAATATACTAGAACTCAAATATTAACTATTATGACCTTTTTAACTCCAACTCTCGTATGCGAGCAAAAGAAAAGATCATCGATCGACGACTAAGGCCTGGTGTCGATCGACGATGAAATCAGAAGGAAGTGTGGGCGAGATTTGACAAGTCCACCAGACTTATTAGACCAGCTCTCGCATGCGCCTAACAGCCTAGTTCAACGGAATCTATTCTTGCACAGAATTTACTCTCGTAGTTGTCCATGTCCTATCATCGAGATCCTAGTTAGCTACTCTAGAATGCAAGCATTAAGAACAACTCAATTGATGGATATTAACTTAACTTAGGAATCTTATTTTTAGGCTAATCCATAATTGCTATGATTCAACCCTAAATCTAAGTAATAACTATTCAAACATGATCTTTGTCACAGAAATCATAGATGAAATAAATATGAAATATAAAATAGATAAAACCAAAAAAGTTCCAGGAGGACTCTGAAAGAGTCTCTCCTTTCTCTCCTAACCCTAATACAAAATAAATAGAGCTAAAATGATGTGATAAAACTTCTTCTCTTCTTTGTCTTTCTGAATACATAAATCTAAAACCCTAATTTTAGGTCAAAAATCATCCAGGGCATTTTTGTCATTCTAACTTAGGCTTTGATCATCGGTTGTCATCAATCGATGGCAAGTGTGCTACATCGATCGATCTTGGGCTTTAATTATCGCTCGACGCCAAGTGTATTTCATCGACTGATGGTTTCGTCGACTCCCTAGAGGATCAACTACAGATTCTTCTCCTTTAGATGCTCCAAAAGCTCCAAGTATCTCATATATCTCCAAAACGTTTTTGGACCTATAAATACTCTAAAACATAGCCTAGACATCCATAATAGACTCTAAATAGAGCCTATGACATAGCCTAAAACTGTTAATAAATAAGCTATATCACCTACGCAGCTGGATTCTTATCCCTCCAAGATAAGCTTGCTCGGCGCAGCCCTGAGAAGAAGGTTAGCCAGTCTTCTGCTCCACCTCTGGCGCCCCCAGCCCTGGTCGAAACTGTGGTCTCACCATCATCGGAGATTTTGGACAGCCTTCAGGCTCGTCCCCGACGCCCGTTCATTTTGAGGATAGGGAGCAGGCTCCGGAATCGATGCCTCCTCCTTTGTCTAAGCGAGGAATCGTCCTGGGGCTGCCTGCTCATACTGCTGCTCCGGTCGTTCCTCCGAAAAGTTGAAAAAGAAATCTTCTTGCCGGCGAGGCGGCTAAGAGGAAAAAATCGCTAAAAGCGGAGAAGGCGATTCTGCATCGCAGGGAGGATCATGCTCAAGTGTGATATCACGACACCGTGTCCAGGTTTGTTTTCGAAGATCTTTCCCATTTACATGTTGTACCTTTTTCTAACCTTCTATTTATCATGTGCAGTTTGTATCTTTGATCGATGGGATGATCACTGATATGGGTCAGAGGAATATTTGCCGTCTCTATTGAGACGGATATTAATAAACAAGATAGTCCAAGATTTAGGAGGACTCGTAATTAACGTGGGAGAAGATCTCTGAGGCGGATACATACGAGATTTAGTATAAAAGGAAGAGATAGGAAAAAGATTGAGACACGTTTTGACACACTTACACGTTCAACATCAACATCCAGCTCTTAGCTAGATCACCTAGACCTCGACCTCGTCTCTCGTTTAGTTCTTAGCTTAGTCCAGTTAGATTGTATTCCACAAAACTTGTAAAATTCCTTGAGTATTAAGATATAAAGTCCATTTTTATCAACTTGAGTTTGGTCACCTCATTGTGTTTTGAGGATATTACTGCATACAAAGTTCATCTTCTCTAATCTATTTACAAACACTACCAAAGTTTTAGTGTGTGTTTTAGGATCCAAATTTTAGCGTCATTTGTGGGGAGGAGAAATGACACTACCACAGAATCCAGAGGAGCCCGCGACCAGTGGACATCACTCTTTCATTTATCTTTGAAGAACTTGATCTTTTTCGTTATCACTTTTACCACCGCGGTTGAAGATTAAAGTGATCAAAACACTCAAACGTATAAAACTGTTGCTTTGTTTTATAAATCTTTCGTAGCTTTCTTATGTTATTCTTTTCTTATGAGATCATCTTACAGTTTGATCTCCTTATATAGGTAATAGAAAACCTTAACTTCTCCTATTACATAATGATCTAGGAAACTTCGCTTAATCCTAAACCTAATAGTATTAGTTATCCAAGTTCCTTTAGGATAACTTGTTTCTTGGATAGGAAGCGTATCCAACATTCTCCCCCTTAAGCTTCATATCATTCTTGCTTAATTTAAGAACTCGGATTTTCTCCCTCATTTCCTTGAACTTGATCTTTGACAATGCCTTATTTAGTATGTCTGCAAGTTGATCTTTCCCGGGTACATACACAACATCGATTTGATTTCTTTCAACACATTCACGGATAAAGTGATATCTTTTATGAATGTGTTTGCTTCGACGATGAAACACCGGGTTCTTGGATAATGCAATGGCCGACTTGTTGTCCACTCTGATCATTGTCCTCTCTATCTCTCTTCCAGTTATCTCACTCATCAAATGTTCGAGCCAAATTGCTTGCTTCGCTGCTTCCGTTGCTGCCATAAATTCAGCTTCACAAGAAGATAGAGCTACTGTCTCTTGCTTCTGAGAGCACCAAGTCACTACTGTATCTCCAAGACAAAAGAGATTACCTGTAGTACTATTTCCGTCGTCCAAGTCTGTATTGTGACTGCTGTCGCTGTATCTCACAAGTTTCTGATAATCCACCGTCTTTGAACTTCAAACCATAGCTACGTGTACCTCGTAGATATCTTAGGACTTGATTTAACAAATCACCATGTGACTTGCGAGGTGAATGCATATATCTGCTGAGGATTTCCCACTGAAAAATTAAGATCAGGTCTTGTGTGCAGCAGGTATTTAAGACAACCAATCCTCCGTCTAAAAAGCATCGATCTCGGATTCATTTTCTGCTTTGGAGATTTTCAAACTGAATTCCATGGTTATCTGAGTTGCATTACTTGTATCCAAACCTGCATCCTTCAAAATTTGGTGCGCATATACTTCTTGTTTGATCTCAATCCCTTTTGAGCTTTGTGTTACCTCAATACCGAGATAATATGTTAGCCTACCAAGGCCGGACATCTCGAACTCCTGAGACATTGAAATCGTAAACTCAATGATTACTTTTACTGAGTTTTATGTCACAAAGAGATCATCGAAATAGATAGCTACTATAAGAAGATTGTCTTTCTCTTCCTTGCGGTAAACAAAGCTCTCTTTAGTGCACCTCTTAAACTTCAGGTTTTTAAGGATCTGGTCGAGTTTTGTGTCCCATGCTCTAGGAGCCTGTCGTTACTTCGATCAGAGTTCACATAGAGGAGATTACCTTGCTGCTCGTGAGCACCTTCCCCTAATACGCGTTCCTCGAATGCTTTAAGTCGCCCAACAATGTCTTCATAGCTTGTTTTGTTTAGGTCAAGTACTTGTTCTAGTGAAGCTGTAATGTGAATGAACTTACTCCGAGGTAAGCTATTCAAAAACTTCTTTACAAGTTTAGGTTCATCGATTGTTTGACTTAAAGAGGCTGATTTTGCGGCTAGTTCTGATATCTTTGTAGAGAAGATATCAATAGTGTCTGAGTCTGTCATTCTTAGGCGCTCAAACTCGTTCATTAAGGTTTGTAGGCGAGCTTCTTTAACGTGTTCGGCACCAAGATTTCTGGATTTGATAGCTTCCCATATTTCTTTAGGGGAGTCATCTTCTCCAACCTGCAATATCTGATTCTCAAGACTGTTGTTTTGTTTTATAAATCTTTCTTAGTTTTCTTATGTTCTTCTTTTATTCGTTATTTGTACCAGGATCGATTGCCTCCCAAACCTTGTGAACTCTTAACAGAACTTTCATCCTCTTCATCCATACCGTATAGTTTGAAGTGGATAGCATATGACATAAAACTGTAGATGGAAAATTCAACTTTGTAGATGTCTTGACGTCTCCTATTTGTTTATTGTATCTAGACTTCGATTTTGATTTTCTTTAGAACAAAACCTGGCTCGGATACCAAATAAAGTGATCAAAACACTCAAACGTATCAAAATTGTTGCTATGTTTTATAAATTTTTCTTAGCTTTCTTATGTTTTTCTTTTCTTATGAGATCATCTTACACTTTGATCTCTTTATATAGGTAATAGAAAACCTTAACTTATCCTATTACATAATGATCTAGGAAACTTCTCTTAATCCTAAACCTAATAGTATTAGTTATCCAAGTTCCTTTAGGATAACTTGTTTCTTGGATAGGAAGCTTATCCAACAAAGATCTCATTTTTCCCAATTTTGATCCAGTATAAAGGAGTTCGTCATGAACAACTTTACAAAGCGTCATACGATGACATTATACGATGACATTATGATACTCAAGTGATAATTTTTTTATATGAAAACTTTACGTATGGACATGCTCTAAGTTTTTATCACAATCCAAGACACAAGCCGGAAACATATTCTTCAATGTAGGATTGCACTTTAAGAATTCCATATATCTACCGATGATAAGCCGTGGTCATATTAACCTTATTGTGCAGTGTTTCTGGAATGCCATCCAAATATTTAAGCAGACTCATGCATCCCGATCTGCCACAGTGCTGTCATGATCCTATGAACTAATACAGCCTCATTCATGTAGTTCTTGAAACAACTATTTACTTGTTTGTAGATTTAGTTAAAGTTTTCCGCTGTTACCAATACTAAACTCAGAGATATTTTTATTTTGATCCCATTCACGATGTTCAACATAGAGCTTAAGGAAAAGCTCGAATCTTGTAAGCTTATAGTAAAACTGGAGTCACTCCTTTGTTTGTACTAAAAAATACAGTCAACATTACTGTTTTCAACAAGTGGTCCCTCTGTCAAAAAATCATAAAACAAATTTAAAGCATATCAACACTAAATCAATTAGATAGAGACTATCTTTGTTTGTCAAAAACAAAAAGAAGACTATCTTTGTTCTTCATATATTTGTACGTATTCTGGATGATGTTTGTTTATTGTTTATCTAGCAACTGAACTTAAGTCGACTTACTCCCCAAAACCATGTTGAATTGTCTGAACTAACATATATGAAAAATGTGTCATAACCTATGATAGTTTTTGTCAAAAAAAAAAAAAAAACTATGATGGTTAAGTCATAAAGTATTGTGAAGTATTCTTTTACAAAAGAAAAAATATTGTGAAGTATTCAACTAATATAACTTTTTGCTATAACCACGGAAAAGACGCTAAAAACCATGGTTATTCGTAGCAAATTTGTGAAAAGCAATGAAATTGCCACAAAAAGCATTGTTACAAAAATAGTCACAAATTTGCCACAAAAAATCTTGGCAACGTAGTCACAAAATAAAATTTAGCTAAAATCATTGCTATTCTGAAAATATCTTTTCCGACAAAATTCTCTGTAGAAAATAGTCTATTTTCTTGTAGTAATAAAGCTTTTATTAGTAGAAATAACAGCTCTGAGTGTTGTCTTCAATTATGACTTTCAGATTTTTCCTTCCTTCTCTTCTTCGGAAATCACCCATTCGTTTGATATTTTTCCAGATTCAAACAAAAGACAGACTAAAAATTACACATCCACTTAACTATAAGCCCAGTGGAAAATAAATAAATTAGGTCCATGTTTTTTTTTTTTTTGAACAAAAGTTAGGTCCATGTTTACTGTCCCATGTACACCCCCACACGAGTTTACTCGCTATGAGAAATACCAACACCACATTATTTTTTATTTTTTGTAGGTCCACAGAAATCATTTCGTTTACCAATATTATACGAAACTACAAAACAACTCTTTTTGAGGATTTCATTTTTTTTTTATTTTCCCGGAAATAACCAACGATGTTGGAATCGGTTTAGTTAAGAGTACTTGACTGAATAGCATAAATCTATACTATTATTTGAGAATTGATTTTGTTTATATACCTATATTTTCCATAATTTTAGGTAATTTAATTTATTTATTAAATTCTTATGATTTTGGCTGATTAATCATCAATTTAAATTTACTTTACTATTTACATTTATTTAAATAAATAAGTTTTGCTGATTTGTTAATATACACAAAATTAAACAAATATATGTAAAAAATGATTTTTCAAAAAAATTGGTTAGGCTTCCAAAATCTAACCCTAAAGATACATACAATACTATGACATATGTTTCCAAACCCTAGACCAAAGAATATCAAAAGATGATACATTCATTCATCGATGTTGAGAACAATTCAATTTTACTAGATTTTAATTTATATCATTTACAAATGTTTGTTATTACATGATTTAGATTTTTCCTCCATAAAAATATTTTTTTTATAATTTATAAATTATTTTTTAAATTTACTAAGCGAGAAGACTTACATGTAAGTCTTCTTAGAAGACTTACAAAATCACAGAAGACTTAAAAAGACGGAAGACTTAAATAGGCTATAAAGGTAAAAACGCATATAGTTTTTTTTTTGGTCATAAGGGGGCTGTTGTAATTTCACTACACTTTTAGGTTACTTTTGCATTTGATTGATGTTTGGGTACACTTTTGCATTTGAATCCAAGTTTTAGGTTGGTTTTGGCAATTTTCCCTATATTTTTATCTTATATTTATTTTAGTAATTTTAAATTATATAATATATTTTTTTAAAAAATATTTATTTTATATATATATCATAGAAAAATCCAAAGAATACAATCTGTTACCATTATAGTTCAAAAATCCAGTTTCTACTAGATATATATATATTTTTTTAGTTTTAGTTAATAATATTTTAGTTAAATAGAAGTATATTTTTAATTATTGTAGATTTTGTTATTAAGTGTTACTATAAACTCATGTGAATAGAAAATTTATATAAAATCCAATTAAACTGATATTCATATGAATCATCGGAAAAAAATGTTCAATCATTTATATTATTATTTGATGAAGAGGGGTTTGCGTTCATATGTTTTAGTGAGAATTAATAATTATAGTTTTATTTTGTAGATTTATATTCTTTCGGTTTTAATTTGTAAACAGTTTTAGATAAAAGCACTAATATTAAGAAATCTAATATTTTATAAAAATTATTATTTTAATTTAACTAATTGTAAAAAAAACTAACATGTTTTCATTGGTTATACAATATACAATAAATGCAAAAGCTACATTGAAATGTTAAAACTACTTATATTTGACAACAAAGTTTTTTTACTAAAATTACTTACAATATGAAATAGAGGGAATACTTTTATATGATTTTAATATATTAATAAAATTTTATTAAATTATTATGATGATGATTTTTTTTTAACATATGAGATTTGGTGATGAAGAAATAAAATTTTTTACAAGTAATAAACTATTATCTAAATTTTGTTATAGTAAAAAAATTAAAAAATATATTTTAATTAATTTAATATTTAAACTAATTAAATAATTTCCGCACAAGGTGCGGGAAGTCATCTAGTAAGTAAAAGTAAAATCAAAAAAGAATTCTAAGAATATATCTTCGAAAACAATTACATATTATATTATATGAAATATTCTTCTTAATGTAGTCTTTATATTAATACTTTATATAATATATGATTTAACTTTTTAATATGTATTAATTTATTTTAAATAGCTAATTTATAGTTTAATATAATGATATAATAAATATTTGATTGCAATTTGCATGATTTTCATCTTGAATATATAGTTATAAAACAATTAAAATTATCTAATTTAAATTTTTTTTTAAATTATCCAAATTTATAGATATATTTTGAATAAAAGTCTAACTTTATTAAGTTATTTAATATATTTAATATAAAATTTAATAAACATACAAATGTCTTGAAAATTATTGTGGGATCTCTTATATTATATATCACAATGTCTTGAAATTAATCTTTAATTATGTATCCAACTAAAATATACATGATATTTAACAGTTGTTGATGCACAATAATTAATATTTGTAAAAACCTCAAAATTAATTTATATTTTATTCAAATAATACAATATAATCTTTTTTAAATTACTATTTTCTGAGTTTTATATATATATAGCACAACTCATATGTGATAATTTCTCTTTTTAATTTTTACTTTTTTCATAATTATGAGATGTTTTTGCTAAGATGATTAATATAATATAATAAAATTTAATGTTATCTTACATTATTAACTAGTCATAAGTTCTATATTGATTGTTTTTAACAAATTTAATTTATCAAAATTATTATAAATTATAAATATATACAAAACTATTACTGTAAATAATATTTAAATGATATTGTTCTGCGATATCGAGGGAAATATTCTAGTTATAAACAAAACTTCAAACGATTGTAATCAGAAAACAAAGAAGAGAATACTTTAGGCATTTGACCTCGTTTACAACTTTTGGAGGATTGAAGTGAGATGAGGCTACGAAAGAGACTTTGTTTCATATTGTTTTCTTGATTAGTTAGACCATATGGGGCGTCGAATAGTGTGGCAGCCCTTATGCTGTCGCTCAGTTCTTTTCCCCCACTGATCAAGTGATATTGGGGGATTGCCGACAAAGCAGCAACTAACGGAGAAAGTGGAATTGCTTATTGGACTTGATCGCAAGTGCGGTTGGAGAATTATACCTTCTATTTTTAACTGTGGGCGACGGGCGTAGTACCCATAAGGTATTTTATAACAATATTTGTTGCTTTTATTTTATTTATGCCTAGAGTGATATGGGGTTTAGCGATTCCTTACAAAAATATAACATTTTTTAATTTTAGTTGAGAATATATGTGAAATCCATTTAGTACTCTGGGAACCGTATTATTGGACGAAGATGAATCTATAGATGTTGAAAAAAGTAAGTGGTTGAAGAAGAAAGTACCATGTACACCTACCACTACACTCCAATTTAGTGGGGAATTTAAAGAACAACCCGGAAACCACAAGTATGCACTCATGACTCAACTTTAAGCTCATAGTGGTAGAAGACGTCTTTACCAAAAAGTGCAACGTTAATATTGTACTTGTGGATAACTATAATATATGAATATTATAAAACCGGTACCACTTAATTATTTAATGTAGGCTTATTTGCCAAATAACCAAAAAATGAAAATTAGATTTGTAAAGAAAGGATAAAGAAAGATATGAAGAGAAAGAAGAAGAGAGAGGACGGTTTTGGATAGTTATAGTGAATTTATATTTTTTTGTTATTAACTCTAATGTAACATTTCAGTTCGTAGTATATATTGAAAGATTCAAAAGAATTGATTTGATTATTTATATTACTAAAGTGCGCTTACTTTTTTTGTTACACATTCGTTTAGAATTCAAAAGTTAAGCGTCTTTTAGCTGGAGTAGTAGAATGATGTGTGATCTATCAGGAAATAATTTGTGATACCGTATGAATGAGATCATAGCACGAGAAAATGTCATGTGGTAATTGCATGGTTAATAAATAATATCTTTGAGTCTCTAAAAAATTAATATATCGCCCGTCGCATGGAATGAGACCCACGGGCCCAGAGAGCAGGCGTCGGAGGCTCATTACCCATGGACGGTCAGGGTGTTACAAGTGGTATCAGAACTGGTTAGCCATCTCGGTTTTGACCCGAGAGGCGTCTTGAGATCCGTTGTGGGGTGCAACGCAGATGTTGCATTTTTTTAGAGGAGGTGAATTGTAACATCTTAGTTTGTTGTATATGTTGGAAGGCTTAAGAGAATTTATTTGACTATCTATTTCACCAAAGTGCGCTTACCTTTTCTGTCATACATCAGTTTAGAACTTCAGAGCTAAGCGTGCTTGAGCTGGAGTAGTGGAATGATGTATGGCCTATCAGAAAGTAATTTGCCATACCGTGTGAGTGAGATCAAAGCACTGGAAAAAGTCATATAGTGATTGCAGGGTCAATAAAAAAGACTTTCGAGTCTCCAAAAAATTAACACATACCCCTTCGCACATAATAGAGCCCGCGAACTGAGAGAGCGGATGTGAGAGACCTATTAGCCATGGCGGTCGGATTGCTACACCTGATTTCCCCTTAACTCTTTCCTGCTATACACATTAACAAAAAAGATATTATGTGTAAAAATTTAAAATATTCTTGTTTAGTTTACCCACCATAGTTTTTGAACAATACATTAGTTATAATTGAAGTTATCGATATATATGTTGTAATTCATATCGATTTATAATAATTTATAAATTTACTTATAAATTTAGGTTGCCTAGAATCTCATGCAAATACTGAAGGAAATCTAGATCCATGGTCAACACACTAGAAAACGTTACTCCCACCATCACCACCTTCGCCATCGAGCCACCACCATGATTCTTTAAGCCACCACCATCGAGATCCAGTTCCCAACTTGCTAAAGGTCTCATCTTTCGATCTGCTTTACACCGATCTATTAGAGACTTCCCCCATGACCACATCCAATGGATCTGTCGAACCCCTTTGTGTCTGTATGAATTTCTGACCGCGCGGAATTTTCATAGCCAATTTTCCATTTTTTATTATAAAATTATAGGGTGCCTTTGGTACTACTCTTATTTCATAAAAGAGAAATTCCCTTAGATAGTTCCTTTTAGTTTGTTCTTTACAAAAATAGTTCTTAAGGAAGAAAATGACCAAAATAGTTTTTTTAGATAGTCCCTTTTATTTTTTCCCTTAGATAGTCCCTTTTATTTTTCCAAGGACTATTTTTGTGACAAAAACTTAAAAAGTGCTATTTAAGAGAATTGCCCTTCATAAAATGGATCCATTTTATCCTCACTATCTCTTAAACGAATCTTTGGTATGATCTCAACTGATTGGGAATAGTCAATTATTCTCATGGGAACCATTGTAGTTTTCAACTCATCTTCTACTCATGTTATTCTTCCGCATCTTCATATACTTCTTTGACGTAAATCTCTTTCTCACTCTTTTCATCTTCAGGGAGATTTGGTTCATCAATAAAAGAGAATTATTTTCTTTGATTGTTCATTGATGAAAGAGAAGAAAATGAATTTTGATTCTTTAAACTTTTTTGCTTTACATTTTAAAATTTAAAACATAAATCAAATAAAATAATATTTAGTTGGAGATGTAATAAGGAGTTGATTGTGGGTTGAGGGTATATTTTATAATCACTACACAGAAAGTGTGTGATAAGCATGAAGTGATTTATGTTCTTATTAGAAAGACATAAAGTGTTCCCAAGTGTAATTTTCTCTTCCATATACACAATCATATATTAGAAATAAATATGTTACAATTATCCCACTAAAAAAAACAATGTCCTTGTTGTAAACCAGAATCGCCTCCCGGATTAGCAACGAGAAAACAGTCTACTCTGATACCATTTGTAATGATCTCGACTTCCAGGTTTCCCACACCCATTCACACGGCCCCTTGAACTCACCATATGTGACAGTTGGTAAGTTATATTATTGGAAGTTTGAAAGACTTGTTTATTAACTCTCCACCGTGTTTTCTTTTTCAATATTTTGCCCTCACTTGCACGATATTATAAATCACTATTAGATCAATCATTCTTCCATTACTTTTACGCTTAACTCTAAAATTTTACTATACAAATAATCAAATAAATAAGTGTATTTTGATGACATAAAAAACTAAATCAGTTGCTTTTAAACTTTTTAACATGCATTATTATATTAAAAATTGGGATGTGATAACACATAATGTAGATATTGGTTAGCCTATAATACTCTTCCTAAAAAGCCTTGTTAGTTGTTACTCTCCACTTCAAAATTATTTAAGTTTCTTTATTTCTGTTAACAGTTATCCTTAAAATGTATTTGTACCTTGTACACTTTTCTTTATATCAATAGGTTTGAATTTTCGAAAATAATTAATCAAATGATTTTGTTTCAAAACCTCTTCACACATGCCATCGTATTTTAAAAAATCGATGTGTGACAAATACAGTTACATCTTTCGTCGCTTCGTTAGTGTTACATTTCTTTGAATATAAAACATGCTAGATTTGATCAGTGCTTCTGAATACCGCTCTCTTATCTTTTTCTCTTGATTTATAGATAATAGAATATAATAGAAATATAATTTTTTACATACAGTATAATGGAAAGGGTGTTCTCGAACCACAACGCATTTGCGCAGGATCTAGATGTTATATTTTGGCCTCGTTTTTGTTGTTTATTGGTCGTCATGTTCGTCCCCATTTGTCGACAAACAATAAGGCTCAAATTAAATTATTACAAAATATAAATTATTATAAATGCGAGCGCTATATAAAGTTAGCCATCGACCGATATATACTTATATGTCGACGAGAAAGTTAAGAGGTATTTTGATACACGACAACAAAAACACCAGTAATTTGATACATCAAGATTTAAATATGTTACCAACTCTCATCTTAGGGTTGGATCAGTGGTCCCCTTCGGCCCTTCCTCAAACCTATCATCCAACTCACCTCTTTAAAACAAAAAATCACCTCTTACATTTAAGTATTTTTATCAACGACCATAACTCTATCTTTTAATAAAAACTACCATAAGTCTACGAAGAAATATAATAGAAGTTTATATATAGTTATAAAAGATGTAAAAGTTTCACTCAGTTTTTGTGTGGTTGTCCCTTAAATATGTAAACTAGGTTGAAATTTTAGAAATATGGAAAATAATTATATAATTTCTTTCAAAAAAATTTACAAACATTCTTGTAATTTCCAATCTAAGAAAAACTTCAAATTACCCAAATGTTCCATATGGAAAAACTTCTCAAATGTGTTTTACACTCTGTTAGAATCAAAAACGGTTCTCTCGAAAATAACAAATAAGGTTACCATTTCTAGAAGTAACTTATGAAAAAAGTAGTTTAGAAAGATCAAAAACATCTCGAACCTAGGTCGTCATATGGCGACCTACACTCAAAGTACACGGGTCGCCATATGGCGACCCACACTCGCAAAGCACGGATCGCCATATGGCGTACCGCACTAGCAAAGCACGGATCGCCATATGGCGTCCCGCACTCGCAAAGCACGGATCGACATATGGCGACCCGCACTCGCAAAGCACGGATCGCCATATGGCGACCCACACTCGCAAAGCATGGGTCGCCATATGGCGACGTGACCCTTCAAAGACCGGGTCGCCATATGGCGACATGCATCCAAGCGTGGGTCACCATACGGCAAGCTGCGTCTACTCTTTGTCTTCTTCTTCGAGTCGCGATCAAATTTTTTTTTCGTTTCGTCTCAATCGGAGTTATCGTTGGAACTTTACGGCAAAAACCGTGAAGACTCATTTTTCGTATAAGTTCAAACCGATCGTATAAAACGGCAACGGTTGGCTTAAAGCCAAAGTTGCCTAAGCTATGCGAGAAACTTGAAACCAAGCTTAAAATCGACGTCGTATCAAAGACGGTCTTTCGGAGAAATCGAAAAAGCGCTTAAAGTCAGAAAAACAGCCCGAGAGGCCTTAAACGCGACTATGGCCCACTTACATTTTCATACGAAACCAAGCCCAATGGTGTTACGACGGTCTATCTTTAATCACATAAAGATAAATATTGAGAAATCAGAAGTTAAATGTAATGTTTCCGAAGATAACCATGAAGATCAAGAGACAAAAGGAATATTCCCGGAAATGAGATAAACTCGACTCAGGACCAAAAAGGAAGAGACAAACCGCCTCAAGAGGCATATATAAGGATATCTAAGGCTGAAGGTGAAGGGGAGGGAATATTAGGTCTTAGAAACTATTGTTCGCTTTAGGAGAACTTAGAATCTATGTGGCTAGACTAGCAAATTCACTACTTATAACATTTTTCTACTTTGTTCTTTTGTTCTCCATTGCTGACGAATTCTGTCTACTTTATTCTCGCTGAAACTCTGTAACTCTATCGTTATCAATCAATATTCTGTTTACTTTCGATATTATGCTATCTCTCTCTTTTTTTGTTTTGTGTGTTTACGCAGATAATTCAGGACCTCTGGGAAAGTTGAATCTTTTAGACTTCCCTTAAGATTACAAAATCGACAGTGCGAATTTCGATTCCCACAGTTTGGCGATAGAAGGAGGGGGGGGGGTCGGATTATTTAACTCTAAAAATCACTGAACTGATAAGAAAGAGATACGCCTAATCCAACAGGCAGTAACATCATCTCCTTCAAGGAAAGGGCAACGGCCGATCAGGTCAAACCCCGTAACGATCTCCTTGTCGTCGAGTTACGATTCAGAATACCGATGTCGCTCGGATATTAGTTGACACCGGAAGCTCGTCTGATATCATCTTCAAGCGTACACTTGAGAGGATGGAGATCGATCTATCCAGAATAGCGGAAGATCCAAGTCCGTTATTAAGAATCTCGGGGGAAGCGACTATGACTCTCGGGACAATCAACCTCACGGTACGGGCCGTGAGTATAACAAGAATAGTGGAGTTTCTTGTCGTTGACCAACCCTCATCGTATAACGTGATTGTAGGAACTCCATGGATAAATTCAATGCAGGCGGTGCTATCGACCTACCATTTATGTCTCAAGGTTCCACCACCACACGGAATCGAGACAATCTGGGGGATCAAAAAATCTAGCAAGTATATTTCGCCGCAGAACTAAAACGAAAGGGTTCGTCATCAGAGACTCTTTCCAACAAGAAAAGGAAGTCGTCTATTGACGACAGCGCCATAGGACCAGACGAAACATAAATCTTTTGGCAGTCACGAGTAGACGAGGCGCTCGAGGGAAAACGTGAACCAACCTGTGAACCCGTGGTCTCAGTTTGCCTCAACGAAGAATTCTCAGACCACTGCGTTGAAATCGACGCTAATCATCGCGAGCCCTTACAATGGAGCTTATCGCCTGTCTAAAAAAGAACTTACACACGTTCGCGTAGGCTGCTGAAGACATGCCAGGGATTGACATCAACATTACATGTCACAAACTTAAGGTCAATCCAACTTTCAAACCAGTGAAATAGAAAAGACGAAAGTTGGGTCCTGAACGGGTTTCTGCAGTTAAAGACGAGGTCGAAAAACTCCTTTAAGTCGGATCCATAACAGAGTTACGATCTCCTGACTGGCTCGCTAACCCAGTCGTCGTCAAAAAGAAAACGGAAAATGGCGAGTGTGCGTCGATTCACCAATCTCAACAATACATGTCCAAAGGATAGTTTCCCACTGCCTCACATCGATCGTTTGGTCGAAGCAACGACAAGAAACAAAATCTTGTCATTCATGAATGCTTTCTTTGCGTACAATCAGATCATGATGAACTCCGATGATCAGGAAAAAACTGTGTTTATAACCGACCACGGTACTTACTGTTACAGAGTAATTCCATTCGCCCTTAAGAACGCTGGTGCAACCTATCAGCGATTAATTAACCGAATGTTCTACGAACAACTCGGAAAAATTATGGAGGTATACATCGACGACATGCTCGTAAAATCTCTCGAGGAACCAGACCAGGTCAACCATCTCCAGGAATGCTTCAAGAGATTAAACCTACATAACATGAAACTGAACCCTGTAAAGTGCAGGTTCGCGGTAGTATCAGGAGAATTTCTGGGATACCTCGTAACCTTTCGGGGGATCAAGGCAAATCTAAAGCAGATCAATGCGTTGATCGAGATGGCATCCCCATGAATGGTGTAGAGGTTAACGAGTAGAGTTGCATCACTTAATCGTTTTATCTTGCGGTCAACGGATAAATGTTTACCTTTCTACGACACCTTGAAAAGGAATAAAAAATTCGAGTGGACCGAGGAGTGCGAGAAAGTTTTCCAATAGTTGAAGCACTACCTTGACACTCCCCCAGTGCTCGCAGAACCTATAAAAGGAGAGACTATGTTTCTATATATCGCAGTATCCATAACAGCTGTAAGCGGAGTCCTCATCCGAAAAGAGGGAGGCGAACAAAATCCCATCTTCTACATAAGTAAAACCTTACTGGAAGCAGAGACACATTACCCGCTAATGGAAAAACTGGCTCTCGCGGTCGTAATGTCAGCCCAAAAACTGAGTCCTTATTTCCAATCTCATATGGTTGTGGTAATCACATCATTTCCTCTGCGAATGATCTTGCATAGCCCCAGTCAATCTGGAAGACTAGCAAAGTGGGCTGTCGAGCTAAGCGAATACAATATCGAGTATCGAGCGAAAGCTTGTGCAAAATCGCAAGTGCTTGCTGACTTCTTGGTAAAACTCCCCACAGGGTGCACAACGAACGAAGAGCCGGATTTGACCTGGACACTCACGTTGATCGGTCGTCATCCAAACACGGCTTCAGGATCGGAATCAGATTGACTTTGCCAACGGGGGAAGTACTGGAACAATCATTTCGATTGATTTTCTCAGCTTCCAACAACAAAGCCGAGTACAAAGCTCTCATTGCTGGCTTAATATTGGCACGCAGCCTGAAAATACGCAACATCCACGCGTATTGCGACTCGCAGCTGGTAGTAAATCAGTACAGCGGCAAATACGAAGCAAAAGACGAAAGAATGGATGCCTACTTGAAGGTTGTCCGGGACTTAAGCCAAAGCTTCGATCAATTCGCTATGACACGGATCTCTAGCGCTGAAAACGCCCAGGCAGATTGTGACACCCCCAATCATAGATGACCAGAAATAACACGGTTGATGCTCCCTGAAAGCCGACCCGAGGTTTCCGAATACTTTCTAGTTCCTTGGACTAGCAATCTAAGAACATCGACGCTCCTATCGGATATCACTTAAGGCTTTCCAACCCGACCAAGCAATACCTGATAGTTAGTTCGTCCCGAACAAGGACTAATATCATATGGAACCCGTATTTTAGAAAAATCTTTATACATTATATATTTATTCATTCAAAACCATCTTACAAAAATGTTATAGGTCGACCTTGAAGTTGTCGGAAAACAAGCTTTATACCAAAGCTATATACAAAACGTCTTGCAAGGATAATAAATCTACTGCTGGCTAATGTTGTTCTTTCCCGTCCTAAAGTAGGGTCTCCCACCTACTGGTAACCTGCATCACAAATGAGTCATGAGTAACTAGTTTACTTAGTGAGTCTAATCCCACACCCCAACATATATCAATAATATCCCGAGCAATGAACTCCATTTGTATGCAGCGAAAATATATTCCTAACTATTATATATATATATATAAGGATTTTCATTCCATTAATGTGAATCTTATCTTAAACATCACCTCCACGATGCCCTCCATTCACTCATACTTATAATATATATTTATATATATGCTAAACCCGAAAAACCACCAAGGCTAACCAAGCTTAGCGGGAAAATAAATATAACCATCATCTCTATCATATATTCCAATATCAAACATCTAATGATGTATGTAGTTACACGGCCTCCAGGGTGCGACCCCATCATCTTGTCTTCGTGACCTTGTTCCATACAACAGGACCAATTCTGGGTAATGCGGGACTTTCGGGAGAGTGAGTATACAATAAGACTTCACATGATTCATACTTATATACTTAATAATATACTTATATATTAGTACTTGAGAATAAGTACTAAGGCTCGGGATAAACTTTATAATAAGTTCACTCAAAGTAACCACTTCATAATTAAATTTAGATCAAGAAACAATACTTAATCAATCAAACATATTTAGTATGCAAAAATGCTATACTCATTCATAACTCATCAATCATCTATCTAGACTCACCATTGAATCCATGAGATTGGCTAAGGATGACTAGACTCGAGCTCAAGCTAATCACACTCCACTTCACTCCTGATTCAGAACGTCCACAAGGTTACTCGAACTGATCTTCAGACTTCTCCGACCAGCTGAGCCAAGACAGGGCGTTTGGATACAAAATTATTCAGTTAGGTTTAAACAGAAACTAAACTCAACTCAGATCATCAACGTAAATCAGTTCTCTAACGGTTCTAAAGAAAATGATCAGTCAATGATCAAGTTCTGACCTAGACAAAACATGGTTCTACTTGATGAATCTGGTTGATCCTTCAAGCTTCTCTCGACCACTGACCTGAAACAGAGTGGTTTGGTCTCAAGATCAGTTTGGTTCAAGCTATAACAACTTAAATCAGTTTATAGCAGCTCAGCTCATGCTCAGTTTAGTCTGGTTCTAATCATTTCACAACAGCTTAGCTTGGTTTTACTCAGACCAAATCAGTTCAAGACAAGTTCAGACCATTTACAGCAAGGCTCAGCTCAGTAATAGACAAGATCAAATCTGTTCGGTTCAGAACATGAATATTCCAGCAGATTGGTTCAACCTAACTAATTAAATCAATTTGGTTCATGCTAGGTTCTGATAATCCTATATCAGATCAGCTCAGTTCTGAAAAGATGGATTCATGACATGATAAGTTCAGTTCAGCTTAAGTCTAAACAATTCAGATCAGCTTGCTTGCGGTTTACTGAAATTAATTCAAACCGAGACTAAACAAACTGAACCGTAACAACTACTTAGATAAGTTATTCGACCATGACCTGGGCTAAACATGAACTGCTTCTGCTCAGACAGTAACTGAGACAAGGAGATGAAGCTTACTCAAAATCTAAACCGGTGGATGAACTCAGATGATTCTCCTCTCCAAGGTAAGCTTGCAGCTGGACTGATAAAGCAGAAACATCCATTTCTGATCATGATCAGAACAGAACTAGGTCTAGGGTTTTATTTAAAAATCTCACCTTCTGATTTTTTTCACTGCAACAGTGTGATCATTGGATGAAGATCAAATCACCAGCAATTTTCTCTTGATTTTTCTGCTGATTTTTCTCTCTCTCCCTTTCTCTGATTTTTCTCCCAATGTCACATAATATTTCTCTGTTTTTTCTTGCAGGTTATGGACGACCAGAAGAGAGAAGATGGTGTTTTATAACATAAGGGGTTGCTTCATCTCAGGGTTTAACTCATGACAAAACAAGGTTAAAAGAAGACATATGGAAAGCTGCTTCATTACTCTCAGCAGCAAGCTGCTGTCGTTTCCCTCCCATGAAGAAAGCTGTAAGCAGCTGTTGACAATCATGTGACTGAATTAATGAGCAAGCACAGCAAGCAGTTTGTGACTTGTGTCAATTACTACAGAAGAAAAGCAAGCAGGAAGGTGCATGCGACTTGATAAGTAAACAAGCAGGCTGGTGGAAGACATAAGATGGGTCAACACTTTATGAAGCTTGTCGATATTTCCGAACATTTTTGAATAAATATTTCTCGTCCTTTGGTTCTTGTCTTTTTCAGATATACTCGTCCATCTTGAACATAACTCGACCATAATAATTAAATTTCGACCAGATCTATCAAGGGAAGGTCTTTCGACCACATGACAGTCTCGTCGAGAAATTAATTCACCGGGTCGGTTTTTATTTTACTTCTGATTGACCAACTCCAAACTGGTCGAGCGGAATTTTTCTACCAAAAATTCATTGGTTCGTGAGGGTTATTACATTCTTGCCTCCTCAAAAGAATTTGTCCCCAAATTCTGATAACATATTTGTACACACTTTACTGAACATTGGATGCTCTGCAAATAGTTTATAATAGTCAACTCTAAGCTTATCCTCATCTTCCCATGTCAAAACAACTGATGGTTGGTTCTCCAAATACTTGATTTACCAAGTTTTCTGATCTCAATTCTTCTGATACGGTGCTCAACTATCCGCAAAGGACCTTTAGGCTAGGCGATTTGAGGTTTCAAGTTTTCTGGTATCAACAGTTCTATCATATTGGCTCTGATATAGGATTATGCAACATCGGCTCACAAATTTTCAAATGCATAACTGAAAGATTCTCTGGTCAATAGATAACCTTTCCAGCTCTGATAACCAGTTAGTACTCCGTACAAATCAATATAGCAGATTGCCGATTTCCAAACTTTTCCAAACCGATCATTTCTTTTTTGAGCAAACGCTTTTAAGATTACCAATTCTTTAAAACACATAACTCTCATATACTGCGGTCTGCATACTTTTTTTGACAATTTTGAGTCACTGAATACCATCACTTCTGAAACATTTTTATTTGTCTTTCTCCCGTACCAACAACATGAAATGTGGAATGGTAGGTGATGTGGCATACAAGAAGGTAACATCTCTGGTCGGGTCAATGTCAACTTAATTAACCCTGCAACAATCAAACAAGAACATGCACGATCAATCACGCTAACATGATTCAGACCAAGGGTGCTACTCTCAAATACACACACTCACCCATTCCAAGAATGATTTCTGTTACAGTATTCTTTACACTTCTGATCTACTTGAGACCCTCTTCATAATCTTCTGAACAATTCAATATCTCTGATGTTTCCCATATCCAAGTATGGTTTTATTGCTTTCTGATTTCCTCTTCTGTCTAGCAACTGAGGATTCAACAAGTTCGTCTATACCAAGCTTAATTCACCAACTGAGTACTCTTGTATGACAAATTCATACTTTATGTACTGATACATCCTTGGCATTCCCATATGCCTTACGGTCATACCTCTTCTTGCACTTATCAATCTTTTTCAGCATTCACTTAACATCTCTTTTTAAATTATCCATTTTAATCTTCTGGTAGAACTTGAGTTCCTTCTCCCATGTCTTTTACTGACTAACCTTGTCTGCAGAACACTCCTCATATCTTCCATTGAAATTATCTTTATTATGTTCCTCCTAAGTTTTCTTTAAGTTTTAATCCTCTAACTGAGTTCCTCATCTATGAATGGATATGTCATCTTGATTTACTACTTGCAATCTTGAAAACTCTCTATTCCTTCCTTAAAAGGCAGTTTAATAAATTGCTTCAATTTCTGCTTCATGATTCTTGAGATCCTTCTCAATATCGACACCGAATTTCCCCTCCTCAAAGCATAAGCAACATCATTTTCTTTTCCTAAGGCTTCTTTGATCAGTGGACACTTGGATTCCTTTTCCATATTGAAATGGTTACCAAATTTGATGTACAACAAAACTGTCACCAACTCCATCTCTTGCATCGGATAATTTAGCTTATTCTTCTTTAGTTCCCTTGATGCATAAGTGATTACCTTATCGTCTTGCATTAGCATTTACCTAAACCAATACACGATGCATCCATGCAACGGTATATGACTGGTTAGGCTCATGCAAAGCTAAGATGTACATAGACGTTGAGATTTCCTCTAACTGATTGCATACTTCATCAATACTTTTACTCCATTCAAAGGTAACACCATTATCAGTCAATCAGCTCAGCGGTTGACATGGTTTCTAACTCTTGAACAAACTTCTGATGGTAACCGGCCAATCCAAAGAACTTTGAATCTCGATAATAGAGATTAGACACAACCATTCTGCAATAGTAGAGACCATTTCTAAATCCGCAGCAGCTCCTTGTTCCAACTTGCTGACTAAGAGATCCAACTTCCCATTTTTCTACAGAAGAATTTACTACAACGTGAAGCGTCCATCAATTGTCATTCAAAAAAAAAACTGCACCCTGCAACCGATCTTTAATAACTCACCAATTCTAGAAAGTTGATAATTGACCCTGATGGCCACGTCCTCAGTTCAACTTTAGTTGGACATAAACACAAACTCTGGTTCTTCTTCTTTACCCCTGACATTGGTACACTCCATGGCAAAGAACTAAATCCAAAAAAACTTTCTCCAAACAATTATTCTAACTACTACTTGAAATAGGGTAGAACCACTTGGCAAGATGCCTAGGCTGTTGCAGCGAATCTAGGTTCAACAAGAATACTGAACGGGTCACTTCTAGATGTCAACAATCCTTCCAATTCCTTAAACACATCTCCATGCTCCCTAGTTATCTAAGGGTTCTTAATACTTTGCTCCTTGTTATCTTTTATTTCTCAATGATCAGGATAATGGAATACACCATCACCTTTTCCCAAAAGGTCTTCAACTCTCCAAACTGATATGAGCGATGCTCCAGCACTTGCTAGAATACCACGGAAGGCCAAGGGTGACTGGTCATCTTCCAAGGAATTCTTTCCTCAACAACTTCCTAATTGAGCTCGGTAACTAGATAGCCAATCTCACTCTAAATAGAAACAAACAGCTCTAATGGAAATACTAAGGAACAGGGAAAGCATACCATAACTCAAAATGACAGCCAGCACTTCCACGAATAAGAACGGTATACTTGAATTCACTAAAGTGAATCCTCTCTAAAACTACGACACTACTTGGGAACTACAACTATGTGTTTTTCCCAAAACAAATACAATATGGGTGAAAAATTACGTCCATATACAAGGTCTCTTACAACACCTTGATCACACATTTACTTCTTTATTAAATCATTTATAAATTTTTTTTTAAATGCACACAACACACAATGGGATAAAAAGCAAACCTGTGATTGGACCTTTCAGAGGTTTTAACGGTCCAGGAAAATCTAAAGCGTAGGCTCTACCCAAATAGCCAAACACTTGGTTAGAGACTAATGGTAAGGAAAAGCGAAACAGTTCAACAAGTGGTACCCTAGGTATAGGTAAATGGAATCGGGTAACTTCATGGGCAAGGGTGGAATAACTTCCTTATTCTTCAGAGGAATGACCAAAGTGCGAATGACGTACACGATCCAGGATTTTGTGCACTTGAAGAAGCACAACCATGACAGAATCATCATAACAACTTAGGGTACTCGATCTTGATTTAATTAAACGTCCAACCAAAATAATCTCTGTGACTTTCTTGATTCGTTACCTGAAACTGACCTTTGATCTGAATGGGTAGCCTTTAGATGGTCTGAATGGCACAAAGAAACTTCCTTAGACAGTAACAACTCCCTTAACATTCACATCATACATTACTATCTCCACAAATCTCTTAAGCACTACAGTCCTTTGTTTGCTCCAAAATTATTGGCTAAGTCCCCATAGCACATTTTCATGATCTTTGCCACATCCTCAAAAACATAATGGATGAATCAGATTCACTCGACTTCCACCCTCTGACAGAAACATCTCACTGTAGCAACTCCATAAGTTTAATAACCAATTGGTCCCATACTTTGAGTCAAAAAAACTCCATCTTGAACTCTTGAAAGAAATCTGTCCAACTTGGACTAACATTCCCAAGATGATGCTTGACACTTGACGCTTAATGACCAACTCATTGCATCCTTCTTGATGTTGTATGCTTCCATATCCTTCTTGCAATCCTCGGAACAATATGCTCCATCAGTCGTTCTTCTCCCAGTATTGCCTTCAAAATCTTCCTCAATCTAAAATCAACATCGAATGGGTTAGCCCTTCTTCGGTATCTTGTGGTCCCAACTTCTTCTTTTTGGCATCATAAGCTTCATGATGTCTCGTTGCAAACAGAATGTTGTCGGTGCGTATCTCGTCTTGTAATACAGTTGAATTATCTCTGCCACAAACGCTAAGCTTGAAACACTTGCTGAATCAATCAGGCTTGTACAACTCTTGTTCTGGAATGTCTGAGCATAAGCTGGATAAACTTGATCATCTGGAAGAACATATGCATCTGGTGATCATGTGCAGAAAAATCTCCCAAAACTGAATCATCAAAAACAACGTCCACTTTGACATCGATAACAAATATGTCCATATATGTGTTCGATGTGTCGACTCTTTCCCGTCTAACTCTCTAAAATATAACTATAGTAGAACCCAACAGCGCGGCAGGAAAAGCATGACGATACCAAACTGAAACATGACGGGATCAAAATCGAGTAGTACGCTCCACCTGATCGAGCTTGTTTCGGTACATCTGCTATGAAAGTTAACGGTAAGGTAACTACCCATGACTATCTATACTAAGATGAAGGAACCAGCCAACATATCCTAGTTATCCCTGCGACTCATTTTGACTCAAAAAACGTTTGAAATAAGTCCCATTCAAGCATCGTATAACCTTGCTCTGATACCACCTTTGTGACACCCCCGATCGCAGATGACCGGAAATGACACGGTTGATGCTCCCTGAAAGCCGACCCGAGGTTCCCGAATACTTCCGAGTTCCTTGGACTAGCAATCTGAGAACATCGACGCTCCTATCGGATATCACTTAAGACTTTTCAACTCGACCAAGCAATACCCAATAGTTAGTTCGTCCCGGACAAGGACTAATATCATATGGAACCCGTACTTTAGAAAAATCTTTATACATTATATATTTATTCATTCAAAATCATCTTACAAAAATGTTATAGGTCGACCTTGAAGTTATCGGAAAACAAGCTTTATACCAAAGCTATATACAAAACGTCTTGCAAGGATAATAAATCTACCGCTGGCTAATGTTGTTCCTTCCCGTCCTAGAGTAAGGTCTTCCACCTACTGGTAACCTGCATCACAAAAGAGTCATGAGTAACTAGTTTACTCAGTGAGTCTGATCCCACACCCCAACAGATATCAATAATATCACGAGCAATGAACTCCATTTGTATGCAGTGGAAATATAGTCCATAACTATTAAATATATATATAAGGATTTACATTCCATCGATGTGAATCTTATCTTAAACATCACCTCCACGATGCAGTCCATTCACTCATACTTATAATATATACTTATATATATGCTAAACCCAAAAAACCACCAAGGCTAACCGAGCTTAGCGGGAAAATAAATATAACCATCATCTCCATCAGATATTCCAATATCAAACATCTAACGTTGCATGCAGTTACACGGCCTCCAGGGAGCAACCCTATCATCGTGTCTTCGTGACCTTGTTCCATATCGCAGGACCAATTCATGGTAATGTGGAACTTTCGGGAGAGTGAGTATACAATAAGAATTCACATGATTCATACTTATATACTTAATAATATACTTATATATTAGTACTTGAGAACAAGTACTAAGGCTGGGGATAAACCTCAAATAATTATTCTGAGTAATTCTTAAGTGTTCACTCAAAGTAAACACTTCATAATTAAATATAGATCAAGAGACAACACTTAATCAATCAAACATATTTAGTATGCAATAATGCTATACTCGTTCATAACTTATCAATCATCTATCTAGACTCACCATTGAATCCATGAGATTGGCTAAGTAAGACTAGACTCGAACTCAAGCTAATCACACTCCACTTCAATCCTGATTCAGAACGTCCACAAGGTTACTCGGACTGATCTTCAGACTTCTCCGACCAGCTGAGCCAAGACAAGACGTTTGGATACAAGATTATTCAGTTAGGTTTAAACAGAAACTAAACTCAGCTCAGATCATCAACGTATATCAGTTCTCTAACGGTTCTAAAGAAAATGATCAGTCAGTGATCAAGTTCTTACCTAGACAGAACATGGTTCTACTTGATGAATCTGGTTGATCCTTAAAGCTTCTCTCGACCACTGACCTGAAACAGAGTGGTTTGGTCTCAAGATCAGTTTGGTCTCAAGATCAGTTTGGTTCAAGCTATAACAACTTAAATCAGTTTATAGCAGCTCAGCTCATGCTCAGTTTAGTCCGGTTCTAATCATTACACAACAGCTTAGCTTGGTTTTACTCAGACCAAATCAGTTCAAAACAAGTTCAGACCATTTACAGCAAGGCTCAGCTCAGTACTAGACAAGATCAAATCTGTTCGGTTCAGAACATGAATATTCCAGCAGATTGGTTCAACCTAACTAATTAAATCAATTCGGTTCAAGCTAGGTTCTGATAATCCTATATCAGATCAGCTCAGTTCAGAAAAGATGGATTCATGACATGATAAGTTCAGTTCAGCTTAAGTCTAAACAATTCAGATCAGCTTGCTTGCGGTTTACTGAAATTAATTCAAACCGAGACTAAACAAACTGAACTGTAACAACTACTTAGATAAGTTATTCGACCATGACCTGAGATAAACATGAACTGGTTCTGCTCAGGCAGTAACTGAGACAAGGAGATGAAGTTTATTCAAAATCTAAAACCAGTGGATGAACTCAGATGATTCTCCTCTCCAAGGTAAGCTTACGGCTGGACTGATAAAGCAGAAACATTCAGGTCTGATCATGATCTGAACAGAACTAGGTCTAGGGTTTTATTTACAAATCTCACCTTCTGATTTTACTCACAGCAACAGAGTGATCATGGGATGAAGATCAAATCACCAACAATTTTCTCTTGATTTTTGTTCTGATTTTTCTCTCTCTCTTTCTTTGATTTTTCTCCCAATCTCTCATTATTTTTCTCTGGTTTTTCTTGCAGGTTATGGACGACCAGAATAGAGAAGATGGTGTTTTATAACATAAGGGGTTATGAAAAAGCAAGGTTAAAAAAGGGCATGTGGAAAGCTGCTTCATTACTCTCAGCAGCAAGCTGTTGTCATTTCCCTCCCATGAAGAAAGCTGCAAGCAGCTGGTGACAATCATGTGAGTGAATTAATGAGCAAGCACAGCAAGCAGCTTGTGACTTGCATGTGTCAATTGCTACATAAGCAAAGCAAGCAGGAAGGTGCATGGCATGCGACTTGATAAGTAAACAAGCAAGCTGGTGCAAGGCATAAGATAGGTCAGCACTTTATGAAGCTTGTCGATATTTCCGAACAGTTTTGAATAAATAATTCTCGTCCTTTGGTTCTTTTCTTGCTTTCAGATATACTCGTCCAGCTTGAACATAACTAGACCATACTAATTAAATTTCGACCAGAACTATCAAGGGAAGGTCTTTCGACCACACGATAGTCTCGTTGAGAAATTAATTCACCGGGTTGGTTTTTATTTAATTCTGATCGACCAACTCCAAAATGGTTGAGCGGAATTTTTCTCCACCAAAATTCATTGGTTCGTGAGGGTTATTACACAGATGCCCTGGCCGCACTAGCATCCAGCTCTGACCCGGGTCTAAGCAGGGTAATCCCCGTGGAATTTATAAAGCACCCTAGCATCGTACCACCAATCGTCGTTAACTTAATCGACCCACATGACTATGACACAGACAAAATCGATACCCAACCGGAAAAGGAACATGAACAAATTGAATACGGGCTCAACAGACCATGGATGCAGACCATCCTAGCATACATCGTAGATGGAACATTCCCAACAGAAAAATGGGAGGCTCGGAAAATTAAGGCCATGTCCGCGCGATTAGTATTGGTAGAAGGAGAACTCTACAAATGGAGATTCTCCTGACCCCTTATAACATGCGTAGAACGAGAGAAAGCACGAGCGATAATGAGAAAAATTTATTCTGGATACTGCGGAAACCACTCCGCCCGAAGATCCCTCACAGTCATAATTAAACGCCAAGGCTACTACTGGCCAACAATGATCAAGGACTACAAGAATTTTGCACGAAAAATGCAAAAAATGTCAGAGACACGCTCCCACCATCCATCAACCAGATGAGGTCCTCTCATCAATTTCAGAACCATACCCATTCATGTGATGGTCCATGGACATTGTCGGTCCCATGCATAAATCTAAACAAAAACGCTTCTTGCTCATCTTAACCATTTTTTTCTTGAAATGGGTGGAAGCAGACTCCTATGCGAGCATCAAAGACTCTCATGTCAAAAGCTTCGTATGGAGAAACATTATCTGCAGGCATGGCGTCCCATACGAAATCATAACAAACAACAGATCGCAATTCATCTCGACTAGATTCGAAGCCTTTTGCGAAAAGTGGAAAATACGATTGACCAAATCAACTCCTAGATACCCACAGTTCAACGGACAGGCTGAAACTATTAACAAAACCATCCTTGATGGACTCAAAAATGCCTAGACGCCAAAAAAGGTAAATGCGCCGAGGAACTAGAAGGAGTCTTATGGTCAAATCGGACAACTCCTAAACGAGACACAAGGGAAACCCTATTTGCCCTGGTTTACGGAGCAGAATGCATGGTACCGGTGGAAGTCAAATTCCCCTGAGTACGCAGAAGGTTACTCCCAAAGCACAAAGATTTGAACAACCTAATGTTGCTTGACGACCTCGACCTAATAAACGAACGTCGAGATCAGGCACTCATACGAATTCAAAACTACCAATAAGCAGCCGCAAGGTACTACAATTCAAATGTATACAGCCGTAGGTTCGAAGAAGGAGACCTAGTCCTACGAAAATTCTTCCAAGACACTGCTGAGCGAAACACATGAAAACTTGGAGTAAACTGGGAAGGACCGTACAAAGTCACAAAAGTAGTGCAATGGAGCGCTTACAAAATCACTAACATGCATGACGTCAAGGTTCCTAGAACCTGGAACGCGATGCACCTAAAACATATTATCACTAAGCATTCACTTAAAACTGAACTAAGAGACGGCTTGATCTCTAGCAAAGGGTACGTAGGCAACTCGTCGCAAGACAAGTTCAACTGTCCCCCATCTTTTTAAAAAGGGGGGGGGAGTGGGTACATATACGTATATGACATGGTGTGTTGTTTATTTTTCTAGCAGGGGATACATATCCTAAACAATTAATTGTCAAATTAACTCTAATCTTAACACACACAATAATACTCTTGCCAAGAGAGATCATGTGTAGTACTCAGGGGTCGAATCCACAGAGAGCAATGACACAAAATAGATTTCTTATTTTTAAAGACTAAGCTAGATAAATATATATATTGGTGGTGAACAATCAATTTAAGGAAATATTTGTTGTCAAGAAGTAGGGTGCAATATGGAAATATGCTACTAATGCAAATATGAAAATATGCTATTAATTAATTAGATGTAAATATGAATATAAATATGCTAGATCTAGGGTTTCAAGCTAACTGAATTATAGGGGATATGGAGCACGAAAATGTAAATATTCTAGAACTAAAATGTTAACTATTCTGACCTTTTTTAACTCCAACTCTCGTATACGAGCAAAAGAAAAGACCATCGATCGACAGCTAAGGCATGGTGTCGATCGACGGCTAAGGCCTGGTGTCGATCGACGGTGAAATAAGAAGGAAGTGTGAGCGAGATTTGATAAGTGCACAAGACTTATTAGACCATCTCTCGCATGCGCCTAACAGCCTAGTTAAACATAATCTATTATGGCACAAAACCTACTCTTGTAGTTGTCCATGTCCTATCATCGAGATCCTAGTTAGCTACTCTAGAATGCAAACATTAAGCACAACTCAATTGATGGATATTAACTTAACCTAGCAATCCTATTTTGGGGCTAATCCATGATTGCTATCATTCAACCCTAAATCTAACTAATAACTACTCAAACATGATCTTTGTCACAGAAATCATAGATTGAACAAATATGAAATATAAAATAGATAAAAAACAAAGGAGTTCCAGGTGTTCCCTGAAGGAGTCTTTCCTTTCTCTCCTAACCCTAATACAAAATGAATAGAATAAAATTTTCTATAAAGCTTTTCTAAAACTGTGTCTTTTTAAAGACATAAATATAAAACCCTAATTTTATGTCAAAACTCGTCCATGGTATTTTTGTCATTCTGACTTGGGCTTTGATCGTCGGCTATCATCGATCGATGGCAGGTGTGCTACATCGATCGATCTTGGGCTTTAATCATCGGTCGACGCCAAGTGTATTCCATTGATCGGTGGCTTTGTTGACTCCCTAGATGACCAGCTACAGATTCTTCTCCTCTAGATGCTCCAAAAGCTCCAAGTATCTCATATATCTCCAAAACGTTCCTGGACCTGTAAATACTCTAAAATATAGCCTAGACATACATAATATACTCTAAATAGAGCCTATAACATGGCCTAAAACTGTTAATAAATAGGCTATATCAACTCTCCCAGACTTAACCTTTTGCTTGTCTTCAAACAAACAAAGTCTGTGAAAGAGGTTTTGAAAAGTGGAGACTCACATAATATCTAAGTATAACTATCACCCTACTTTGTTGCAACCACATCCTATCAAGTTAATCACATAGAAACTTTATGTACCCTATCCTAGTATAGCAACTAAATCCATTATACCGTACCAACAACTTAGAAAATGCTAGCTTGACTCACCCCTCTACTGATCTCATTTCTTTGCATAAAATAAAAGTGCATGCTTTACCTTGGGAGTATCGATCAAAAGACNACTTCTTGCGAAGGAAAATTTCGTATAATTTTTGCTATACAAATTTATCCCCAGCTACGATCCAAAACTTAAGGGAAAATGATGCCATTTTTTTTTTTTTTTTTTTTTTTTTTTTTTTTTTTTTTTTTTTTTCTTTTGCTTTTTGGGCAAAGTTGTAGGCTAATAATGGGGAAATTGGTAATTTACATATCCCTCGCTTCCAACAATGTGTGATCATTCCTCTGAATTAGAATAATGGGGTCATTGGTAATGTACCTACCCCTCTGCATCTCGAGAAGTCATCTCAATCTTTTAAGCTTTAAGTAGATGCTGAAGAGAGAGCGCGAAGGGAACCAAATGTGCAAGGAATTGTACCTATAGACTTGCAGAAGGAATCTAATCCAGTGTATACCAAGCCCCAAAGTAAGCTAATAATGTCAGGATTAGTGTTGGAAATCAGTTTTGGTTCCTTCAAACTTTCTAAGCAAGTGTGATATAGTGGCAAGATGATCCTTTTTAGTATCTCTAGTAATCTCTACAAGCAACCTTCTAAGAATGGTGCTAAACCTTGGTTAGTCAATAATAAATCTTGATCATAATTTTCTTTTGACTCAATAAAACTTTTAAAAAAACTTATATATATATATATATATATATATATATATATATATATATATATATATCAAATAAAACTCAAAACAAATCAAATAGCGTTAGCAAACCTCCCCAAACTTAAATTACACTACCCTCAGTGTAATCCGCCCAGATTGGTTAGGAAAATTTAAATCATAAGTAAGTAGTTAAGAGAGAAACTCGATACCAGTCTCTGTAAAAGAGTGTCAATCGATGGCAGGTATGGTGACTCTATGGTGTCGATCGATGTTGCACCTGTATGTTTCTACTCTTTTTTTATAAGTGTAAAACTCAAAATAGAAAACAATATTAGTAAACCTCCCCCAGATTTAAACAACAATATCCCCAGTGTTATACAATATGAGATTGGTGAAGAAAACAAACCATAAGGACACATTTTAATAAAGGAAAACGGTATACTTGCTTGCTGATGGTGACTGTCGATCGACACAGTTAAGTGGCGATCGATCGATACTAAGGTTACTCCCTCGATTGACAATGCTCAAGTGTCGATCGATGCTCTGTGCATACTATCTTCCTTTTTCTTTAATAAAAACTGTAACAATATAACAAAATCCAAAATTAGACTAATATAATAAAAAAACTAATTAAAACTTACTAAACAGTGGGTTGCCTCCCACTCAACGCTTGGTTATAGTCTTAAGCTCGACGTTTGAACTTTCTGACTAGTATGGAGGTGGATCAACACTTGGAAAAAAAGTGTCTACATCTTCTCTGCTCATCTGAAACCATGTCCAATAAAGCTCTTCTTTGCTTCATCACTTCTAGTTTTCTCATTCTTTGTAACCTCTCTAGCAACCTCCATTGAATGCATTCTTCTTTGTAAGTTCTCAATATTGCACTGTAGCATTCTAAGTCTTGCAGCTGTAGTCTCTGTTATATCTTCCAGCTGTTGACAAATATCTTCCTTCATTAGGCTCTAAGAAAAAGCAATCTCATTAAACCTATATTTCAATTATGTTTTTGCTGCTGTCTTCTGTCTATTGACTTCAGTGTCGATCGATGGTCGTAGGGTGCCGTCGATCGATGCTCGTTCGTCTGGCCTAAACGCATGTTGTCTTTTGTATAGTATCCAAATCTTTCTTCATCTCATTCATCCGTGTAGTCAAACCGGTGAGGTATTTGTCTATAGGATAATAGATATCATAAAGCCTCGTGTAGAACTCATCCAGTGACATCTCTTGAGCTTTGAAGATCTCATGCACAATATCATCAATCTCTGCTCTATTGTATGTCCATTGGTTCTCCATAGATATACTAATCCTTGCTGCATGTTCTGGTAAACATATGCAGCTATGCTCAAACATAGTAGCTCTCTCTAGAAATGCTCTGATGTCTCCAGCTTGCACATTCACTACTCTTCCGTTTGTAGCTCGTGCATTACCATTCTCATATTTGTAGATGCCATACTCATCTTTCTTTTCCCAATGAAAAATTATTCTGCCCTTAGCATCATAGGCTCTCGTACCACGCTCGATACAGCCGTCGATCGATGTTGGGTGGATCCCATCGATCGATGCTGAACTCTCCAGATTATATATGCAGTTGAAGTACGAAGTTTGTGGAACTTCGGAAGAGTGTTGTCGATCGATGCACGCTGTCTGCTGTCGATTGATCTAATATGTGGAGATGTGTATGGAATAATACGGATCGGCTCGTTCTTCTGCTTCTCAATGTCGATAGACGCTGAATGAGGTGCGTCGGTCGATGGGCGTTTGTCGATCGATGGGCGTTTATCCACTTTCGCCCAGCTGGCGTCATCGGATACTAGGTCGTGATATTCATTCAGCTCTCCTTCTCCATCGATTGATGGTGTATGGTGACCGTCGATCGATGCTTGATTACCAAGTTGTTGCCCGAACAGATTTCCAGCTCCATTGGCCATTGCAAGCATTCTGCCATCATCTGAATCTAGTTCCGACTCTGCTTCTTGGTCAGTATCAATCGATGGCGAATGGTTGCTGTCGATCGATATCGATTTCTTGAGTTGATGGGAAACATGAAAAATACCAGCCTCTTCCATTTCAATACCACTGTACTTGATTAGCTCTTCGTCTGTGTAATTTTTGTCGTACTCGAGGTAGGTTGTGGTGTAATTGCTATCTGCGTGACAGGTGTTGATCAGCTCTGGGGTTAGGCTGTCGATCGATAACAAAGGGTGGGTGTCGACCGTTTGCTGAACAGAAAATGCTTCAATCGATTCTCCGGGTTGGGTGTCAATCGATGCTCCATCTTCAGGCTCCTCGTTGAACTCATAATTGCAGAAGCATGTGGCCACAAGTTATGCATCATTAGACAACTCAATCAGAGTAGTCTTGCTCTTATTCTTGACAGGTTCATAGAAATGTTTTGATTAGTTCACCATCTTATACAACTAATCCGACCATTACATGAGCTGAACAGCACACTGACTTGATCATAACAGAGCTGAGGCAAGAGATAAAGCTTACCCTAGATCACCCACGGTTAGATGATCTTAACCGGTTCCCCTCTCCAAGATATACCCACGGTTGAACTGATCACAAAGAGAGATGAGGGTTTGGTTTAAATCAGAACTGAATAAGGGCTAGGGTTTAACATTAATCAAACATCTCACCTTCTTCTATATCACACAAGCTGGCTGAGGTTGAACCAAGATGAAATCACCAAAACTTCTCTGATTTTTTCCTTAGTTTCTCTTCTTCTTTATCTTGAATTTCCTTACTGATTTTCTCTCTGAATTTTTTTCTCTCTTTGTTTCAGCAACCAGAACGTGCAAGCAGGTTAAGGAAGGGTTTATATAGCTGAGAGGCAGTCTAATATGAGTGTCCTAACTTAACACAAAGCTGTGGCAAGCAAGGAACCTCTGGCCTCCTGCTTCATCACATCCAGCCATCAGCTGTTTCCCTTTCCTTCCCTTCAAGAAATGTCCAGCAAGTAAGCAAGCAGGCAGCTTGTGCTTTTCATGTGAATTTTAATACACAAGCTAGGCAAGCAGGCAGCTGGATAGCATGTGCTGGTTTAGACACCATAAGAAACTGGTCTATCTATTTCGGACAGTTTGCGACTAAACTTTCTCGAGCTTTGAATCTCGTCATGCCTCGACCAAACTCGTCCAGCTTGCATAAAATTGGACCAACATAATTAATACTCGTCCATAACTATCAAGTGAAGTCCTTTCGACCACAAGATAATCCCGTCAAACCATTAATTCATTAGTTCAATTTTTATTACTATTATATTTTTTTTTAATTATGACCGATTAAACTCGAATCTGATTTTTCAGACTTTTCTCAACCAAAATTATACCCGTTCGTGAGGGTCATTACAGGATGTGTGTCCTCAAGTAACATTAATAACAGATCAAACCATGAACCATCCACAGGTTTGTTCAGCCTTGTTCAAGAGCAAGCCAAGACCGAGCTTCAACGGATTAGAACCAACCTTAAGCGAGCATGAACTGAGCTGATATGAACCGATCTGTTTTGATTTAGCTTGAACTGATTGTCTAAACTTGGTACATTGTTCTGTTTTGATCAGTTTGCTTGTGGAGTCTTGCTAGTCCAATCCAGTACTCTCAGTCACTTGGTAAGCTTGTTTTGATATGGCCGGATGTGCGTCCTCAAGTAACATTAATAACAGATCAAACCATGAATCATCCACAGGTTTGTTCAGCCTTGTTCAAGAATGAGCCAAGTCTTCTCTAAGAAAGTTTCAAGACCAATCTCTAGGTGAGTCTAGATGGATGTGGTGATAGCTCACATATGTGTGTGATTGTATATAATAGAAATATATCAGTTAAGTAGTAAAGTCTTTAAACCTTAGGATCCATGTGGTGTTTACTTATGTGTAAACACTAACACATAAAGAATATTTGAAAGTATGCATTGAAGTTGTTCTCAAGTACTAACTAAATTTATGAAATAATTATGGATTAATCTTGGATTAATTAAGGAATTAATTTTGTATTAAAGAAGGATTAATCTTGAATTAATTAAGGATTAATCTTGAATTAATTAAGGAATAATCATGGATTAATTAATGATTAATCTTAGATTAATTAAGAATTAATTATGATTAATTATGGAATAATTATGGAATACTTATTGACTTTTGAATCAAGTGAAAACTCATTATATAATCATTATCCCTAAACTTCCGAATTACCTTGACTTGGTCCTGCAAATGGAACAAGGTCATGAAGACACGATGATGGGGTAGCACCCTGGAGGTTGTGTACTGTATGACGATGCAGTCTTGAATGTTCATTAGGACGTTCGAGGATGATGGTAATGCTAACTTACTAAGCTCGGTTAGCCTTTGTGGTTTATCGGGTCTAGTATATATAATGTAGTTATAAGTATGGTGAAGATGGGCGGGTAATAAGGAAGTGAGAAATAAAATGAGATTCACAATGATGATTGATATATTAAAGTATAGTACTAATACTTGTATGATCATGTTTATGCATTTGATGATTGTTTGGTTTATGGTTGATTTGTAGTGATCTAGATTCACTGAGTAAACTATTTGCTCATGACTCATTGTTGTGTGTGCAGGTAACCACTAGTCGGGAGACCACAACTTTTTAGACGAAGGAACGGCCAACCAGCGGTAGTATTTTCTTGTCCTTGCAACGAACCTTTTGTTCTATATTTACTGTAAAGCGTTGTTGGGCAATAGGCTGTAGGGTAAAACTATAACGCTTTGTAAGATGCTTAAAGTAAATAAATAATGTATAAATGAATGTTTATAAATCACGAGTTCTCATATGATATTAGTCCTTGTCCGGGATGAACTAACTATCAGATATTGCTTGGTCGGGATGAAAAGCCTAGAGTGATATTCGATAGGAATGTTGGTGTTCTTTGGTTGTTGGTCTAAGGTGATTGGATGTATTCCGAGAACCTCGGATCGACCATCGGGGAACATCGACCGTGTCATTTCGGTCATCTATGATTAGTGGTGTCATAGTACATACTGACCGTGCCATCTAACGCCTTGACCAGCGTACGTACAGTTGGCTTAACTCCAAAGTTGCCTAAGCTATACGAGAAGTTTGAACCTATGGTTAAAATCGACGTCGTATCAAAGACAGTCTTTTGAAGAAATCGGAAAATGCTCAAAGTCATAAAAACAGACGAGAGGCCCAAAACGCGACTAAAGGCCCGCTTATGTTTTCATACGAAACCAAGCCCAGTGGTGTTACGACGGTCTATCTTTATTCACACATAAATAAATATCGAGAAATCAGAAGATAAATGTAAAGTTTCCGAAGATAACCATGAAGATCGAGAGAAATAGAATATTCCTGGAAAGAAGATAAACTCAACTCGGGGCAAAAAAGCAAGAGACAAACCCCCTCAAGAGGCATATATAAGGAGAGCTAAGACTGAAGGCAAAGGGGATCCGAAGATTAGGTCTAGAAAACTACTGTTAGCTTTAGAGAACTTAGAATCTAGGTGGCTAGACTAGCAAGTTCGATACTTATAACGTTTTTCTACTTTGTTCTTTCGTTCTCCATTGCTGAAGATTCCTGTCTACTTCATTCGCGGTGAAATTATGTAACTATTATTATCAATCAATAAAACGCCTTAGTGCAATTTACTTTTGATATTCTATTATCTCTCTCTTCTTTGTTTTGTGTATTTACACAAATAATCCGGGATCTCTGGGAAAGTCAAATCTTTTGGACTTCCCTTAGGATCACAAAATATATAGTGTGAATTTTGGTTCCCACACATCCCATCAACTTATCATAAACTTCCCGACTCAAAAGGTGTGAAGTTGTGATATTTGGCCAGCTTCAAAGACATTGAGTCTTTATCTACATAACCAACCTTGTAGATCACATGTGGAGCTGATTCTAAGCCTCAAAATATTCACCTATCCAGAGAACAATGAGAAAAAGCGCCATCGTGCCAAGGCTAGAAAAAATCACGATGCCGTAATCGATGTAAAACAATTGAAGTATGTTAGGCTTCACCCTTCAATGAGGGTACGCAGAGAGTTTAAGCTAGAGAACTATCCACCTCTTTCCAAAACATAACATTTGACGTGATCAGGTTTTAATCACTAAATAAAGACCGCAAGTGCACATGAGTGTGCATTGGTACTTAGGGATTGAATCCACAGAGATCATGGTTACACAACGACTCTTCTAGGGTAGAACAGAGCTTAGAAAAAGGGGTTTGTTTGTAGTTTTCAGTTGCAAGAATGTTGAACTAGAAAGCAAAAAAATGTAAACTATGGATTAAAAGTGTTAGATCTTGGGAAATATCAGAAAACACATACTGGACGATATGATTATTTAACAGAGAATATATTGAAAACCGTTCTAGAACTTAATATTTGTTAATTAGACTAATATACTTCCGCAATACTAAACACTATGTATTAAAATTTCAGAGACTAACTTTCGTTGAATTTCTGTTTCTAAAATAAATAAGAAGAAGTTTCATAGGTTAATAAAACTCCCTAACATCAACTTCCATTGGCTAAAAATATTTTTCTCATTTAAACTGTTCCTGTATTTAATTAAACATTTCAGTGCATTAAACAACCTATGAGTCAGGAACTAGGTGATCAATCTAACTCAAGCATTAAGAACAACCTATAAGAAGAAACGATAGATTAGTCCCTATTCTAACAAATAAAAATCATCAAGTCTTTAATTCCTTTGAAACCCTAAACAAAACTAATAAACTACTCAGACATGGTAAAAGAAACAAAAAGAGATAATGAATAATGCATAATAGAATTAGAAATCAAAACATGAGTTCAGAAATCTTATCCAAAGGTATGGATTTGTCTGCTCAGATCTCCAGAACCAACAAGTATGATGAAAAAAGAAAATGTCATCTAAACAATGGCTGAAAATAAGAGATATGCATGCTCTTTTGCATCTAGTTTGCCAGCTTCTGTTCCAAATGAACTTAAAACCTAAAAAGACCCAATAAAGAATTAAAAGATTCGGAAACACATAGTATCACTTGATAAATAAGTAAAAACCAAAGTCTGAAACCGACAAAACATCGTTTATCAACTACCAAAAACACGCATACTTGTACGATCAACCACCGGTAATCTCCTAATTAATTGTTTGGAGAGCTGGTTGTAACACTCCCAAACCGTTCTAGACATAGGTCAACACACCGGCCAAAAATCAAACAAGAACATGACCAATAGACCAACCAACACCCAGAGATGAGCCAACCGGCCAGCCAACAATCAAACAAGAACATGACTGACTGTCCAACCCAACACCATGGTCCAAAACCGCTACGTGACGGGCTAGGAACGATCCGGCCAAAGTCACAGAACTTACTCCGCAACTTAGACCAGTTAATCCACTAACTCGTCCCACTAATGCATGGCCTAAGGCTTTGCAACCCGTACCAAGAGTTAACAGTTTGGTTAGATCAAGGACTAAGGCTTTTCAACCCGTACCAAGACCTAACATTGTGTTAGAACGGAGAGTCAATTATCAGAGTACTAATGATGTGCACATAGAACAATTACTTTATTAATCCAAATCAAGTCAACTTAACACATATCAAAATACCGTTTTCAAAAAGGTATGAAAATCTACTATGACAGTCCTAACGTCCAGCTTCAAGCTATCTAATCATCCTTAAATAAAGCTACTTGCAAAAATGTAAACTGAGTTGGATGAGTAACCTAATGTCACTCAGTGAGTTGGCGGCCTCTACCCAGAACCTATTAACTAATCCAGACAACCCAAACTAACAATCAACCTAGCCTAAGCATGCAATCAAAGCAAAGGCTAACAATCAATCACCACTCATTAATCTAATCATTTAATCAAACCGTTAATGTGAGAATTAGAGATTCAGAGATGAATTAAGTGAAGAACATGAAGAACAAATGAAGAATTAGAGAGAGAATAGAGTGATTCAAAATAGAGAAAGTTTTTGAAGGAGGAAATGATTTTCCTTACTTGATTTAGTTCATGGTTACAGTCCCATAAATAGGTAAACAAAGATACAAGATGACAATCAGAGCTAATAAACAATGGATTCTGAACAAGACAAACTGGTCTAGGCCAGAGATGATAGTGACAGCTCGTCCATCTGTTTCCTCCTTAAACCCAACATGTGATCTTCTCTTTGTACTTAGTCCCAATGACTCTATGCCTCTTCTGAACACTTAGGGACTTCCAAATGATCCTTCTGGTTAGGTTAACTAGCTTAGTTACCTTGCAGTTCAAGTCTTGGTCTAGATCACACTAAACCGGTTTGTACGGACAAACAGGTTGTACAAACCACCCAATATTGATTGATCTGAAATTTCTTCTTCTCCTTGTCATTATTTCTTCTTCATGTCAACACTCCCCCCTCAAACTTGACCACATGGACTGGTCAAGTTTGGAAACCATGAAGTACTCCCTCATTAAAACTTTTAGCTTGGAGAAACCAAAGAGTAGAATACCTCATGGTTAAGAGGATCAGTGTGATGACAGATCCACGAGTCATGATTTGGAATGTATGAACTTGCAAACCTTAGTACTTGCTGCTCAACTGCTTGTCTGACCTTGTGACAATCTACCTCAATGTGTTTGGTCTTCTCATGAAACACATTGTTGGATGCTATGTAAAACTTTTCCTGGTTGTCACAGTGCATGGTGATGGGAGAAGTTATCTCTATCCCCACATCCGCTCTTCTCCGCCCGCAACCTAAGAAGTTCCCAAGTCCCTTAGCAGTCCATTGATCTATATGATTTCACTGGTGAGTTTCCTCATAGATCGTTATCCTGCCTCAACACTTGAGCAAGACACAACCTTATGCTTCTTGCTCTTCCAAGTAACCAAATTCCCTCCAATAAAGGTGCAATATTAAGTAGTTGATCTCCTATCAACCCTATCTCCTGCCCGATCAGCATCGCACATTCAACTATCTTGTCGCAGCCCATCCATACCGCTTGTCCTGGTGTTTCTCTCAAGTATCTTAGGATCCTTTCCATCATGTTCCAGTGATGTATCTTGGGTTGTTGCATATGCTGACTTACTTAGTTAACTACAAAACACACGTCTTGTCTAGTGATAGTAAGATAGATCAGCTTCCAACCATTCTCCTATAATGCTTCACATCTTCATAAGGTTTGTCTTCAAACTCCCCCTCATGCAACACCTTATAGCTATACTCAAGTGGAGTTTTTGATGCTCTTGTTCCAAGATCACCTGCCTCACTCAACAAATCAAGTGTGTACTTCCTTTGAGATAAGAAGAGCCCTTCTTTATATCGGCAAATCTCAATCCATAGGAAGTACTTTAACTCACCCAAATCTTTGATATAAATACTTATCTTAAGAAAAGTCTTAGTTAAGATGATATATTCTTTGTCACTGCCAGTGATGATAATGCCATCCACATACACTAGGATGACCACCATGCCTTGTTTGCTGGTTAGAGTGAAGAGAGTGTGATCAGCTTGAGACTTAACAGAACCTCTTCCATTAAGTGTTGTACTCCACTTGTGATACCAGGTCCTTGGTGATTGCTTCAACCCATAGATTACTTTCTTCAGTCTCAGCATATTCCTTGGTTTGACAAAGTTTTCTAGACCAAGAGGTGGTTTCATGTAAAATTCATCTTCCAACTCTCCTTGTAAGAAGGCATTCTTTACATCAATTTTCCATAAATCTCACTCGTTGACTGCAAGCGAGAGAACAATCCTTATTGTGTGGAGTTTGGCCACTGGTGCAAATGTATCAAGATAGTCCTTTCCATATGTCTGAGTAAATCCCTGTTGCCATTAGTCTTGTCTTGCGCCTTTCCACCTTTCCATTAGTTAGCTATTTGATGGTAAAGATCCAACGACTTGTTATTACTTTCTTGCTTTTTGAGTAGCTCAGCTTTGTACCAGGTATTATTTACTATCACTGCCTTTGTCTCACTGCCAACAGATTCTCTCCACTCATCATGCTCCATATCTTCTTCATATGGTCTAGGGATGTACTCCTGATCCAATTCTCCAATGAATACTTGATGTTCTTGAGGATACTGAGCTAGAGAGCAAACTGCTTGAATGGGGTGAGCCACTGCTTGAGAATTGAAGTAGACTCTGGTGTTAAACCAATTAAAAGGAGGGTTCCGGATTCTAGTACTCCTTCTCAATGGCTGAGCTTGGTTTTCTTCATTGGTTGCTTCCTTATCATCATCTGAAGACAGAGTCTCATTTACTACTGAATCATCATGCTCTTGTAGCGCAGCTTGATCATGAGTTGCTGAGTTCTCTTGATGTTGCTCGCTTTATTACCCCCCCCCCCCTCATGATCAAGGTGAGTAATCTCAACCATCTCTGTTTCAGAATCTGTACCAATATTGTCAGTGGATGATGTATGATCATTTGTAGCTGCATCAGGTTCAGTCTCAACCCTTTCGGAAGGCATATTGATCCCAAGACTCTCCATTACTCTCCTTAGGTTGTTTGCTCATCTGAGGCTGATTGGGATATATTTTTCAGCCCATCCCAACTCTTTTCATTATAATAGCCTCTGGATTCTACAAACTTCACATCCTTAGAGATTAAGACTCTCATAGTCTCTTGTGCATAGCACTTGTAACCCTTTTGGTGAGGAGAATACTCAATGAACATTGGTTTTGTACTTTTAGTCTCCAACTTATTTCTTTGTTCTCCTGGTACTAAAACAAAACAGAGACACTCAAACACACGCATATGATCTATCAATGGTCTGTTATTTTTTTAAGTGCCTCATAAGGAGAATGATCTTGACTGTCAAGACTGCATCTTCCCAAAATCTCTTGAGCAAATTTTTATGGAACATCATGCTCATTGCAACCTGAATGAGGTGCCTATTCTTTCTCTCAGCCACGCCATTCTGTTATGTGTTTCATATTTTATATTATTGGGATAATTTTTTGATTTATTTATGGGTCTTGATTAGACTCTTTTATTGTTTTTTTTTTTAACTCGACGTATATGTTCGGGGTCTTGATCGTTCTGTTTACTATTACTGAGAGGTCGATGTTTAATTTTGATAAACATTGGTCAACGTTGTTTGAATTGAGCTTGAAGGTTTTGGGGTTGAGCTTAGATTGTTTTAGTTGATACTATCCTGATTTAAGGTCAAACTTGACCTTAATAGACAATTTTCAGCATGCTTGTCGCGAGTTATAGGATCGAGTATGTCTGTAGGCATGATCACAGCTTCAGATTAGTAGACAACCGTTTTTCTGGTATAGCGATTTTTTTATTTTTTGGCAAATAGAGAATTTTATCAAACTTGATGTTATTACTTACACACCGATAATTTTTTGAACGTCGATGATTTAAAATTATAAACTTTTTTGAACATCAGCTTCTTCCTATTCTTTCAACTTGTAAAGTATTAGTCGGGAAGAGAGTCTTAACACACTGCAGCTTCTTGTTGAGGTAGTCGTGGATTTGATACATGAGGGGCTCAAAGAGCTCGAGGTCGTCGCCTATGCGATAGGGGATGTAGTATGAGTTTCCTTCACACAAAGTGGGAACTTTTCATATCTCTTTCTCTTCAGTGGTTATAACCGTCGAGGTCGACATGTGGAGGAGAAGGTGGTAGCATGAGATATGGTGAAGCTGGAGGCTTAGGCATTTCAATCAGAAAGTAATGTGGATGCTGTGAGGAACCGAATGAACTCATGGCATTCTTTTTAAATATAAGTGAAGATTCTCTGTCTCAAAGGTTTTAAAAGGGTCATGAGTTGAATTCCAAGGTGAATGTTAGGGCGAATTAAAGGCCTTGTCGGGTGCTTTGACTTTCTTTGGTTTTGGGGACTTTGTTCATGGAAACTAGGATTCAGGTTTTTCTTAGAAGAAGAATTCCTTATATCATTTTCCGCAAAGTTTTTATTGTTGGAAAGAGCTGGATGTCCTCGAGCTTGAGCTGTCTACGTATTCTCGTCGAGTAATCAAGCATATTGTACTTCAACTCTTTTATGTCGGATTAAGGCATTGTGATTTTGTCTGGTTTTGGTGCGATAGCATGTGTTCTCATTGTTCTCTAGATTGGTCACTATTTCGGCGTTTAGGATCAGCTCGACATGCGATCTACATGGTCGTTACACGGATTAGGACTCAATGTCTTTGAAGTTGGCCAAATATAACGTCCTTGAGCTTTTTAGACTTCCGCGAATGGTCTTCACAACTTTTGGAGTCAGGAATTTTAAGCATTGATGATAAGTAGATGGGATGGACTTCATATTTTTAAGCCATGGCCTTCTGAGTATTGCGTTGAACGGGCTGTGAGATCTATTACGACAAATTCAACAATCGTTTCACAGGAAAAGAAAATTAGTGGTGTCAGTTCATATCTAAATAGCGATTGGATGTAGTCAATTTTTTTGAAACTGTCATAGAAAACGACTTCAGTCGAGCTTCCAATGTCGAACATTACTTGTGAGATTTTGTATCCCCCGATGTCTAGGCATATGATTAGGGCATCTTCGTGATTCAAGTGGGTGAAAGAAATAAGGATTATATTTCTTTAAGGTATTCAAAAGAGCGTAAATGTGAAGAAAGTTGACAAGCTAGAGTTAATACAAGTTTATCGTAAGAGGATGGACAATTGTAGTAACCCTACTGAAGGGGTAAACATGTCTGGGATAGAAAAGTTGGAATTTGGAGCAAACTTTTGGGAATCAAAGCATCTTGAGGAATGTTAAGTTTTGATCAATGAAAAAATTGACATGATTCAAAGCAAATGGAAGGTTGGTCAATCGTATACTTTTGGTGATCAAGTTGCGGGCGATAGGATCGATCAAGATATGTTGAAGTAAGAGTTGTCAGCAGGATCAAAGAATTGATTGTGTATGGACCATATCGAATATGCTATTCGACCATGGTTAGACAATGTGGTATATCAAAGGAAGACACTTTGGAAGCATGACGTTTTTTGAAGCACGACGTTTTAGAAGCATGACATTTCCGAAGCCCAATGTTTTTGGAAGAACGTCGTATTAGTAAAATAATTATATTGGGAACATAACATGTCAGAAGCACGATGAAAATTAAGCAGGATGTGAAGTAAGCACGATGGGATAGAAGCACGACGGAAAAATCTGAAGTTAGGCAAAAACACTAATTTTGGTATTATGGAATATTTTTGGAGAAGACGAAGGATGAGGAAATATTTACTGTGAAGTTTAGAATTGAGTCTGGAATTTAGTAAAAATATTCAGCTCGTCAGAACGGGTGCTGAAAAATATTTGGGATCGACCACGGGTAAAAAAACATGCCGGAAAGGTCAAAATCGGGCAAATGGACCAAGAAGCACGAGGTGGTCCGATGCATGGCATCAGGACATGGTGACAGCTTTCTGGCAGGTTATGCGGCCAGTTAAGCACGAGGTGTTGCAGTACATGAAACCGGTATATGCGGCACGACATGTGGAGCACGAGGTGACGCCTCACATGCGACCGCAGCATGCTGATCGGCATATGGGTATTGTCGTGTAGCCTTGCATGCAATCATGTCATGCGTTCAGATATGTGGAGGATGTGGTGTCAAATGTCTAACAAGCTATGTGTCTACAGCAGTACGAGGTGCCGCCATGCATGAAAATGGTACATGCGACTGGACATGTAGCAACACGATTGACCATGGTTTAATCTAAACCAAACCAAACCAGTCAACCACCCTGGTTGACCGAGTCACCGAGTCGACTCGCTGAGTCGACTCAGCCGAGTCACCAGCGATGGGCACTGGCCGGCGATGGCGGCGGCGTCTTACCAAAGAAGTGTCCAGCGGTGACAGCGGAGAGCGGCGGTGAAGTGGTGGAGGATGGCAGCACGGCGGCGAAGGACGGCAGCGGTGGCGTGCGCGGCGTAGACGATTTTCTAGCGGCGGCGCATGTAATGCATGCGTGCGGCCAACAAAACTTTCGGAGGCACGTGCGGGCTCGTCCGGACTCTGATTGCAACACGGTTGGTGGCTACGGCTTTGTCTCGAAGAGAGGAACACGATGGTGTCCTTTCAGGCACGAGATTATTAACGTTTAGAAAGTTATGTGCGATTTACTAAAATGGCCAAAAATAAGCTTATAGATGCGGCGGTTTCCAGGTTACCTCTGCGGTTGTGAACGGTGGCAACGAGTATGAAGACATCCCGGAGTTTGGTGGATCCGGCAGAGAGCCCTGGTGGCTAGCTTTCTCTAAAAGCTCTCCACTCCCATTTCTCACTCTCTCTTAACTCTCTCTCTTTAACCTCTGTTTTTGGAACAAAAATAACTGATGGGCTAGTATTTATAGGCAAAACACTTGGTCTTCGGTATGTGCATGGGCCTTAGACGGCAAACAAATTTCGAGACCAAAGTAATCTACGGGTAATCATTTCACATTTGTGGCTCAGTGCCTGAGTTCTCCTCTTGGATCTCATCTTTCTCCTAACGAACTCTAAAAAAATGTGGTCGGCAATTTCATGAAATGCTTTTGCTTGCCGATCCATAAAACCCACTGGCTGGCAAGATGTATATAATCTCTCTGAGGTTATCTGGCAGCTGCTGCATAAGGAGTTCCTGCTCTTTGACAACTTTTCTCAAAATAAAAACATGAAACACGTCTTGGAAGTCTGATAACTCTGCTGGTAAATCCAATTTGTAAGCAACTGCTCCAATCCGCTTCACAATAGGATATGGTAATATATATTTGGGTTTAAGCTTCTTTAGCTTCCGAGCCTTATATCCTCCCTGAAATATCCTTATTTACAGGTATACCAGGTTGCGAACCTGGAACTCTAAATCTTTTCTCCCCTTATATGCGTAATTCTTTTGATGGTCATGGGCTTTGTTAAGCCTACTTTTGAGCATCTATACATGCTCTACCATCTCTTGATCCACTAGATGATAAATTGCGCCCTGCGCGGATTAAATCAACTAAAAAGATCTTTTCTCTTGCGTTAGAAAATTGTCGAATTGATTTACCAATTCTTTCTTCACACTTGCATGAATCTTATCTCTATGTACAAAACGAAAAATATTGTCTAAGTTTTAAATACTGAACATAATAATACTATTACATCAATAAATAGACAACTTAAAAAGATGTGACTTACGCCTGACTCAATGAGAACCATTTTAATGGTTAGGCCACCAGCACAAGAATATTGCTTCCACAATCGGACGATACTCACGCTAACTCTTCACATTGTCTTAAATGGTTTCAATCTGTTACTGAGTTGAAGCCCGCCATAAGTGTTTTGCTTGCGAGATCGAATTTGTAATGAAGGTTTGGGAAGAAAATTGTGATGAATAGATGCGCTCAAGGCAACCTATTTATATACACAATGAGGAGAGATTATATTTCAAATGATAAGATCGGTGCTGATTAATTATATAAAATATTAACAAATTAATTTACCAAAAATTGCGCCCCAGGATTATCGTCTAAATTTCCTAACACACCATATACTCAATTGATCACGCAATTTAATGTAAATAGAAAGTTTTGTCCTTAAACTTACCTTACATACAACCACTGATCACAGAAATTCAGCAAAGGAAAAAAAAATCATATAATTATTGTATTGTCAAATTTGAATCGACAAAAACTCTTTTAAAATGAGTATAATTAATTTAGTCAAGTTAATGTAAATATTTTATTTACAGCTTAGTCGGCACATAGTATGATGATCTTAAAATGATCTTAATGTGCATCGTGTTAGAAAATAGAAAAACAAACAATGGCTTTTTGATAGCATATAAAAATAGAATGATAATCTTAAAATGATCTTAATATCTTAATATATGCAAATATAAATGGTATCTATTTACATGTCGATTACAGAGCCGCAAGTTCTGAAAAATCGTTATGCTTGCGATGAAATTATTAGACCATTTCGAAGATACGAAATATGTAATATATTTATTCATGATTAAAAATTATCTACCCAATTGTTGTTACTAACATTAGAGGTTTTTTTTTGTATATAGTACGAACTATCTCTATAATATAGTTTTCAATCATTATGTATTAAAAAGAATATAATTATTTTTATAACTATTTTTTGTAGATACTACGACCATATCAACTATATATTATATTTATTTTGTGTATATTTATATACATAATATAATTATTATTTTGTAGACAGTACAACCATATCAATTATATAATAATTTATTTTGTATATATTTATATAATCATATAATTTAGTTTATATTTGTGCGCCTTATGTGGACATTGTAAACACGTTATATCTAAGTTTAATATACAAACATAACCATGATAAAGAATTGTTGATGCAACTAACGATTACAAATGTACTAAAGTTGGTTTATAACAATGGCAATACATGTAACTATTCTAGTGAAAAGAGGGCATATTTAGAATTGCTTTTAGGTTATAATTAAAATAGAAAGACTGGCCTTTTTTGTTGTTATCAGATAACCGATTTCATTCTCTAATTATTAAACCGGTTTTGTAATCTAATAATTAGAAAGCATATAGTATATCTTGTTAAGTTACAGTTTAATGAAAAATGGCAATATATGTAATTAGTCTAGTAAGAAAATGGTTTTGAAATATACGATGTGAGAATGATTATGGTGTTGCCACATAGGAAATGGCATTTTTTTAATAACACCTGAAGTCAAGGTTTGTTAATAATAATGTTCCATAAAATAATATAAAGGGGATTGTTGGTTCTATCTCACGTCACTCTCCCATTTTGTCAAACAAGGTGGTGTATAATGATGCCTACCAAAAGAGTATAATATGGTGTCATCTCCATACTTGAATGGTAGTTCTCAATGTAGGCAAATTATGCTAGAGGTAGGTGCTTCCCTAGCTCCCTTCCCTCTGAAAAACGTAATCTCTGAGCATATCATCAAAAGTTTAAATAGTCCTCTCAGACTGTATGTCTGCGGGTGATAAGATATGCTCATGTGGATCTTTGTCCCAAGCGCCTTCTAAAATGCTCTCCAAAAATTCAGATGTGAACTTTGCATCCCGATACGATACAATGCTGACAGGTACTCCGTGCAATCTCACAATCTCACCCATGTAAATATGTGCCAACTGGTCAGTTCTGACTGAACATCCTAATTACTAGGAAATTATATACCTTGGTGAGTATATCCACAATCACTAGGTCTCATTTCTACTCTGGAGAAAGCAGACTCAACAATAACATGATAGGTAACTCATCCTCATACATGACCCTCTGACATGTCTGACCAACACAATGTAGTTACAACATTTTCATACTAGGCTAATGATAGTAACACTTCATATCTCCGTACCCCTTGGTGTTTCTCGGGTGGGTAGAGAATCGTGAGTGATATGTTTGTTGTACGATCCATTTTCTTAACAACTTGCCGTCCGCCACACAGACTCGCTTTCAATACAAGGACATCCTGCTCAAAACTGTAAGATATTTGATACTCTGAATCTTGACATGCCTAACCAAAGCCTCATCGCATCCTGAGATTTGTGGATTCTTCATAGTAAATCTGCATGTCCAAGTTGTATCCTCCTCTGCTGAAATGCACAAAATCACAGGCTTGCAAGTGCCCTAATAGGCTCATGAACCTTCTTGTTTCCTGAGACATTGCTCATGTGCCTACTCAAGGCATTCTCCACTTGGTTGGTCTTACCAAATGGCAAGTTATATCTAAACTATAAACCGCTACAACCTCGATCCATCTACCCTGGCTCAAGTACAAGTTTTTATGAGTGAAGATATATTTCAGACTCTGATGATTCCAAAGAATCTGAACTTCATTCCCGTACAATTCCGATTTCCAAAACTCTACCGCAAATACCACTGCTGCTGACCCCAAGTCGTGCATGGGATAAAGGCCACAAAATATGTCCCAGCTAACGACAACATAACATTTAGCACACTTCCCACTATGACGGTGATGGTAATCGGGACAACTCGGCAATCTAAACTAGTCTCACTCTCTCTTCTGTAATTTTTGGACTCTTTCCAGATATAGTCTGAACTGCTTTAAAAAGTTTATGCTCTTATGACAGACCTACCTTCTGCTCAGCAGCTTTCTTCACTAAGTTTCCCAATCTGTAGTAAGTGACAACACAACACATGCTGCCAATATCTACTCGCCTACCGTCTGAAACTATCTAATCAGGCCCTCCTATGAAATGTCACCTCCAGCAAATCTGCGAAGTCGACTGAACTCAACCCCATACTCAATGGAGCTCTTCTTCCTATCTATTGTTTCCTTTGGAAATATTTCCTATCAAACTCCCGCATAAAAATCTGTAAAGGTAAGCCTATCACGCCCAAAGTGGCTCCATCGTACTACTTCCCACCACACTAGTGCATCACCGCGCAGATCCTGAATAGTCAATATGAGCGACAACTCTGGTGGACAGTCAATAATCTCTAACTTATGTTCCACACTTAGCTTCTATCATTAGCAGTTGTAGTATCCATTAATCCTCTAAAATTCTCCATATCCATGTTTTTCATCTGACTCGATGCTTATGCAATGACATGATTCTCCTAAATCAAATACCAAGTCCACAAATGCTCAACATACTCCTCTATACTCAAAATTTTTATCAGGGTGTCATCGGTGAATATAATCGTTCACTTATCCAAGTTGATGAGGCCATAGAACCAGATATCAACATCCCAACCCTTAGACGCTCACCAAGAACAAGATCAGGAACTAGAGGAGTGATTGCAAGCTTCAGTGAAGCCATAGAAGGCCTATTTGCCAAAGACAACTCCAACCCCAACTTAGAAGATATCACAAGCCGTGTGAGCAAGCTATCTATATCCGGACAAGAAGATAAGGAGAAGGTACCTTATGTTATACAAGATGGTCCAAAAGATGATGCTATCCTATGGTCCATCCTACCTTGCAAAGAGATGGTTTCCTTATTTACCATTGCTCCACTTAAGTGAAACGGTGTGCATTGAGAAGAGAGGCAAGCTCCAAACGACAACACTTCACCCCTCAGCTTGCAACCCGGAATCCATTCAAGAAACAAGTAAGGTAAGTTCATTCCATTACTTAATATATTCTAATAACTTGATTTGCCTTGCAGGATTTTGAGTCTTTCTTATTTATTTCATTTGAATAAATCAAGGCATTGTTTAGCCTATAGTTTTCATTAGGTCCTAATATTGAGTCATGTCATTTATTTGCTTCAAAGACCCCTAGAAGGGCACACTGCATTGGCGATTATATAAGCCCCTATAAGCAGTCTTGTAACATCCAACCTTTATGAAATATATGAGTCAGTTTGCCCTAGCAACTACCCCTAAGTCTTTTGAGAGTTTGTGAGAAACATTCTTGAGAGCAGCCGTGTTATATCAAGTTCAGCTCATAGGACTTGTGGTTACACTTCGATCCATTGATTGTGTGATTCAATCTCTTCTATCCATCTCCATTGCTTTGTTCTTGTGGGGTTGTTTATACGAGCAAACCACTTGAATCCATCAACCATCAGCACGCCATCCTCCACTCCTTGATTCACCAAGTTGGTTACACGACCAAGTGGTGTTTCCCAACCTCCATTGAGTATCAACAAGTCTCACCCAACCGGATCCATATCATCTCTTCCCATCTCCATCCGATCTATCTCTTTTCCCATTCATCCATATCACGGTTGTTGATCTTGTCTTTCTTATCAAACCAGTTTGAGAAAGGTACCATCCGTGCCTATATCATTTTGGTATCAGAGCCGAAAGGCTCCATTTCAGGTTATCTCTTTCTTATTCATATAGATCGTTTCATTCCCTTTAGAAAAACCATAAAAAGTTTCAATTTTGCTTGCATCCTAGTTGTTTACCATTGTTGTGTTCTTGAAGTTCTAGTTCATATAAATCGAAAAGAAAAGAAGAAGTCGAGATTAGTATTATTTCAATCCGTATTTGCATCAAGAAAATTCAAAAAAAGATGTTAGTAATAACTCATTGCATCTAGTTTCCCATTATAGCTTATTCACATATCCGGTTTCCTTTTTTGAATATTGCATTTCGAAATCATAAAGCATCATAAAGAGATAGTCTATTTCTCTTGTCTTTTTCTTTGTTAGCTACCATATTATCACCATTTCCTATTGCTTTCACTTGATCTTGAGAATTATTTCCAGGTTAAGTAATGGGAGACAATAGCTCATCATCAACTGATAATGCGGCCTCTATGGCTCAGCTTCTACAAGCTATGCAATCCATCAGTGAGAGGATGACTCGCCTAGAGCAAGGGCAACAAGCTCAGGCCAATAACCAAGCAAACAACCAGGCGCAAGGTCCAAACAACCCACCTCAGAGGCAACAACAACAACAACAACAAGGGGATCCACCAGATGGAAGTGGGACTGATAGTGACATGCCAAGCCTAGAGGAGGATGAGCAAAGACCTCTACCAAGGAGGAATGCTAGGAACCGTGGGAGGAACCATGGGAGAAACCATGACGAGGAAGATGAGAACCCATGGCAAGGAGGCAAAGACTTGAAGCTTACTCCACCCACCTTTGCTGGAAAGGTTAATCCTGATGCTTACATAGATTGGGAGACTAGAATGGAGTATATCTTTGACTACTACCATTACACGGAAGCAAGAAAGATCTCTCTAGCTGCTGCTCAACTCACGGAGACTGCCTTGTCTTGGTGGGATAGAGAGACCTCGGAAAGGAGAAGGCTGAGGCGTGATCCCATTCTCCATTGGGATGACATGAGAGCCTTGCTGAGGAAGCGATATGTTCCAAGCTACTACTACCGAGACCTTCAAAAGAGGTTTAGAAAGCTCACTCAAGGAACCAAGTCAGTTGAAGAGTACTATGAGGAGTTTGATGCCCTCAAGAACCGCTTGGAAGTACAAGACTCTGAAGAAACCTTGATGGCACAATTCCTAGATGGTTTACAAGACCGGATCACAAGAAAGGTGGAGAGGCAGAACTATGAGCATTTCCATGACTTGTTACACTATGCCATCCAAGCTGAACAACACATCAAACGCAAGACAGCAGCCACCAGTAGAAGCAAGAGCACTTGGACCCCACCCGTGCAAAGGAACAATGACAAAGGCAAGTCTATTGAGGTAGAGAGCCGGTTCAAGAAGAATACAACACCAGAGGCTTCCAAGGGACTTAAGACTGATCAAGCAAGGACAAATGCACCAAGAAACCGAGACATTACATGTTACAAGTGTCAAGGAAAGGGACACTATGCTCGTGATTGTCCAAACCAAAGGGTTATGATCCTTAGAGAAGATGGAGGGTATGAAACCCAAGAAGAAGGTGAAGGAGAAACAGCTATAACTGATGAAGAAATCACTGACTATCCGGATGAAGGAGAGTTACTTGTGACCAGGAGAGTGCTCAGTGCAATGTTTGAGCCAGAGACCATCCAAAGAGAGAACATCTTCCATACCAAATGCACTATAGACTCCAAGGTATGTAGTCTAATCATTGATGGAGGTTCTTGTACTAATGTTGCTAGCAAGTATTTGGTTGATAAGCTAGGTCTCAAGAAGACTAAGCACCCCAAGCCATATAGACTCAAGTGGCTGAATGATGAAACCGAGTTGAAGATTGGAGAACAAGTGGTGATACCATTCAGCATAGGCAGATATGCTGATCAAGTAACTTGTGATGTTGTTCCCATGCAAGCTGGACACCTTTTGCTTGGCAGACCTTGGCAGTTTGACAAGGAGACCATCCATAATGGACGCACCAACTACTACAGCTTCACTCACCACAACCGCAAGCACAACCTTGCCCCTTTGAGCCCACAGCAAGTTCTTGATATGCAAAGAGACATGGACAAAGGTAACAAGGTAAGTAAGACTAGTCTATACATCACCTCTCACCAGGTTTTAAAATCATTAGAATGCAAAACACAGGTGCTACTAATGATCTTTAAGGAAGGTGTATTGACAGGTTATGAGGATCAAGAACTTCCCCCAGAGATTGTTCAACTTATTGAGAAGTTCTCTGACCTCTTTCCAGAAGATATACCCACGGGCTTGCCACCTACCAGGGGAATAGAACATCAGATTGATCTAATTCCAGGAGCTCCATTACCAAACCGGCCAGCCTACAGAGTCAATCCGGAAGAAGCCAAGGAACTAGAGAAACAAGTGCAAGACTTGATGGACAAGGGATATATCCGAGAGAGTCTAAGCCCCTGTGCAGATCCTGTCTTACTAGTGCCCAAGAAGGATGGAACCTGGAGGATGTGTGTTGATTGCCGAGCCATCAACAACATAACCATCAAGTATAGACATCCCATTCCGAGGCTGGATGACATGTTAGATGAACTCAGTGGAGCCACTATCTTCTCCAAGATAGACTTGAAGAGTGGATACCATCATGTGAGAATGAAAGAAGGAGATGAGTGGAAAACTGCCTTCAAGACCAAGAGAGGTCTCTATGAATGGTTAGTCATGCCATTTGGTCTCACAAATGCTCCAAGCACATTCATGCGCCTCATGAACCATGTCCTAAGGGCATACATCTGTAAGTTTGTAGTTGTTTACTTTGATGACATCCTAATCTATAGCACTAGCTTAGAAGATCATCTTGAGCACCTTGAGAAAGTATTAAAGACTTTACGCCAGGAGCACCTATATGCTAACCTCAAGAAGTGTACCTTTTGCACTGATCAACTAGTTTTCCTACGCTTTGTTGTTAGTTCACAGGGACTCAAGATGGATGAAGAGAAGATCAAGGCAGTACAAGACTGGCCAACACCAACCACAATCGGCCATGTTAGGAGTTTCCATGGATTGGCAAGCTTCTATAGGAGATTTGTCAAAGACTTCAGCACCCTTGCAGCACCATTAACTTCAGTAATCAAGAAGGATGTAGCTTTCAAATGGGGAACTGAACAGGAAGAAGCTTTTCAAAAACTTAAAGATAGTTTAACTAATGCTCCTGTTTTGGTTTTGCCTAACTTTGACAAAACCTTTGAGATTGAATGTGATGCTTCAGGAACAGGGATTGGAGCCGTGTTAACTCAAGGAGGTAAGCCAGTAGCATTCTTCAGTGAGAAGTTACATGGGGCTACACTCAATTACCCAACCTATGACAAAGAGTTGTATGCCTTAGTGAGATCATTGGAGACTTGGCAACACTACTTACTGTCCAAGGAGTTTGTAATCCACACTGACCATGAAACACTCAAGTACTTAAGAGGCCAGACAACCTTGAAGAAGAGACATGCCAGGTGGTTAGAGTTTGTGGAGTCATTCCCTTATGTGATCAAGTACAAGAAGGGAAAGGAGAACATTGTGGCTGATGCATTATCAAGAAGGCATGCGCTTATATCATTGATGGAAGCCAAGGTTATGGGATTTGAACACATCAAGAATCAATATAGAGAAGACCCGGACTTTGGAGACATCTACCAGCAGTGCAAGCAAGGCGCCTTTGGATCCTATTACCAGCATGATGAGTTCCTCTTCAGAGATAAGAGACTATGCATTCCACAGGGGTCAATGCGTGACCTCATCTTAAGAGAGGCACATGGAGGTGGCCTCATGGGACACTTTGGACGTGATAAGACATTGAGCATAGTGGCAGAGCACTTCTTTTGGCCTCACCTAAGAAGAGATGTAGAGAAGCTTTGTGCAAGATGCATTGTCTGCCTCAAAGCCAAATCCAGGTTACATCCCCATGGTCTTTATATGCCTTTACCTATCCCTGACCTACCTTGGGTAGATATTTCCATGGATTTTGTTCTAGGATTGCCAAAGATCAGGAACAAGGACTCCATCTTTGTAGTGGTGGACAGGTTTTCTAAAATGGCACATTTTATTCCTTGCACTAAAACTAATGATGCTTCTCAAACTGCTGATTTGTTTTTCAAAGAAGTTGTCAAACTTCATGGTATTCCTAGAACTATTGTGTCTGACAGGGACACCAAGTTCTTGAGCCACTTTTGGAGAACCTTGTGGAGGAAGTTAGGTACCAAACTGCTGTTCTCAACCACTTGCCACCCCCAAACAGATGGACAAACTGAGGTTGTTAACCGCACCCTCTCTACTCTTTTAAGAGCCACGGTTGGTAAGAACTTAAGGAATTGGCTTGATTGTTTACCTTTCATTGAGTTTGCATATAATAGAGTACCACACTCTGCTACTAAACTTTCACCTTTTGAGATTGTGTATGGATTTAAGCCTATGACACCTTTGGATCTCTCACCCATTCTTCCCCATAGAGACCAGATGGTTAGTACGGATGCAGAAACTAAGGTCGAGTACATGAAGAAGGTCCATAAAACCATCAAGGAGAACTTGGAGAAACAAAATGAGAAGAACAAGAAGCAAGCTGACAAAGGCAGGAAGGAGGTTTCCTTTGAGCCAGGAGATTGGGTTTGGTTACACATGAGGTCTGAAAGATTCCCAAAACAAAGGAAGTCCAAGCTAGCACCAAGGGGAGACGGCCCATTCAAAGTTGTGAAGAAGATCAATGACAATGCATATCAGCTGGAGCTGCCAGGTGAGCTTAATGTATCTTCCACCTTCAATGTATCTGATCTGTCCTACTTTCATGCAGATGAATCAGTTCTGAGGTCAGAACCTTCTCAAGAGGGAGAATATGATGAGGCCATAGAACCAGATATCAACATCCCAACCCTTAGACGCTCACCAAGAACAAGATCAGGAACTAGAGGAGTGATTGCAAGCTTCAGTGAAGCCATAGAAGGCCTATTTGCCAAAGACAACTCCAACCCCAACTTAGAAGATATCACAAGCCGTGTGAGCAAGCTATCTATATCCGGACAAGAAGATAAGGAGAAGGTACCTTATGTTATACAAGATGGTCCAAAAGATGATGCTATCCTATGGTCCATCCTACCTTGCAAAGAGATGGTTTCCTTATTTACCATTGCTCCACTTAAGTGAAACGGTGTGCATTGAGAAGAGAGGCAAGCTCCAAACGACAACACTTCACCCCTCAGCTTGCAACCCGGAATCCATTCAAGAAACAAGTAAGGTAAGTTCATTCCATTACTTAATATATTCTAATAACTTGATTTGCCTTGCAGGATTTTGAGTCTTTCTTATTTATTTCATTTGAATAAATCAAGGCATTGTTTAGCCTATAGTTTTCATTAGGTCCTAATATTGAGTCATGTCATTTATTTGCTTCAAAGACCCCTAGAAGGGCACACTGCATTGGCGATTATATAAGCCCCTATAAGCAGTCTTGTATCATTCAACCTTTATGAAATATATGAGTCAGTTTGCCGTAGCAACTACCCCTAAGTCTTTTGAGAGTTTGTGAGAAACATTCTTGAGAGCAGCCGTGTTATATCAAGTTCAGTTCATAGGACTTGTGGTTACACTTCGATCCATTGATTGTGTGATTCAATCTCTCCTATCCATCTCCATTGCTTTGTTCTTGTGGGGTTGTTTATACGAACAAACCACTTGAATCCATCAACCATCCGCACGCCTTACTCCACTCCTTGATTCACCAAGTTGGTTACACGACCAAGTGGTGTTTCCCACCTCCATTGAGCATCTACAAGTCTCAACCAGCCGGATCCATATCATCTCTTCCCATCTCCATCCGACCTATCTCTCTTCCCATCCATCCATATCACGGTTTGTTGATCTAGTCTTGCTTATCAAACCAGTTTGAGAAAGGTACCATCTGTGCCTATATCACAAGTGCTCACGAAAGAGTTCATTCATAAGCTTCACGAATGATATATGTGCATTCGTCAAATCAAATGATATCATACAAACTAGTAATATCTATAATGTGTACATAAAGCGGTATTTCGTACATACTCCTCAGTTAAAACAATCTAGTGGTATCTGGATGCCAAATCAATCTTAGAAAACTATGATGCTCATTTCCACTGATCCAACAACTGATGCGCGGGAGAAGATACTTATTCTTAATGATCACTTTTTCCAAAGCTCTGCAGTCGATACAAATCCTGAAAATCTCAACTTTCTTTTTAAAAAACAATACTAGTGCTTCTCACGGTGAAGTACTTAGCTCGGTAAAACCCTTATCCAAAAATTCCTAAATTTTTTATTTCAACTCAACCATCTATGCTGGTGCTAATTGGTATGGAGCTCGTGTTGCTCCTGGTTCCAACATAATCGCAAGAGCATCTCGTCTATCTAATGATGGCCCTTCATAAGGCTTCCAATACATTCTCATACTCTACAATAACTGAAAGATCTTGTAGCTCATGCTGTCTATAATCCTTAATCATCAAAATGGTCGCCAAAAATTCATTTGCTCCTCTATCTAATAACCATCAACATGTAGTGCGAGAGCAATAAAACACTCCTCTGCTCCAAAAATATGATCTCTTGCGCTTGGGTAAATGATAGCAACTTGATGTCATGACAACCAATCCATCTCACGAATGACATCGTAAAAACTCAACTCCAACTCCCTCTAAGCATAAATGATACATCTTGATGAATATAAATGGCTCCCAACATCATATGCCAGATGTCCAAACTGACACATCTCACAAACGATCAACACATCCAAAAACTGGCAAACATGCAAAGTGTAACTCCAATATCACACAACGCCAACTAGCGTACACCCAATCAAACATCGATCCCCACGAAGTTTCAAACCAACCATACATCCAAAATAGTCCATATACTCGTACACAAAAATAACACACATGCCAGCCAATGGTTCATATCTCATATCACATAAACTCCATCATCATAAACTCGTGGAGTGATGGCTTGAAATTGGGTGGCGGCAGAAACGTCACATATCCACTCATGAACAACTTCAGAATAATGAATGAAGAACTGATAAAGCCTCTGAACAATCTGAAAAACTAAGGCATCATTCATCTGCAAAACATCTGAATAGGGCCCTGCTAGCCAAAGGATGAATGACGATGATTTTATTCTTGTCATAAAAAAAGACATTTGAGTTAGTAATTACTGAAAAGAATGGTGCTAAAAGAATTTACCAAATACTCTTTTATTTTATTTTAAATTTCTTTTAGAAAGCGTTGAAAACTGAATCCCCTAATAGTCATTCTGGGACAGAACCGGGACGGAACCCCGCTCTGATAACAAAACTTGTGACACCTGTCACCTCCTATCTGGAGGACAGCGTGTCATCCCGACGTGTCATCATATAACCATGTGACACTTGTCTGTACCTCACTGTAAATGACGGGCTACCAACAATATCTCGATATATAAAATTCCATAAAACCAACTACACTTACCCAAGCCCAAATAAAATCCAAAGGAAAAGCCCAATAGCACCAAATCCGTCCAAATATCACATACTTGTTAGTATCACCTGAAATGGGGAAAATGAAGGGTAAGCAAAAGGGAGTCGCTCAGTGAGGTGTAAGATACTATCCCGAAATCCGTAGACCCGAACGTAGCACTCCGAATAAACATAAATTAACTCTAATACATATCAAATACGATACCTAAAGTACCCACGCAACAAACAATGGTCCTAGCAAGGTGCAAAATCGCTGCCCACTACAAACACACGCCCGATTTAGTGCTTGGTCACACCACCCGTAGACGCTTTATCGACCCTAACTAGGCTACGGCCTAACCGGTCGACTAAGACAATAGTAACCTCCATACAATCTGGATACAAAAGTCTGTCTCTGTATCCGTCTCAAACAATTCTAACTAACAATTTACATTAAGTGAAGCAATCAATATTGAATCATCTAACTTCCTAGTTCTAGTGTAAGCAGAGAACCTAAATAACTAAACAAGCAATGACAAACTCGATTTAAAACAGAAGGAACATACTAGAAAAAAATTATTTTTCTTCAAAATTCTAAGCCGGACGAGTAGTTCAGGAACAGACCCTCACCTTAGCAATATGGAAAAGTGGTGTCTATGAACTCTAGCTGCTCAAATAGATTTAAAATCTGAAATCAGGGTAAAATTCTGAAGCATAACGCCTTTTGAACGGTGAAAAACGGGTCTGGTCAAATTCGACAAAAAAATCAACCCGTTGGTCAAAGATCAACCATGTTAACTCTTGACAAGAAATCAATTTGACATAAACAACCAGTTTACCCTAACCGAAATCAAATTAATTTTAACCGACTGGTTTAACCTAAACCGAACCAAACCAGTCAACCATCCGGTTTGACTGAGTTACCGAGTTGACTCGCTGAGTCGACTCGGCCGAGTCACCGGCGAGTCACCAGTGACAGTCGCCGACCGGTGATGATGAATGGTGATGGTAGACGACAGCGGCGGCTAATCGGCAAAGTGGTCGGCGGCGACGGCAGAGGACGGTGACGCGCGGCTGCAAAGGACGGCGAGGCGCGCGCGGCAGAGACGATTTCCGGCGGCGGTGTGTAATGCACTTGCTCGGCCAAGGAAACTTTCAGAGGCGCATGCGGGCTCATCCGGACTTCGATTGCAACGCGGTTGGTGGCTACGCTTCGTTTTGACGAGAGAAACACGATGGTGGCCTTGCATTCATGAGATTCTCAATGGTTAGAAAGTTATGAGCAATTTACTAAAACGGCTGAAACTAAGCTTATAGACGCGTCGATTTTCAGGTTACCTCTACAGTTGCAATGAATATGATTAGATCCCAGAGTTTGGTGGCTCCGGCAGCAAGCTCTGGTTGCTAGCTCTCTCTAAAAACTCTCCACTCCCATTTCTATTATTTTTCTATAACTTTTGGTTTTTGAAACAAAAATAATTGATAAGCTAGTATTTATAGGCAAAATAATTGGTTTTTGGTATGTGCATTGGACTTTACCCGGCTAACAAATTCCGAGATCAAAGTGTGGGTCGTTACAAATAACAATAAAGAATATGATTCCTAAATCCAAGAGCCCGCGTCTTTCTGAGCAAAATCATTTCTTCAATTCTTTCTTTGTCAAAATCAAGAGCATATTTTATAACCTTCTTTTTTTATCTTCCAATTTCGATAAATCCATTATCATTCGTCATAAACACCACTTGGATATCAACGTGGAATTTTTTAACTTTGATCCCTAAGAATCAAATCGCTCTTATACCATAAAATAAAAAGTCAAAAAGATTTCTCTTATTTTCTTCTAAATAATTTAAAACGTTCTTTACGGCCATATATGTGAAAGCTGTATAATACCCACATTCTAAGAATACAAATACAATCTAATTAGTAATAAAGTAAATATATAGTATAATCCTAATAAAATTAATTTAAACTGTTTAAGAGATATCGCAAACAAAATTTTAATCATATGTCAAGTAGGTGTTTCTTTAGATGTACAATATTTTATGTATTAGATTACATACACCTATGAAATATTTTTTTATCTTTATTACAAGAGAACTGTATAATACACCTTGCAAACAGTGAGGTGTTTGATTGCTATATAGAAGCTATTTTTAACTTTTATTTTATTTACAGTTTTTAAAAGTACATGTAATGTGTTATATTGATTTTTAAATTATGGTTTAAATGGTTATAGAAATCTTATTTACTAAAATATATTTTTAAATTTATACGTAAAATATTGTATAAAATATTATTCTTTTTACACTTAGATATTTATTACAGTTATAGCCATATTAAAATATATATACTAAATTATAGACTATTTTATCAGTATAGTCCAGCCAATTATCCATAATATATTATATTTAGTAGTTGTAAATCTTAAGTAAATAAAAGTACAATTACAATTTAGGTGAAGGACGAATTTCTTTTATAAAAGTTAGTTATTTAAAAAGTCAATATATTTATATAGAATAATTACTTGATAAAACAAAGTTTTGCTTCTAGAAATAATGTATAGAATGAGTTCATGTATTTGTTATAAATTTTGACAAGTATCAGTGGTGAATCCAAAAACTTTTTAGTAGTGCAATAAAATATTTAATATATTTTTATAAATATTAGTTATGATATTTATATATTATTTAAACGTATTTAAAACATAAAAATTATAATTTCAGAACAAATTGATAACTAAAATTCATTCTAATAAACAGTAACTCAATAAAAGTAATAATAAATACAAAAACTAATAAAAAAAAATATGGTAAAACTAAGTAAATGAAATAAGGAAATAGAGATAAAATGCAACACTGGGAAATAACTGAGACATGAATAAATTATAATTATTTATTTGTTTGGAATTCAAAGGAATAACTAAATCGTATAATTGTGGAGAGGTATAAATAGAAGGATGATTTTCCATGCAGGAAAATAAAAATGGGAGAATTTGTGAAATGACCAAGTTTGAAAAAGAAATTAAGTGTATAGCATTGATTTTGACATAATGTATTATATAACATTTGTGTCATAAAGTGTCTGATTCTATCCCTTCTCTTTATAGGTAGCAGGTCAAAAGCATATGTAAACTACTGCACATAAAAAAAAAAAGAAGCCATCCACGTATATGTTTGCTGACCACATATATATATGCATTGGATGTTCTATTCCATGTCATTGAAATAGTATAGGATTATAATCCACATAAGAACAGCCACATAAACAAACACATAAGAAAGAAGATAAATGCATAAAAAATAGTGCTTACAAGATTGTATGTATACAAGGTTACAAGATTGTATGTATACATACAAGATTATATTTATACTATCCCAATGACATAGTACATCACCAAATTTTTGGTGAGAACTATACATATAAAAACAGTCACAACCGTTAAATAATATACTAAATCCCTACTTAGTAAATCTAAACCCTAGTTAGGGAATTATAAACTCAAATACAATCTATAAATTATTTTATTATATTAAACTCATGAAAGCATGTTTATTTGGTTTGGAAAGTTGTGTATGCTCTACTCCCTACCTTCTAAATATTATGGTAAACCTTAAATCCAAATTTTGGAAGATGTGTGATTTTGGAAGAGACAAAACTTACTTATGTAATTACCGTGCACTGTTGACAACAATAATGCCATATAATATTCTATCTCAATTGCATATGTACTATTCTATCTCAATGACATAGTACATCACCAAATCTTTAGTGGGAACGATAAATATAAAGACAGCTACAACCGTTAAATAATATACTAAATCTCTATATAATAAATCTAAACCCAAGTTCGGGAACTATAAACCCAAATATAATCTATAAATTTTTTTCTCATATTAAACTCATGAAGGCACAATTACTTGGCTTAAAAAATTGTGTATGCTCTACTCTAGACAGTCTGAATAATATGGTAAACATTAATCCCAAATTTTGAAAGATGTGTGACTCTGGAAGGGATACGACTTACTTACATAATTACCGCGAACTGTTAACAAAAATAATGCCAAAGCCATCAATATTACTTATGAAAGTACCATATACGTTTTAACTGTGCACAGTAAATATATCAATTAAATTAGAACACTTTGTAATAAATGGTGTATTTCATTTACTACTCACAGTTAGACCGAAGTGTTCTATTCCGTATCAACAAAATAGTATAGAATACATACTATACTATTCCTTTCACCAAATATAGTATAGACGACAACTTCATCTTCTTCAATTCATCTTTTTAGACATACTGATACACATTCATTTCGCTCACCATCATTATTTTCACCAGCATACACATATCATCGTCTTCTCTTCCTTTTTTTCTGACACGCTGACGCTTGTACCAACCCGCTACCGATTAGCCATCGTTATTTTTCACTATTGAATCTGTAAAAAAAAACAGAAATGAAAAATAGAGTATAAAAACAAAAACAGAATTGTGAGAATTAATGATTTAAAAATCAAAGAATGTGAGGATCAATGTACATTGAAAATAAAAATTGCAACGTCACCTCATCATTCTCTACGGTACCATCTTCTCTTTCAAACTCAATTTCGCAAGCCTAAAAACCATGTTTTTTCTCTGCTTGAGATAAGATGATTTGTGTTCATACATATGAAAAAGAAACAGAGAGTGGAGGAGAAAAGGAAGAAGAAGAGAAAAGTTGAAAAAAAACAGAGAGTGGAGGAAAGAAGGAAGAAGAAGAGAAAAGATGTATACTAATAATAGCCACAATTTATTAGATCATTTACTTGAGAATTATTTTATTAAATAATGCTAGCAAGTGACACAAGTTAAAAGAGAGGGGTAATATAGCATTATTACATAAAAGCTACATGATACAGTGAAAAACTAGGGGTTTTAGTTATAGATTGAATTATAATTTGTTTGATGGTCATACAGCCCAATTTCCCAATAAAAATAAGCATTTAAAAGAAACAAAAAAAAATCAATTCAAAGAAAGGGGGGGGGGAGGGGGAGAAGTTTCTGTCAAGTGGGGAACGAACCATTATGGCAAAGATATATTTTATAATCTGGTCACACACTTACAGCAATTTATAAAAATCATTGGGTGTAACTGCAACCTTGTTACCAAACGTACATCTACCCCTGACTAGTGTATGTTATATACTTCTTTATTTTGTCAACGTGTATGTTATGTAGTTCAAATAAATAAAGTATTGAGATTGTACATTTTATTCAACTTATATTTGGAAAAGAATAATTGAATTAATACATATATTAATTAATATTCTTAAGTTTATTTCCTAAAGTAAATGTTGGAAAAGAGAAATCTATCTAGTCAGTGTTTGGGTATTGTTGGGCGGCTACAAACATATATAAAATTTATAGAACTCCATCCATCCATGTGCACTTGCGAAGTTTTCGTTGTTCTTCAACCACCTCAAAAAATTTAGTTTATTTTTGCAAGCTGAGTTACACTAGTGAGTAGTGGTCCCATGTTCGTATAGTGGAAATGAATTTGTGTCTATCCATTATCACTCTTACAATCCACAAACACTTCGGTCACAGCTAAAAACTATTAAATGAACATGCAAAATAAAACGAGCTATGTGCTAGTTATATTCATACGTATCGTCTATTTAGGGAAGCCTGAGTTTGAGAGACATAATAGTATACAAAAAGTGTGAATAATTTTTTTCACTGAAATATAAGATATGTTACGATAATATAATGATGACTTCCAACAATACAAACATTATAGAGGCTTCACCTCATCCAAAATATACCAAAAGGACAATAAAAAGAGCAATTCCCATCTCCCTAACCAAAGACTTGCTTCTTTCATCAATAAAGAGATTATACAGCCACATAGGTGCACCCGATGCCATATAAAAATGGACCAAATCCAATCTTGATATACTTGTGCAGTCAAAGTTGCTCCTTTGTTCGCACTTTTCAATTCCATCATCACTTTCCACTTTCGCTGTCCTGTTTAGAGCCTACATTAACTCACTCACTTGATATTGAAAGGAAGGCCAAACTTTTGGTCTAATCAGAGCTCCAAAAATATTATTCATGACGGAAAGATGATGTTGTTGAAATGAATACTACTCATGCTCTCAATAGACCATATTAATACCGTGAGTTTCGAATCTTCTGACTCCCTAACCTCGTCCATGCTATTCTACTATGCAAAAGGACAACACCTCCTTCATCACGAGATCTCATGCTGCTCCTAGTAACTCCTTCATTTTGTTATAATCGATACCCACATTGCATTTCACCCAGTCACTTGGCAGCGAATTCCACACCCCTACTCTTACATTTGACTTTTTAAGTTCAATCCATGCTCTCTCATACTCAACCTCTTGTGCCAAAAACCACAATTTTAATTCATCCACAACTTTCCTAAACACTTTTTGCAAATCAAAAAGGAAACGCATAGTGTTGATTTGATTGATCTTCTACTGCTACTGATGTAGATTTATTGGATTTGTTTATCACACACCTGAGTAGTAAGTAGATGTGTACATCACATGGTTCCTTGTCAATCTACACAACTTTGAGAATATGTCCATGGCTTCCATTCTTGATAACTTTCTTCAGATCCAATGCACCTCTTAGCCTTCAACACTTAGTTTCCATATTACTTGGTCTTGCTCCTGCTGTGGAACACCCTTTCCCTTGCAGTACACATCTTGAGATCTCTGAACCAGTGTCTTGATATTATATTGGTTCATCACTCATCCTTGTATTATCAAGGCTTCAACCCATAAACTAATTTTTAGGTCCATTCGTAGGGGGAAACATAATATCATGATTGTTGGAAGTTTCCATGTCCATATACCAAACTCTATTCTTAAAATCAGGTTGTCCTTTACCTAGTAGAACCTCTTCTTACCCTTGATAACCAAACACCTCAACATAAACTGCACCAGCAACAAGAGTAAGTTCTAATCCAAACTAACCTAATGAAGGAGCATGCAGGCTTCCTAATCTTCCTTTTGCAATATCTTTGACTCAATAAAACATTTGAAAACAAGATCCCATAGGAACATGGAGAACCATGCTCTGATACCACCTTATTTGTAACACCCCCGATCCAGATTAAGTCAAAGTTGATTAGTTTTCAGTGCACCAATGAAACAAGAACATGTACGACAAACTAAAGAAATATAATCATATATAAGATGCTACTATCCATGCGCAAACTTTAGTCCGGAAGTTTCAAGATGAAATCAAAATTCCCTAAGTCAAATGTCCTAGAACATGTTTCCATCCTTCACATGTGGTTAGATTATCTTGATCATCGAGGCTTTCCCTTTGCTATTAGTAATTCCCTTCCATGAATAACAACCACAACCAAAGAAAAAATTCTTAAAGACAACAATCAGTTAAACACTCCTACACCATTGTGTAGAATGCATCCGGGTGATCATCCCAGCCAGTGCTTAGTGTCTAGCCAGAGAACAAGTCTCATCCAGATTACCAAAAAGAGGATACTGGTGAATATCACGACATTCCTCCTCAAATTCTGAAACCTTATGGATTCATAAGGAGAATCCATGTCAATAAGGGTTACTTAGACGGTGAAACCTTCTATTCACATACATGTCACCAACTCGGTGAACGTGTTACAATAGCTGCACATAACATTTTACGTGCACATACATGTTATATCTTCAAGCCAAAGTTTGGACGATATAACTCATTCATACATTCATAACAAACATGATATACATTCAGACTGAGGTCCGAGCGATATAACGAAATATCTTTTACAATATCAATCAAGATCATATAAATTATTACTAAATGTGCAACTTAGAAAAGCACCAATCATTACTTTTGTATTGCATGCACTAACCGCACACTCAACGATCACATCCTCTATCACATATATCTCGTGGTCGGCACAACTCAGAACTTCTATCAAACTAATCCTAAGAATAAACAGATTCCCAATGTTCTATTAGTCAAAATCGGGACCTGAACATATATCCAAACTAAGGATTAGAAACTTTGTAAGTTTTACCTTAAGTCTCAGGTGCTGATATATCATGTTTTTACACCATTTTGCATACGTTTTCATTTGGTTTTCAATTCTAATTCGAGTATATCTAGTCTTTTTGAGTCATTGCAGGTCCGAAGTAGGTAGAAGAGTAAGAGAGGATGCATGAAGAAAAGATTATCTTTTTGAAGTGTTATTGCGCAGACAATCAGGCGGAGCAGTCTGAAGATTGTTCCCACGCAAAACAGCCGAGCGATTGTTCCCGACAAATAAGGAAACCTCCAAGATATTTCAGGATTTTTCCCTAGCTTCCCTGCTTTCTCTCCACCTAAAGGCGCCTCCTTATAAAAGAGTGCCTCCTATCTATTTTATGAGTACGCTAGTTTTTGCAAGAGACCTAGGCTTATTTTTGGCGATTTGCAACTTCTAAGGGAGAAGACTCCATCTCTCGTCTAGAGAAGATCATTCTGAACCCTTTGCTTCCTACTTTTTTTCTTAATGCAGTATTATTCAGAAGTCATGTTTTTGATGTCTTGCATCATGATCGAGTAGTCGGCTAGCTTGTCTAGGGTTTTAGGGTGTTGACAACAAGAGCTAAACATAGATAACCGATTTCTCTTATTCTTCATTCATATTATCCTTACTGCTTGCATTGAATTGATCATTTAATGTCAGATCTTAAGTTTAATCGACTCACTAACCATGTAGGAGAGAACTTAACATATATTGAATGAGCTTAGCATCCCTAATCAGCAAAAGTAAATATTAGGGTGTTAAGTGAACTTATCAGACTTGATCTCTAAAGCTTGCCATCACATTCTCTCCCAAACGAAAGTTTAGGTGACATGATCGATCTGCAAAGAGGAACAGCACCACAACAATGGACTGTCACAACTGAGTGATCCAAGTTCTAGATGGTTTTCCATTGCGCTTGAATAATTATTTGGCTCCATTTCAACACTCGATGAAATACCCTAGGCTGGCTTCTTGTTTAAATTGAATACAACTTCTAGTTACATGTTTTTTACGTCATTACTGAAATCAAAACACTCATTGATTCTTAGCTAAACATTAAACTCATAAGAGTAAGGTGTAAATTGGTCCTCTGGATTGAATCTCAAATATTACAATTACAACATTTAAACTTGACAATATCAAATATTCATTTTTAGTGTATCAAGTTTTGGCGCCATTGCGGCGGGGACCAGATCTTTTACCTTTATTTTTCGGTTTCATATTTAGTCTAAGATATATAACTTTCTCTTACCTATTTATTACAGCTAATGATCCAGGTGCATGACCAGTAGACATACTCGGAGCAACGAACAAGGACCACTACACCAACTTAGCAACGAAGAGCTCGCAAGATTAAAACGGTAGAACCGCCACCAACAAAGGCCTACTACTACTAGAATGGACAATCCTGGAAATCAGGATTATCTCACTGCCGCGTTCGCACCGATGCAACAGCAAATGCAGCAGATGCAACAGACCATCCAAGTGCAACAAGCCGCTGCTGAGCAAGCAGCCCAAAACGCTGCTAACCAACATAATCGACAGGGAGAAACTATTCTGATTGGGTAGAGGAACCTCCTGTATAACTTGGCCGCTACGCGCTCAGCAATCAACCCACCACCCTGCACTAGACAAGACTTTGAAATCAAGACTTTGATCAGCTTGGTGCAGAGAAAGATTTTCAATGGATTGTTTGCGGAAATCCCAATGGACCACATTGAAAACTTTGAGAAGGTGTGCGGTTTCAATCGAGCAAACGGAGTACCACCCGACTACATTAAATGCACATTGTTCCCTTTCTCTCTCGATGGGAAAGCTGCTCACTGGCTAGACTCTCTGCCGACTGGATCAGTCACCTCTTGGGAGCAAGTCCGATCTGCATTCTTGAGCCATTTCTACACAAAGTCCAAAACACCGGCCCTGAGATAGAAAATCGCTACCTTGAAACAGTTGGCGGACAAGCCGTTTTGTGATGCATGGGAGAGATTCAACGTCTACCGCACAGAATGCCCATATCACGGATTTGAAGACGACTACCTCCTTGGAGTGTTCTATGATGGAGTTGGATGGGAATATATGAACGCCCTAAACTCAGCCAGTAAGGAAGATTTTATGAACCAATCATTGCAAGGCGCGTTCGAGCTGATCGAAAACATGGCATCAAGCTCAGCTGATAACAACCAGGAGAGCGATCGCACCCAAAAGGTGAACAGCATTGACAATAATAAGATTGATGAGCTAACTGCCAAGGTTGATTCAACTGATCAAAAGTAATAAGAACCAAGTCTCCAGTATGGAGGAATCTCCTCAGGATAAGACAGCAGCAAACACTACATCGGAAGCAGACCAGCCAGGCGCCGATGTGAATGAGAAAAGATGGCAGTTCAAGAACTATCACCCGAACCCTAACGTTATAAACAATCTGCACCTGTTCAGCAACCCCAAAAGTGACAACACCACTGATAACCCTCAGAACAGTTAGGGGCATAACAAATGGTACCAAAGGGGGTACAACCAAAATCATCAGGGGAAGACCTATTTTCTCAGCCAGGCTCAGCACTCCCAATTCCAGAATTAGAGACAACAGATCAACCAGCAAGCTGCTCCGCCTGTTACAACTGCTCTGCAAGACGAGATGAAGAGTTCGGCTATGATGATGCAACAACTGCATCAAGTCACGACTGACATTAACACGAGAATGAACAATATGTTCAATGATCTAAGCACCAAGTACGACAACGTCTCTAGCCACATGAGACAGATGGACATTCAGATCGATAAAATTGATGAGAGCGTTAAGAGGCAACAAGGCACACTCCCTGGAAAGACATATAAAAATCCCAAAGAATGCAATGCAGTAGCATTGCGGAGTGGAAAGCAACTCGCTGATCTAGCGCCAAGGAAATACACAGCTGCAGAAAAAGGGAAACAAAAGGAGTCAGAACAACCACCTACGGATGTTCCAACGGCTGAAAACATTTTGGAACAGTCTGTCGAAGCTGATCCATCTAACGAAGAACAACCTGCCAAGGTCGTTCAACCACCCACTGAGCTTGTTTGCGCTTACATTCCTAAGGTACCATACCCTGTTCCAGCAAAAGCAACCCGAAGGGATCGAGAGGAGATGAAATACAGGAAGATGCTTGAAGATTTAACAGTCAAACTCTCCTTGATTGACGCGATTCAAATGATGCCTTCTATGCATAGTTTCACGATGGGATTGGTCTCTGGGAAGATATCTAAGGATAGAGAATTCATGATTGTTTCAAAAGAGTGTAGTGCAGTGCTGCAGAACAAGGCAATCAAGAAAACGGGCGACCTTGGGAAATTTGTACTCTCCATTCAAATCGGGAAAACAGCCTTTGCCTGCTATTTGGTTGATATCGGATCAAGCATAAACCTCATGCCCTACTCTGTAGCCAGACGCTTGAGATTCAAAATTTTCAAACCCACCAGGTTGTTTCTTGTATTTGTAGATAGATCATTCAAGAATCCAGTGTGCATCCTTGAAGACCTCTAAGTTCAAATTGGAAACACGACTGTTCCAGCGGATTTTGTGTTTGTAGATCTTGATGAAGAATCCAAGGATCCACTCATCCTAGGAAGGCCATTCTTATGCACAGTTGGGACAATCATAGATGTACAAAAAGGAAAGATTGATCTCCACCTAGGAGACATCGTTATGAAGTTCTAGATGAACAAATTGCTTAAGAAGCCGATGCTAACTCAGCAGACCTTCATGGTAGATGACGAACAGGACCCTTTAGAACCACTAGATGGGATGATTAAAGAAATCTTCACCGATGATCCGCTCAAGCTAGCACTGATTTAAGCTGAAGCTGAGCAAAATGTGGAAAACATTGATGCCGATGGGTATGAAAAGATGCTGGATTCCGCAAGGAGTATGGAGAGAATAATCGCCTATCTAAGTCTAAGAGAGAGCAACAACATGAACAGAATGAAGGAAATACATATCTCCGCGAAACCGATTGCTCTCTCCGGACAGGTTGAAGGACCATGGAGCGAACTGAAGGCTACAAAGGTTGAAATCAAATCCCTATCCATGGGACTCAAGTATGCGTTTCTAGGTCCAAACTCGACATACCCTGTCATTGTGAATTTTGACTTGAATAATGCGGAAACTGCATTGCTTCTATCTAGCTTAGAAAATATCGTAAGTCATTGGGATATTCTCTAGATGACATACCTACCATTTCACCTGACTTATGCATGCATAGAAAACACCTAGAAGATGAATCGATGACTTTCGTAGAATATCAGAGGAAGTTAAATCCGAATCAAAAAGATGTTGTGAAGAAGGAGATAATAAAACTTCTTGAGGCACGTGTAATCTATGCCATCTCTGATAGTAAATGGGTTAGTCTTTTTCATGTAGTACCCAAAGAAGGAGGAACTACTGTCATAACAAATGAAAAGAATGAATTGATACCAACTAGAACAATAATTGGACATCGCATGTGCATTGATTCTTGCAAGTTAAATGCTGCAACTCGCAAGGATCACTTTTCACTTCCTTTTATTGATCAAATGCTTGAGAGATTGGCTAACCACACATACTACTGCTTTTTAGATGGTTATTCAGGTTTCTTTCAGATTCTCATTCATCTAGACAATCAGGAGAAGACGACGTTCACATGCCCCTATGGAACATATGCATACAAGAGAATTCCCTTCGGAATGTGCAATGCTTCAGCGACCTTTCAACGTTGCATGATGTCGATTTTCACAGACCTGATCGAAGACAAAATGGAGGTCTTCATGGACGATTTCAGTGTCTATGGAAGTTCCTTTCATGTTTGTTTGTCAAATTTGTGCAGGGTGCTACAAAGATGCGAGGAAAAACATCTAGTACTGAATTGAGAAAAATTCCACTTCATGGTCAAAGATGAGATTGTTCTGGGTCACAAGATCTCGGAAAAAAGGATAGAGGTCGATAAGGCAAAAATTAAAGTGATGATGAGCTTGCAACCTCCAACTACAGTAAAAAGGATCAAGAGCTTCTTGGGACATGCTGGTTTCTACAGGAGGTTCATCCAAGATTAATCAAAAATCACAAGACCACTCACTCGGCTGCTCTGCAAGGAGACCAAGTTTGATTTTGACAGCGATTGTTTAGATGCTTTCCACACAATCAAGGGAGCTTTGATCAGCGCACCAATTGTACAACCTCTAGACTGGGATCTTCCCTTTGAGATCATGACAGATGCTAGTGACTTTGAAGTAGGAGCATTACTTGGGCAGCGAAAAGATAAGAAGCTTCATGTGATCTACTACGCGAGCAGGACAATGGATGAAGCTTAGTGTCGTTATGCAACTATTTATGAATGCAGCCGGGATGCACCATCCCTTAGGGATACAATACCGTTCTTCGGGTGTGGATGTTTCCTCTGGAGTGTCGTTAGATGACACATTTTATCAGTGAAGAAGTGCTGAGGTGCAACAGTCTGTGGGGTGAGTCTTTTTGATAAGGCCGCTTTTTCCTTGCCGTGGACAGTTGATCTTTTTTTTTGTTTTGCTGTTTGTTCAGGAAATATGTCAGGGAGTGCAATGAATGATCCTCTAATAACTTACAAGAAGGCAGCGGAGGCGGTGTCGGGGAAGAAAGGATATGTTAGCAAGACCATTTATGGCGATGATGTGATGATCACTAGAAGCAGGCATACGACTGTTGTGAAGGTGGAGCTCACTTCTTCGTCTTAGGGGAAGCCTAAGTCCAGAGGTATAGCCACTAGGTCCGCATCAATCTTTGAATAACACAATCTTTCAGGGGTCTGTTGACGGTTTTCTTGAATCTGAAATCTAAGATGTTTTCACAGGACCATACCCTCTTACCCGAAGAGAACTCTTCTGAGGTGCTTCAGGGGCTTCAAGGTGGTTTTCTTCAGGTAAGCAAATTTCAGGCTAGATCTATTCTTAGGCTTAATCTGATAGCGATCTTACGTTTTTACAGGCCATTTCTCAACTTTATGATTTTGGTGAGTGATTACAAAATGAAGGCATGTCTGCCCATCAAGGGGTGATGGAGGATTTGACTAGTCAGCTATCAAAGGAGAAAGACTGAAGCGTTGCTAGGGAAAGGGAGATTTGTGACCTTAAGTTAAATATCAAAACTCAGGAGAGCCGTGTGGTGACGACTTCAGCCGAGGCGATTGCTCTGGATCAGAAGAAGCATCTGGAGGGGGAGATTAGTGCTCTTAGGGATGCAGAATAGATTTTCCAGGATGAGATGGTGATGGCCGTGAATGGGACGAGAATTACCGGTCTCTGGGAGTTAATGAGAAAGTGGCTCAAGCAACAGACTGGCAAACGGGATTTGATCAAGGAGTTGAATTTATACAAACCGTGGCACTGGCGGAGGCCAGTTTCAGGGGCGTGCCACCACCCACTTTTGAAGATGAGCCAGAGATTCCTCTAGTTTTGACGATGGAAGTGAATCTGTCAGCCTATCCCGACAGGTCTTCTACCTGAGAGCCGTTTGTTTCTCTTTAGTAACTTATGCTTACTCCTTGTTTGATCCTTCATGAGTTTTATAGCTTAATGTTTTTTGGATAATGTCCTTTGTGGCCCCTCTTTTTCACTTTAAACAATGGTCCTTGGTGCCCCCCCCCCATCTTTTTAATGCATTTCATATTTTCCTACTCTTGACATCGATTTGAAGTATTCCTTATTGTTAGGAATCCTGTAATACAATAGTAGTATGCATCTTTGAGGCTGATTCAGGGCCTGAAGGTCTTTTATCGTTTTATGATCCCAGAGGATCTAATCCGTCTCGAATACTGGTCGAGGCGTACATAGCTGCAAACATATTTTACAGACCCATAATCCGAGAAGAAAGCATTGGCGTGCATTTTGAAGGAATCCTTGCTTCCAGAATGGAATCCAGAATTTTGTAGTATCTGAGATCTAAACATGCTTCTGAAAATCTACGGATCTCTTTTCTTTGTCCAGGGATTCTGGACCTGATAGAGCAATCTTAGAGGGATAGCTTAGACCTGCAGGAAGTTTGATTGCCATGATGACCCGGAGTCTGTAGAGTTGGGATCCCAATGGGATTTTCTTCCTTGGGACCTGGAAACTTTTAGGAAGTTTGATGTGTTTTTTGCCTAGAAAAGTTCTTTTGAGTTTGTACCCTTATGCCCCCAAAGGTTCTAGGTGTTTCAGAGCGTGCTTCCCGGAGGAGAAACTTTTGTTTGCTTCTCATTGACACTGAGGCTAGTTGGTGAAGCTTGGAGGCGATGGGCCTTTATGTTCACTATTTTGGAACAAGGGGGTTCTCAAGCCTTAGATTAAGGATCTTTAGATTCTTGAACCCAAAGGCTTTTCTTTTAATATTGTAGTCCGCCCGTAGGTAGGCTCATGCCTATAAAAATGTTATAAATCCGTAGATTTTTGTTTTAGATCCATAGGTAGTTTAATACTGTATTTTATCTCCATTAAGTAGGCTACTGCCGATATTAATGTTGTAAGTCCGTAGACTTATGTTTCAGACACGGACGCCATTTTCTTCAAGATCGTACTCTGCCTCCCATAGGTTGTTTCATGTCGATAACATTATAGACTTCTCTATCTGCAACTCAGAAGTAGGCAACTATCGATGTATGGTGATGTTGCACTATGCTTCCTACAGGAAAGCTACTGTCAGACTTTTATCTCGTGCTGGTTTGACTTCGACCATGACAATGGTTAGGCAGTCGTTAATATTATCAATTGGTAATGGTGTAAATCTACATGGGGAGCTCGTGTGAATCTACATGGGGTGCTGATTCAAGCGTCAGTCTTACTGCTTCCCACGTCTGGATAAGCAGGGATTTTAGTGTGCTCCCGTAATTCGGACTTTGCACGTCTTGATCCCTGTATAAATCATTAGGTTTGTTTACAATACTTTGCAAATGAACTTTGTGCTTCCTGCATTTTTGTTTAGCACGTAACGTTTTAATGCGGGAATGTGCAAATTTTATACTTGGGGTCCTAGCATGTGTTTTGGCTCTTGGCCTTTATGCATGAACCATGTATTTTTTAATAGCATACTCAGGCTTGCGTACGCCTGTTTTTGCTTAAGTTATATACCATTGACAATATCATTGTGGTCGTGCCACTTAGGTGAAAGGTTTGCCAGGATCAGAAGTCAGTTGAGACATTGTCCATCTTGTTTGCCCCTTTAAGTATATTGGTGTTCCTGCTGTTCCTTTAATCGAAACTCATATTTTATTAGATAGGATTAGTCAAAAAACATAGAGCATAAGTAAACTAGGAAACCAAAATGCTTAAATAATAATTATAAAGCAATAGAAAGCATGATCTTGAGATAGTATTTAAAATGATAAGTTTTAAGGTGCAGGGCGTTCCAACAATTTGGTTTAGTCTTTCCATCGCTGCCTTGCAGATTATGGGCCCCTGCTCCCCGTAACTTGATTACCTCATATGGTCCTTCCCATCTAGGGACGAGCTTTCCTGCTAATTTGTCTTTTGGTATTGTTGAATACTTGTTGAAGAACCCAATCCCCTTGTTGGAAGGTCTTGGTTATGACTCTTTTGTTATAGCTCTTGGAAATTTATTGATGGTAGGACCGGTTTCTTATCATGGTCGCCTCTCTTCTCTCGTCTAGCAGATCGAGGCTTAGAGTCATCAGCTTCTCGTTATGATCCACACTTTGATTGGGAGTACCGCTTCCGTGCCGTAGACCAGGGAGGAGTAAGTCTCATGGATACTCGTCTTAAAGGTTCTTCGGTAGGCTTATATGACTTCGTATAGCTCTTCCGCCCATTTTCCTTGGGAATTATCCATGCACTTTTTTAGTATGTTGAGCAGCGTTTTGTTGGTGGATTCTACTTGTACGTTGGATTGAGGATGCCTCGGCGTGGCGAAGTAGAGTTTTATGCCCTAGTTCCTAACAAATTTCATGATATTGTGGATGGTGAACTGGCGTATGTTATCGGTGATGATCTCATGGGGAAAACCAAATCTGTAGATAATGTGTCTGTTTGGATGTATGTTATCCTCCTTAATGCTTATGCTTCCACCTATTTGGAGAAATAATCAATTGCGACGAGGAGAAAGACTTTCCACTCCGACGTCATTGGTCGCTTTCCCAATATGTTCATTCCTCATTTTCTGAAGGGACAAGAGGAATTATAAACTTAAAGTTTTCAGGAAGAATTTTGAAGCTTGGGCATGTTTTTGACACTGATCGTAATATTTTACATGTCAATTGACATTTTTAGTATCATTGGCCAGAAGTATCCAGTTCTTTTGTCTCTGAATACTAAGCTTCCACCGCTCGAATTCCTCTAATATCATCTTGGCTTGCCTTGGCATGATGCATTGTAAATAAAGACTAGAAAAAGACCTTCTAATTAACCTTTTCCAGAATACGCAATATCTAGCTGCATGTTTCTTGATTTTTCTGCTCTTGTTGCAATCGTTGGAGAGAATATCGTTTTTAGATACTTACGGATGAGAGTCATCCATATCACTTCCTCCTCCTCGATAGCTATGCTACATATTTAAAGTTGTACGTGATATTAGGTTTCACAAAAATCGAGCAGTTGATGGTCTCCAACGATTTTCTTGATTTCCCGAGTAATTAGGGTAGCAAGTATATAATAATATGATAATTGATACTCCCTCCGTTTCATATTACTTGTCGTTGTAGGGAAAAATTTTCGTTTGTCGTTTTAGAGTTTCAATGCAAAATTCATTAATGAGATTCTTCATTTTATTTTCCTATTGGTTGAAATATGAATAGGTGTATAGGTGAAATATACAAAATCATATGTTTTCTTAATATGTGTGCATAAACCTAAAACGACAAGTAATATGAAACGGAGGGAGTATACATTAATATTTTTCAATATAGCAAGTAAATTATTCAAAGATCTCGTAGCTGAATATTTGGCTAATAGTTAAATGAGAGAGAATAAATGAATAATCTTTTGGTAATTACCAATAATTTTGCATATATTTTAACTAAAATTAAATGATAATGGCACATTTGTAATATAGTAAAAAAATCAAGGTGACCTAAAAAAAAGTCTCATGTTTATCAGCATAGATTACCGTCACTTACAGCACAAGTAGTCACACTACATTACAAAATACTCCCTCCGTTTCATAATACTTGTCGTTTCGTTGTAGGGAAAAAAATTCGTTTCAAAAAAATTGTCGTTTTAGAGTTTCAATGCAAAATTCATTAATAAGATTCATAGGTAATTATGTTTTTATTTTTCTATTGGTTGAAATATGGTTAGGTGTATAGGTAATTGTGTTTTTATTTTGGAAATATACAAAATCATATGTTTTCTTAATATGTGTGAATAAACCTAGAACAACAACTAATATGAAACGGAGTGAGTAATACACTATGATACTTTAAACCTGTTCGGAAAAATTTCTAAACTTGATACCAGAATAAAAACTAAGACTATTGTCGAAGAAATTTTTTTGAGTCATCTTTCGTTTCCAACACATATCCTTCTGCTGCAAAGATGAAGAATCCAATGCTTTTGGCTATTTTCCTTGTTGGCGCCATCTCGGTACGAGATACAAGAAGCAGTGAAGAAGAGAGACTCACTTTTAAAGACAAAAGGCTTGAAGTGGTGTACCCAGTGATCCAGGGATTCAAGTCTCTCATTACCCTCGACCCGTTTAAGGTAACACAGACATGGATAGGTTCAGACATTTGCAGTTACAGAGGCTTCCACTGTGACAATCCTCCAGACAACAAAACCGCAGTCACTGTCGCTTCCATCGATTTCAATGGTTTCCAGCTATTTGCTCCCTCCATCGAAGGATTCATCGATCAACTCCCAGACTTAGCTCTGTTTCATGTAAATTCAAACAACTTTGGTGGTACCGTCCCTTCCAAGATCGTTAATCTCAAGTATCTCTATGAACTCGACATCAGCAACAATAAATTCACCGGTCAGTTTCCGACCGCGGTAGTTGGCATGCCCGGTTTGACATTTCTTGACATCCGTTTCAACTCTTTCTCCGGTTCTGTCCCGCCACAAATCTTTGGTCAGAACCTCGACGTTCTCTTCCTTAATGACAACACCTTTACTGCGAGCCTACCGGAGACACCTGGCGATAGTCACATCCTTTTTTTAACTTTAGCAGACAATAAGTTCAACGGTTCTCTCCCGAGAAGCATCCTAAGATCTATGACAACGTTAACCGAGGTACTCTTCTTGAATAATGACTTTACGGGTTGTATCCCATACGAAATCGGGTTACTCAAGGGAGCATCGGTTATCGATATCAGTGGAAATAAGCTTACGGGTCCTTTACCACTTTCAGTTATGTGTTTAGAGAAAGTAGAGCAGCTCAACTTTGCTGGGAATCTCTTGTTTGGGGCAGTCCCAGATGCAGTGTGCATGCTCCTCCGGGATAATCTTGTCAACTTGTCCTTGTCTGATAACTATTTCACACACGTGGGGCCATGGTGTAAGATTTTGGTTGAAAGAGGTGTTCTTGACATTAGGAATAACTGTATTCCGTTCTTCCCAGGACAAAGATCTATTGAAGAATGTGCGGAGTTCTTTGTCAAACCTAAGTACTACTGTCCTCAGGCATGGTTTCACAGGTTTCTTCCTTGTAGATATTCTCACATATCTTCTTCCTCTTCCAGTGCTTTTATGCCCATGGTGGCTCCCTCACCTTGATGTTCATCACCATATATCAGCTTGTTGGATCTCTTTATTGTAATGAAAATAATCGAATTATGTTTCCACCAAAAACATTGTAAGAGAAGGGCACGAGTGGTCTTGTTTTGGAAATACAAGAATAATCTTGTTATTGTGAACTAGTATATGTTTTCCATGTCCATTAATGAGTGTGTCAATTTCATGTGCGTATACAAAGAAAACTCTATAGTTTTTCTTTTAGGTTAAATAAGACAACTGATAGTTGAGTTAATTAAAAGTAATGCCACAGTGATTTCCTGTATAATAAATTGATCAAACACGCCATGGGTACGTCCGAGGTAGATTAACTACGAACTTTTTTCAAAAATAAGTACAAAATGTTAGATAAATACATAGAATTATATACAAAGGATAAAAAGTAATATATAGTGAGTTTGTTTGAATGTACACCGTAGGGATAGCAATATAATTGCGATTAATGTAAATGTAAGTGGTCCTCTCATGGTCCATCATATAAAATTATAAATCATGTGGAGTGGGCACCTCTATTGCATTTGATCGGTTAAATGTACCAAAAAGATAAAAGGAAACTCAAGATAAAGAGGGGGTGACCAAAGGTGACCCGTTCCTACCAAACCCACTAACTTTTTTCGTCAACTAATCATTTACTACAATTCTTTTTCCAATCATAATATGCATCCAGCTAAGAAAAGGCAACCGGCAGCTACGAAATAACATTTAACCAATGGCTAAAAAGCTTACCATGTAATTGATAAGATTTCACATTGTTAATTTTTGGAAATAAAGGAAAGCCAACAATTTTGACTTCCTTGAGGATCCCGATTCACTTCGCAAACACATGAATACATAAAATAGAGAAAACAAAATATCATAAAAGTTGTACATAGGTATTTTATTGATTAAGATGAAATAAAAATAACAGAGTTTTACTGAGACTAAGATGAGCTGAGATTCGTCAACAATGGAAGAAGAACAAAGTAGTAAATGTTCAAAGTATGAAACTCGCTAATTTAGCTAAATAAGTCCTAAGTTCTCCTAAATTTAACAGAAAATTTTCTAAGGTCTCATTCTCCGATCCTTTGCACACTTCGTCTTAGCTCCCTTTATATATAGTATCAAAGTCGGCCGAGTTTTCCTTTTCTGCCCTCGATTTAAGTTTATATCTTTGCAGAAATTTTTCTTATTTTTTCAAATATTTATGTTTATCTCGAAAATTTGATACTTATCCCTTATTCATTTTTTGAGTAAACATCATTGCTTTTGGACCAATTCCTGAGTTTTAAATCACTAGTGGGTTTGTGTCGTATTTTAGACCGCTTGAGCCATTTTACGGTTTAAAGCATTTTTACAATTTTTTTCGAAAAAATCGTTGATTTGTCTTGGTACGTCTTTAAGTTGTTTGTACCATGAACTGATGCAAACTAGTCCGTTTATTCAAAGATACATAGATGTTTAAGTTAACCAGTATTATCTTGACGTTTACTTGAAATTTTACGAGAAAAACGTCTTGCTTATTTTCTTCGTAAAACCTTAACGGAAACTCTGATTACGACAAAACAAGACACATTTTCATCGAGATTCAAAGGAGAACATTACAAGTATACTATGAGGGAAAGATAGGGTTAGAATCGCCTTGACATCAAGACAGAGCGTGGTCTCGCCCTGAGCGCGAGATGGATGAGGGCCCATGGTCTCGCCATGAGGGCGAGACGAATGAGGGCTCGTGGTCTCTCCCTTAGGGCAAGACAGTTGAGGGCTCATGGTCTCACCATGAGGGCGAGATGGACGAGGGCTCGTGGTCTCGCTCTTAGGGCAAGATGGCTGAGGTGCTCATGGTCTCGCCCTTAGGGAGATATGGTCCAGAGAGTTCGTTGTCTCGCCCTAAGGGCGAGATGGTTTGGTATTTGTTTGGTCTCACCATTACGGCGGGATGGTCCGACACGTGGTCTCAGTCTAAGGGCGAGATGGTTTTGTCTCTGTCCGTGGTCTCGTTATACTTTATCGGCTTTGAAGCTTATTTTTCAAGTGTCTTTCGCCAAGACTTCTTTGAAATTATTTTGAGCGAGTTTCTCGAAGGATAGTTGTTTTGTCTTGCTGGAAAGTAGCATAACGATCTTGAATGTTGATTTTGAGATACTGATTTTGACCCCAATAGTTAGTCCTCTAGTTCGTAAGTTTCAAGAGTGATTCTTGCGATCTAGTGATATGAATTTAATTGGAATCTACAACCATGAGTGCTTTTTCCATTTTCTAGAAAAACTTTGTCAATTATTTTATTGTAGAGATCTATACCGCCCGTATGTTGCTATAAGTATTGGACTTTCATTCTTCATTCATTCCACATTTTCTTTGCTTTCCCAACTACTTTCTACTTTTCTTTTTCGAGAGTTATTCTCAAGCTAAAATGACTTCCTCCCGTGATGACTTGAGGAGCCGTGATACTGAGATGGGGAATACTTTTCAGGCAAGCTCATTGAGTTCTCACATCCCTGGTATTGCGCCGACTCCCATGACCGAGTTTCTTTCTTTTCTCGATGAGTTGATACATCGTGATGCGGAACTGGAGAACTCTCCTCACGTTGCTTTGTCGCTGTCTCCTACCCCAACCGGTGCTACGATCCTCACAGCTGACTTACCCCCTCTCTCTGTGGTTGTTCCTGATAGTGGGGAGGCTATTGCACTCATGAATGCTGCTGAGGTCCGTGCACAGCCGACAGATTCATCCATGACTCCAATCCCTGTCACTGATAACGAACAAGCTCCTGAATCCAAATCCGCTCTCCAAGCAACAAGAGGGGTTGTTTTAGGGTTACCTGATTCCATCGCTGCTCCGATCTTTGTTTGAAAAGCCGCAAGAGGCCTTGTGCTAATACTGAGGCAACTAAGAAGATGCGTTAAAGGGCCTAAGATTGGGCCTTCACCTTTGGGAGTATCTTGTTCGAGTTTGGTGTCAAAACACCATGCTAAGGTTCAATAAAAAGATTTCTTTTTGTTTAGAACTTTAGCTCTCTTCTTACTCGCTTCTTGTTTGTCCAGTTTGTGTCTTTGATCGATGGGATGGTTAACGAGTGCGGGTCGGAGGTTGAGCGACATACGTAGGATCTTGGTGAGTCGAAGGGAAAATCTTCGCAGTTTGAGGCGAAGCTTAAGGTTATCAAGACTGCACATTCCCTTGAGGTGTCGCAGTTGGAAGCTCAGATTGGCGAGCTTGAGAGGGACCTGGGGAAGACCACAATCTCCTTTCTCAAAGAAAAGAAGGCCAAGAAATCCAAGTCCTCGGAGGTGCGTTGTTTACAGCGCCAACTCCAGAGCGGGGGAGGCTCTATGAGCTGCGGGATTGAGAATGCTAGGGCATTAGTTTGGATTCCCTGTTAGTGATTCGTGATAGGGACATTAGGTTGGCTGTCATTGAGGGAAGTAGTGAATTGATCGAAAGAGTCTTTCGTATATAAGTTTTTTTTCATATGCCGCGTTTCTTGTTTGAAATTTTTGCAGGCTTATAGATGTTTTTGCGGTGGTGCAAAGTTTTTTTCTTAACCTTGCGGAAGAGAAACATTTTGGTTTGTTTGCGGATGTTTTGCAGCCAAAACTGTTATTTCTGTTTGGATGTTAAATTGTTTGATTTATGGTCAAGGAAATAGGACCAAGGGGTTGTGTAAATTTGTCCTTGGGACGAAACGTTTTCTTTCACTGTGCTTTGTGAAGAATTGTCCTTCCGAGATTTATTTAGTGTATTTTTAGTGAGGATATTTTGTATAACTCTAGGAGCTTTCTTACGAGTGTGTCCTCATTTCCCGCGTTTGTAGGTGAAACATTGTAGACCTAAAGTGCTTTGTGGAGCATGTATAACTTGGTCAATTGAAGAGAAGTTCATGTTTTTCGTTAAGCGTTTGGTTGTTAGGATTGAGTTTTGTTATGGAGACTTTTTCGTATGACTTCTTGCTTTAGGTTATACGATAATTATTCGTGTAGTCATCACTCATAGTTTATTAGACGAATTGAGGATTGTCGTTTTTCCGTTAAATGATTGGATGGAGCGTTGGCCACTCAAACATTTTCGCTTGGCGTGAAGGTTGTGTTCCGCCGCATAGCCAAGGGCGTTGTAGGTCAACGACCATGGAAATTTCGTGTTAGCATTAAGGTCATGCTAGCTTAGAAATATTATTAAAGGGAATGCCAAGTTCTGGTTCGGGCTATAAAGGAAGGTGTAACTAGCCGAGGGACAAAGAGCTTTTGTTGAGAGTGACAGGCCAATTATGCCAAAGTTTTCAGCACTAAGGTGGCCGATGTGGTACAAAACGAGTTTCCACTTAAGGTTCCAGTCATACGATGAGTGTTTTCGTATAATGCTTCCTTTAGTCGAATAAAGATTGTTTTCATATAACTTTTTCAGTTATGAAAGCGATAATAAAAGGGTTCATAAAAATTTCTTTTGTTTTTGTCCGAGGACGATGAAGCCTAAGAGGCTTGACACTGAGTCCATTGGGAGTTAGTCGCAGGATAATGGCATGTTCGGATCTAAGTGAGGGGAGTGAGAGGCAGAAGACATCGACCTGTAAGGCTAAAGGAAGAGATTTATTAGATCGTAAACTGATGAGATAAAGTTTAGATTTTCGTCGAACGACGAATCATACAGCTTCGTATACAAAAGTTGTCTAAAACATTTCTTCGTAAAACTTGTTATGTATATTCTTAAAAGTTGCTTCGTATAACTCCATCTGACTATACGAAGGATATTTTGTGTACGTTTTAGAAGAAAGTCTTCTAGTAGAAGGAACTGGAGAGTGTTACTCGCAGATTGCTTGTGATGTCTGCAAGCAAGGATTAGGTTCTCCTCATTCGTGTTTTCGTATTGCAAAGTTGTTTTGCAGATACCGATCTTGTTTTCCCATTGGGTGTTTCATATAAAATATTTTAGTTATATGAAAGTAGTGGGTGACCAGTTTTATGAAGACAGTGAAGTGGAGTTTTGTCTTGAGATGTCAAAGTAGCCATGTTTCCGCAGATTTTACGAGAAACGTTTTCACTTTGATTGCGATCTTTTGTGAAAGTTGCTTCGGGTCACTCATGAAGTTTTACCAAGGTTATTTTGTTATGATCTATTCGCAAAATGTTTTTGTAGGTTTTCGATAGAAATTCTCATGACATATTTATTTCTCGCGTAGAACGAATTGGTCAATAATCGATATATCTAGTCAATGTGCAGGGAGAAAGCGTTCCTTTGTTGTGCTTGCTGCTACTTATGTTCTCGATTTTGCTTTGTCGCAAATATTTTTGATTCTTTTCCGTGACTTTTTTGGTCCAACAGAAATTGGGAGAAATGCTTTTGTGTTTTAGGATTTTCTTGTATAATTTTGAGTTTTATACAAAATTTGTTTTGTTAAGTTGAAAAGGTCCTCATGACTTTGTCTAACCGTCGTTTTATCAGTCAGATGTTGGTACATGTTTTCTTAACACGTGGTTGCGATAAGAGATGTTGTGGGGTTTGTTGGGGTCAAAATTGGTAATATTGAAATTAACGTCCAAGATCGCTACACCACTAAGAAGAGATAAAGCAATCCTTTAAGAAACTCACTCGAAATAACGTTAGAGAAGTCTCGAGGAAAAACACTTAAGGAATAAGCTTCAGAGCTACGCTAAGTGTATGAGATCATGGACCCATACAACGTCGTCTCGCCATCATGGTGAAGACCGACAATATTTTTCTTGTTGTCTCGCCATGCTAGTGAGACAAAATTGTCCCAACCATCTTTCCTTGATGGCGAGGCCAACAACCCGTCCACCCATCTTGCTCAGATGGCGATACCACGAGCCCGTTGACCCATCTCGTAAAGATGGCAAGACAACACACAGTCCCCCGTCTCGCCTAGATGGCAAGACCAAAAGCCCATTCACCCATCTCGTTCTAATGGCGAGACCACAAGACTCATTCATCTATCCCTCATGACGAGACCACATGACTCATCCATCTCGCCCGCAAGGTGAGACCATGACCTCGCCCCGGTTCATTCATAGTTCTCTTCTTTGATTTTCACCTTTCGATTCATCTCGATCAAAGTTTCCATCAAGATTTTATGACAAAAACGTTAAACGAGGCGGAATGATTAGTATAACATTATCCTACATGGTAACATATGGATTTACAAATACAAAAGAACTTATTTCTCAGAGAAATAATCGTGAAAACACGCAAAATCGTAAAACGGTCCAAGCGGTCAAAAACACAATAAAGTCCCACTCATGATGGTATATTCATTTTCGATGGAAAATAAAAGGAAAAAATGATAAATGTTAAATTTCCGAGATAAATATGAAGATTGAGAAGATAAGAAAAGTTTATGTGAAGATATAAATTTGAATCAAGGGGATATAGGGAAAATGCGCCGACCTTGGGAGACTATATATACGAAGCCACGAGTCCTGGAGGCGAGGATCCAAAAATTAGACCTTAGGAAATTCTTATTAACTTTAGGAAAACTTCAGACTTAGGTGGCTAGACTTGGAAGTTCCATACTTAGAACGTTTTACTACTTTGCTCTCTTGTTCTCCATTGTCGATGAATTTCCGTCCATCCTGTTTTCAGCAAAACTCTATAAACTTCACTTCATCTTAATCAATAAAACGCCTATGTGCAATCTCTTATGATACTTTGTTATTTTCTTTTTTTCGTATTCGTGTGTTTATGCAGGGAATCCCGATCCTCCAGGAAAGTCGAGAATCTTGACTTTTCTTCATTCACTAAAATTGACTGTGCAAATTGCAGTTTCCACAGTTTGGCGCTAGAAAGAGGGGGTTCGTATTCTCTAACTCCAAATCACCAAACGATCAAAAGACGATATGTCTGACAAACAAGGCAGTGATATCACATCTTTCAAATACAAGGCAACAACCAACCTGCACAAACCCGACAACGATATCCTGGTCATTTAATTGACAATCTGAGATATCAACGTTGCAAGAATATTAGTCGACACTGAAACCTCAGCTGATATCATCTTCAAAAATACCCTTGAGAAAATGAAAATCAAACTACTAAAATCACAAAAAGTCTGATCCCAATAGTGGGATTCTCAGGGGAAACTACTTTGACCCTCGGCTCAATTAACCTCACAGTTAAAGCTAGGAGTACTACAAAAGTTTGTGGAATTTTTGGTCATTGCCTGCCCTATGTCATACAACGCGATCATGGGCACCACTTGGCTAAACTCCATGCAACCTGTTCTGTCAATATACTACATATGCCTTAAGTTTCCAACTCCAGAAGGAATCAAAACTTCTGGGGAGATCAAAAATTATTGCAAACTTGTTTCGCTGCGGAATTAAAACGAAAACATTCCACAATGGAAACTTCTTCGAAAAAGAAAAGGAAAATGGTTTCAGACGAAAGTGCCCCAGAACAATATGAAACAAAAATCCTTTGGCAATTGTGGAAAGCCGAGGTGTTAGAAGAAAAATGTGAGCCAACTTGCCTCGACGATGAGTTCCTCAAACGTTGTGTAGAAGATGGCGCTAACCTCCGTGAACCGTTGAAAACAGAGCCAATAACTTGTCTAAAGGAGAATATTCACACGCTTGCCTGGCCTGCGGAGGATATGTCAGGTAATGACATCAACATAACATGTCACAAACTCAACGTCGACCCAAATTTCAAGCCGGTCTAACTAAAAAGACAAAAGTTAGGACCAGAACGCGCCTATGCAGTCAACGACGAAGTCAAAGGACTCTTAAAAGTCGGATCGATAACATAGGTCAGATATCCCGACTGGCTTGCTAACCCCGTGGTGGTCAAAAACAAAAACGGAAAATGTCGAGTCTGCATGGATTTTACTGATCTCAAAAAGCATGTCCGAAAGATAGCTTTTCTTTGCTGCACATCGACTGTCTAGTAAAAAAATGGCAGGAAACAAGCTGCTATCATTCATGGACGTTTTCTCTAATTACAATCAGATCATGACGAAACCAGTTGACCGTGAGAAAAATGCTTTCATCACTGATCATGTCACGTACTACTACAAGGTGATACCATTCAGCCTCAAGAATGCAGGTGTGACCTATCAATGACTCGTAAATTGCATGTTTAACAAGCAGCTCAGAAAACCATGGAAGTTTACATCGACGAAATGCTCATAAAATATCTCAACAACACGAACAATTTGCGAGAATGCTTTGAGAGATTGAACCTACACAATATGAAATTGAACCCGACCAAATGTCAATTCGCCGTAGCATTGGGTGAGTTCCTTGGTTACCTCGTCCCATATCGTGAGTTAAGACTAACCATAAGCATATCAACGCACTAATCAAAATAGCTTGATATCATGGTCTTTAGCCAATGTCTACCTTTTTATGATATCTTGAGAGGAAACAAAAAGTTCAAGTGGTCCTAAGAGTGCAAGAAAGCTTTCACACAGCTAAAGCACTACTTGACCACCCCTCTGGTTCTCGCAAAAACCATCGAGAGGGAACCCCTATTTCTCTATATCATGATATCCGCAACAGTGGTAAGCGGCGTCCTTATAAAGAAGAACACAATGAGCAAAAACAATCTTTAACTTAAGTAAAACTTTAACAGATGCTGAGACGCGATATCCACTAAATGAGAATGATATACCATGGATTTTATCCACTTTTAGCCATGGTATATGAGTGTTTTAGGATATATTTACTACGATTTAGAGACTTTTTAAAGTATTTATAGGTTCAGGTACGTTTTAGAGAAATGTGATTATGGAGCTTTTTAAGTGGAAAACTGCACATATGCGTTAAAAGTTTAGCTATGGACGAAGACCTTCCCACGGTGTGATTGAGATGATCTTTTGACACAAAATAGAGCTTTGGGTTATATTTTCGATGCCACCGGTTTGAGGTCAGTTGGTATCCTGGAGAAGAAGTTATGCTTGTTTTACCGGAGAGGTGTTTGTCCGCCTTGCGAGAAGAAACTGTCGAGGAGATGAAGGAACGTCGATCGACGACACAGCCTTGGTGTCAATCAACGGTGATACCAGAACACATGCCGAGTATATTTGAAGACCCACTTAAGCCCAGAAGCCACCACAAATTATCAGAATGACCCTAGATGACTTAAACCCTATTTATATTTTTTCTAAGCCTTTGTTGACGGCTACGCTTTACATGCTTTCTTTTCAATTGTTTTAGTTTTCTCTTAGGTTAGGAGAGAAGAGAAGAAATCCTTCAGAGTCCTATTGGAACTTCATTTTTTTTTTGTTCAAAAAATAAATAAAACTTCATTGGTTTTATTATTCTATTTTATATATATTATTTCTATGATTATGTGCCAACTATCACGTCGTAATAGAACAACATGTTAGGTTAAGGGTTAATTAGGGTTCTTTATGGATTAGCCAATACTATAGAACTGATAAGGTGATAGATATCCTTCAAGAAATTGCATGTAATGCTTGTGTTCTAGAGTAGCTAACTAGAACCCTGAACTTATGATTGTGGAAAACTATGACGGTAGATTCTGCACCAGAATAAATTCCCTTAATCTAGGATTGCTCGAAACAAGGGACAAATGATTTAGTTAAGAATAGTGAATCTATCGATTAACTCGTTAAGGTGTGTCTAAGGAAACATCGATCAACGCTAATCTCATAGCATCGATCGACGTTCAATCAGTATCAACAAGCAGAAGCTGAGATATTGGACTTAGTCAAAACATAAGACTCACATGCGGAAGCTGGATATCTTTACATTAGAATTTGGATTCTAGGATTGACAACCTAAGTATTCTATATCACTATAATCCTGATTTGCTGAACCCTATATCTAGCAAACCATCCTTCCATAACTCATCAATCTACTGAACAACTACCTTATTCGGCTTGCTTTACTTTATTTATTATTTTATAACCTATTTACCTAGCTTAATCGCGACTGCTTGAGTTTATTGTGTGTCATGCTCCCTCTGGATTTGATCCCTAAGTACTACAACTGAACCTCTAATTTGAGAGAGTAAAATCACTCCTTAAGGTAATTTGAGTGATATCAAATTTTGCGTCGTTGCCAGGAAGCATGTATCACCATTAAACACAATTTTTTTTTATTTTGTCTAGGTTTTTCTATATTAGTTCAGGCACGATCCGTAAGTCTACGAGTGAAGTATTAGTCGACCTTCCAAGGAGCATGTTGTTTCATGCACGATCCATAAGTCTACGAGGGAAGTATCGATCGAAACCCTCCAAGTAGAAGTGATCGACATCATAAACCAGCCGTCCAACAACACTATTCACCCTATGTTGAACGACAATATTCATCCTGTGTTGAAAACACTGTTCATCTTATGTCAAACGACATTTTTCATTCCACGTCGATCAACACTATTCTTTCTGATAATGTTCATCCTGACACTGTTCATCCTGATACTGTTCATTCAGTGATGAACGACACTATTCATGAAGTGTCGACTGACACCACTTGCGGAGAGACATAAAAGGTCGAAGTACTCATACTTAAGGCTGATGAGAATGGGATGTTAAGAGACAAACAAGGTCTTACTCGCAAAAGTGCGGACAATTGATTAATTTTCAGGGTGTTGTAATCCCTGATGTGATTGTTGTTGATGATATAAATGACTTCGATATGAGATGTGAATGGTATGATGGAGTAGGTCAGGACCCCGTCCAGGGTATTCCTCACCAAGATCCCAGAAACCACATCGAAGAGCTTGAGGAGCTAGTGTCAAGAAGCGAGCATAATGAAGTGTCTGAATACCACATGTTCTGCAAGGTCTTCCCCTATTCCATCTCTTGGGATGCCTTTTCATGGTTCAGTCAACTTCAGCGAGGATCCCTAACATGCTGGGAGGATATTGAAAGAGCCTTCCTCTATGAATTTCTTGATGTTGGTGAATCAGCTCGAGAAAGGGACAAGAATGATAAGTGGGATAGGCTCGTTAAAAGTTGGCAGATAAAGGAATATCAATTATAAGACAGCTGGTTGACTACATTATGACAGAGGGGAAGAAGTTGGTACTAGTGATCCGACCTCAACATTGATCGGCACAACGACCTCAGCATCAATCATCAACACCACCTCATTATCGATCAACATCGCCTCAACATTTATCAATATGGACACCAGTTGTCGACCAACACCAACCGAAATCCCTGAAAGATCAAGTTTTCCTCAGGACTTTGCAGAATCAAAACTGAAGAGCATTGATGTATCAAGTTGTTATCTTACCCCAGATGTAGAAAAATAGACCACCATGGAAGATTTCTTAGAGCTAAAATAATTTTTGGAGCTAGAAGATGGGGAACAACTTGGATATTTGGGACAGTATAACACTAGGGACAGTGTTGTTTAAGTCTGGGGGAGGTTCTACTGATATTGTGCTTTATTTTGAGTTTTATTACTATGTGTTCTATTGAGATTTATAGAGACAAGACGGGATGATGAACCTTTTCAATTTTACTTATTATCTAACCACTCTATAATACCATTCTTAGATTTACTAACTACCAAGTGTACTAGAGATACCAAAGTGGATCACCTGCTAGTTATCCACACTTGATGTGAATGTTTGAAGGAATCAAAGCTGACATCCAACCTAGTTGAACCTAATTTCCTTGTCTTGGAACTTGGTATACAATGGATCAGATCATCCTACAAGTCTGGAAGGTAAAAGTCTATGTGTTTCTGATTCCATTCTCTCTCTCTCTCTTCGGTATCTAGAAAAAGAAAAGATTGAGATGATATCATGAAAAATGCAGAGGGGTATGAAAATTTCCTATGACCCCATTATTCTAATTCAAAAAGGAATGATCACACACTGTAGAAACAACGTGTAGGTAAATTATATGTAATCCTATTATTCGCTACACTTTGCAAAAAAAAAAAAAAGAAGATGGACTGCATCAGCATCACTGTTCACTGGAATTGAGATAAAAAGATTCAGAGAATAGAGAAAGAGGGAAGAAAGGGATCAGAGAAGACTACATGTGTATTCAGAAACTTGCTTGAGTAAGAGTCCATGTGTCTTTTGATCGATACTCTCAAGGTAAACTTATATCTTTTAATATGTAAGAAATGAGGTCAGTAGAGGGGTTAGTCAGATAGTATTAGCTAAGTTGTTAGCTAGATGGATTTTGGTTGCTAAGCTAGAATATGGTATATAAAGTACATATACGGTTGGAATTGATTTGATGTGGCTTGCAACATTACATAGGTGATGATAGTGAGTTTAAAACTGTTTGAGTCCCTGCAGTTTTTAAACCTCTTTCACAAGACCACTATATGTTTTGCTTGAGGACAAGCAAAAAAGTAAGTTTAGGGGAGTTGATAAACCATGAATTTTGCCCACTTTTAGCCATGGTATATGAGTGTTTTATGATATATTTACTATGATTAGGATTATATTTAGAGTATTTACAGGTTCATGTACTTTTTGGAGAAATGTAGTGATTATGGAGTTTTTTTGGTTCAGAACTGCACAAATGCGTTAGAAGTTTAGCTATGTATGGAGACCTTCCTACAGTGAGATTAAGATGATATTTTTACACAAAATATATTTTTGAATTAGATTTCCAATGTTACCAGTTTGAGGTCAATCGTCATCCTGTAGCAGAAGTTATGCATATTTTACTGAAGAGTGGTATGTCTGCCTCGCAAGAAGAAGCTGCCAAGGAGATGAAGGAACATCGATCAACGACACAGCCTTGGTGTCGATCGAAGGTGATTCCAGAATGAGGGCCAAGTATATTTGAAGACCAACTTAAGCCCAGAAGCCACCACAAATTATCAGAATGACCATAGACAACTTAAACCCTATTTATATGTTTTCTAAGCCATTGTTGACGCCTACGTTTTACATGCTTTCTTTTCTATTGTTTTAGTTTTCTCTTAGGTTAGGAGAGAAGAGAGGAACTCCTTCAAAGTCATCTTAGAAATCTATTGGTTTTATTATTCTATTTTATATTTATTCTTTCTATGATTTTTTATGACAATTATCATGTCTAAATAGATCGACTTGTTAGGTTTAAGGTTAATTAGGGTTCTTAATTGATTAGCCAAAACTATAGAACTGTTAACGTGATAGATATCCTTCAAGTAATTTCTTGTAATTCTTGTGTTCTAGAGTATCTAACTGGAACCCTGAACTTAGGATTGTGGACAACTACGACGGTAGGTTCTGCACTAGAATAGATTCCCTTGAGCTGGGATTGCTCGAAACAAGCGACAACTGATTTAGTTAAGCCTAGTGAACCTATCCATCAAATCGTTAAGGCCTGTATAAAGAAACATTGATCGACACTAATCTCATAGCATCGATCGACTTTCGATCAATATCAACAAGCAGAAGGTGAGATATTGGAATTAGTAAAAACATAAGGCTCGCATGCAGAAGCTGGATATCTTTACATTAGAATTCTAGTTCTAAGATTGACAACCTAAGTGTTCTATATCAATATAATCCTGATTTCTTGAACCCTAGATCTAGCAAACCATCCTCCCATCAAACAACTCATCAATTTATTTACAACTACCTTCTTCGACTTGGTTTACTTTATTAACTATTTTATAACCTATTTCCCTAGCTTAATCGCGGCTTTTTGAGTGTATTGTGTGTCTATGCTCCCTGTGGATTCGATCCCTAAGTACTACAATTGAACCTCTTAGTTTAGAGAGTAAAGTTACACCTTAGGGTAATTTGAGTGTTATCAGAGAAGCTAGAACTCGTCGTCGTAATGTCGGCTCAAAAGCTAAGACTGTATTTCCAGTCGCACACAATCGTAATCCTCACCACATTCCTTCTTCAAACTATTTTGCATAGTCTCAGTCAATCAGGAAAACTGGCAAAATGGGCGGTCTAGCTGAGCGAATACGATATCGAGTATCAAACAAGAACTTAAGAAAAATCACAATTATTCGCCGGTTTTTGGTAAAAGTCCCAATAGAGGGAAAAACAAATCAAGAACCATACTCAACTTGGACCCTTCACGTCGACGCATCTTCATCCGAACAAGGTTCATGAATCAGAGTTTGACTTACGTCACCGACCGAAGAAGTGCTGGAATAGTCGTTCTGACTGATTTTCCATGCAACAACCATGCATGGGCTCATGGACTCAAGGTATGCAACATCTATGCATAACGTGATTCTCAAATTGCCGCAAACCAATTCAACGGTGAATATGAGGCCAAAGACGAGAGGGTGGACTTGTACTTAAAAATCATCATGGATCTTGCCCAAGATTTTGATTAATTCGCTCTCACGTGAATCCTCCGCGTGGAGAATGCACAAGCCAAAGCTTTGGTAGCCTAGCGTCAAGCTCAGATCCAGGCCTTAAGCAGGTAATTGGATTTCATAGAACATCCAAGCATCAGGCCACAAATCGTCGCCAACCTAATCCAGTCACAAGAAAACGACATAAATGAGGTCGATCTCCATTCTGAAGAAAACTCGAAACAATCCGAATACAGCTGCGACAAGCCATGTTTGGAAACAATCCAAGCATACATTTCCAATGGAACGATCCCTGCAGAAAAATGGGCGGCCTGATAAATCAAAACCCAGGCCGCATGATACGTCTTAGTAAACAGAGAGATCTATAAATGGAAATTCTCCGAACCACTAATGACGTGCATAGAAGGAAACAAAGCATGAAAAGTCATGGAATAGGTCACTCTGGATCTTGCGGGAATCACTCCGGCGGAAGATCCCTCTCAATCAAAATAAGACGCCGTTGCTATTATTGGCCAACGATGATCAAAGACTGCGAGAAATTCACACAAAAAATACGAAAAATGTCTGAGACACGCGCCAACAATCCACCAAACACAGAGGTTCTCTCGTCCATTTTGGCACCATATACATTCATGCGATGGTCAATGGATATCTTAATACCTCTACACAAATCCAAACATAAACGTTTCCTCCTTGTTTTAACGGATTTCTTTTTAAAATGGGTGGAAGCAAACTCATATGCAAGCACTAAAGACACCCAAGTCGAAAGCTTCATATGGAGAAATATAATATATAGACACAGGATTCCGAACAAGATCGTAACAGACAACCAATCTCAGTTCATCTCATTCAGGTTCGAGGCATTTTGCAAAAAATGGAAGATACGATTGACCAAATCAACTCCCAGGTATCTGCTAGGAAACAGCCAAGCTGAAACTATTAACAAAACTATCCTGGACAGACTCAAGAAATGCATGGACGCTAAAAAAGGTCAATGGGTAGAAGAATTCAAAGGAGTCATGTGGTCCCATCGAAAGACTCCAAGACGAGTAATAGGAGAAACCCCCCTTCGCCCTCGTATATGTGTCTGAATTCATAATCTTGGCAGAAATCAAATTCCCCGGAATACAAAAGGAGGCTACTCCCGGAACGAGAAGATGTAAACAACTTGATGCTGCTAGACGGTCTAGACCTCATCAACGAGTGCCGAGATCAAGCACTGATACAAATTCAAAACTACCAACAAGTGGCTGAAAAATACTACAACTCGAACATACGTAGTCGCAGGTTCAAAGAAGGTGATCTAGTCCTACGTAAAGTCTTCGAAAATACCGCCAAACAAAACACGGGAAAACTCGGAGAAAACTGGGAAGGACCATACAAATTCATAAAAGTGGTTCGACTAGGAGTATATGAGTTTGCCAACATGTAAGTCGTCAAGATTACGAGAACCTAGAATGCCATGCACCTCAAAAGTACTATCACTAAGCAATCAGATTTGCAACAAACTGAACTACGAGACGGTTTGATCCTGGAAAGGGGTAAGTAGGCAACTCATCGCAAGACGAGTTTAGCTGTCTCCCTCTAAAAGGGGTGGGGAGGGGGTATGTATACTCGTATACTCTCACATTTTAAAATGTCCCTGCTCTTGTACTCGATATTTTAAAACAAAATTTGCACTAAAGAAAACACAATCCGACTTAAAAGTGTCTCGCTAATCTCTTTTGTCACAAGAACACTTAAAATCACTTCATGTCTAAAAACGGCAATCCACGATTCGCTTAAAAAGGCCCAAGTGATAACAAACAATCATCATATAGCCCGAAATGGAAATCATACAAAAAAACTTCACAAACAAATCTAACGAACGATTAATAAACCAAGCCCGCAAATATTTCAAACACAAAACGCGGCATACAAAATAAAACAGTCCTCAGCACCGTGAGACACCGCAAACATCTAAAGAAATATTTTTCAATGAAAAATATATTCCTCGATAAAATCTCCACCTCGGAAGCTTAAACAGTCATACACAGTAACATCTTCTCAAACACACATCGTGATTACTCAAACTCAAAACGGTAACACTTACCATTCGTTTTGTTGCTGATCACACAAATGAACTCCAACGTCCTAAGCACACTTAGCCATCTCCCCTCATATAGATAGACTCTCAGACATCCGACACAAGGATAATAGCGCGCTATAAACGAAATACAAAATATTGGTCAGCACTTCCAGACAACTTAGAAATTGTCTTTGGAGAGATACTTTGTTCCCGATCGATGCAAGTCACATAAGCCGAGAACATTTCAAAGACTTCAGTATTAAGACGTAATCAGGTCGAAACCGCAACGAGTGATTTAAGCCAAAGTAGTCATCGCAAACCCTAAACCGATAGTAAGCCTAGGTCTTGCCCTAAACCCAATACACTGGTTCTACACATCTCAAGGCATAGTATCAAAATACCAATACGAGATTCCAAAATATGTCCCTTCGCTTATATTTGTACATTTATTAGACTTCGGGAACTAAAACCTTCAATTAGTCTCGTCTTACACAACGATAAGTATAACGATCTGCTGAGCTTTAGACGAAAGAACCTCGATCTACTAGACAAAAGGAGAGAGGCGGCTAAGATAAGAAACTTTTCTTACCAGCAAAAACCGCGAGAAGTTACAATAAGAGGGTCAAAGCCCGGACCTTCCAGCAAGGGTATTGAGGTCTTTGACGAGTACTAGAAAATACAAAAGAAAAATCAGCAAGAAAGTTTGCTCCCGGATGAGAAGGACTCTATAAGGTAATCACGGTACGGAGAGAAGGGTCTTACATGCTGCCAGAAAGCGACGGCAAGCCCCATCCTAACTGCTTGAGTGCCCTCACCTCAAAACCTACTACTTCTAACAAGTTCCCATGATCACATTTTCTATTACTTTATTACTTTTATTTAAGCCCTTTGGTTTCCCACTCCAATTTATGCTCAACGTCTCTTGACTATCTTTATTTAATAAAATTTGATTTTCAACTAGGGGAGTAGCAGGAACACCAATCTACTTAAATGGGAAAATGAGCTGGATCAAGTCTTAAATGGCTTTCGATCCTGGGAAACCCTCCATCAAAGTGGTACACCCACAACGACAATGATAATGGTATATGACATAAGTAGGAATAGGCATTCGCAAGCCTGAGTATGCTGTCAAAAATACATACTTCCTGCATAAAGGCCACGATCCAAAATATATGCTGGAACCGTAAGTACGAAATATGCATATTCTTTCATTAAAATCTATGTGCTAAAAGAAAATGCAGGAAGCATGAAGTACACTTGCAAAGTATTGTAAATGAACCCAAGGGTTCACACAGGCAGAAAAATGTGAAAAGTATGGATCATGGGAGAACCCTAGAATTCAAATTATCCAGACGTGGAAAATAGTAAAACTGGAGCTCGAGTTACCATCCTAGGTAGATTCACACCAGGACCGATCAATAATACTGGCGATTGCCTAAACTTTGTCATGGTCGAAGTCACACAAGCACGACTTAAATTTCTGACAGTGGCTTTCCTACAGGAAGAAAAATGCATCATCATAAGACATTGATATTGGCATACTTTCGAGTGGCCGAGAGAAATGGCTATATTGATATAAGCAGGACCAACCTCTGGTAGGCAAAATACGATTTCAAAATACAGAACCTCTGGATTCAAAACACAAATCTACATATTTACATTGGTTAAATATGCAGGACCTTACCTACGTGACGCAAAATAAGATACTAAAAGAACTACCTCCGAGTCTAAAACTAAAATCTATGGATTTACAAAGTCTATATCGGCAGGAGTCTACGTAGGGGAGGCAAAATACAATATTAGAAGATAATCCATGGGTTCAAGATTCTAGTGATTAGCAATCAAATGCTTAGGAACCTACATGCTCCAAATCAGCTAAAATAAAGGCTGAGCGCCTCCAAACTTCATCGACTAGCCTCATGGTTACTTAGAAGCAGCTGAAATCCCTCCTCCGGGAGCCATGCTCTGAAACACCTTAAAAACCTCTGGGTACCAAAAGGTATAATGCTAATAATTTCCTCCGGGAAAATATTTCTTAAGGATGCAAATTCCCTAGGATTCCGAATTTACGGACCTCTGGGTCATACTGGCGATCAGGTCTTCCAGAGGTCTAAGCTATCGTCCTCTTGAAGCCTCCACGCTCCAACAAAGAATGAATGTGCCAACAATTCCAAGGAATCTTTTGATCAACTTCAGGATCCCTGAAAAGTACGAGGAGATCCAAAGATTTCCAAGAATCAAAACATCTAGTCCTGCTAAATTATGGGTTCTGGCCTGGGAGAAAAGATTCCTCCAGGTCTATGTCGACGTATTTTCCTAAGTTGTTTTTGATGTCTTTTCTAGGATGTAAGAGATCCTGGTGATAAATTCTTAAGCCAGTACGAAGCATCTCTAGAAAATGAGTACTTGGAGAGCTTGCAAACAAGGTAGCCAACAAAGGATTCCATTGGCTTTCATAGCAGATACTAAATCCTCGAACCACTCCATATGGTTTCGATCCCACAAGTGTAAAGTAAGCAGGCTTCAGCCCGAAATCGTGCTTTGGGAAAGTAGGAGGACAAATTGCAGATCTGTTGGCATAGTGCTGATCTGGACGACTGTAATCTGCCAATGTTCTGGGTCAAGCGGCATGGGCATTCTCAGAAACTGCAGCCTGAGAAATGGTTTCAACATTCTCAGCATCAGGTTCTAGAGTAGCTGCTTCTTGATAAGGTATTACAGCCCTCTGATCATGAAGTCTCTGACCTGCTGAATTACGAAGATGACCCTCGGAGTATCAAGACAAGAGTGGCGACCATGTTGCTTTCTTTCTGGTTGGTGTCGATCGGTGCTTGAGAAGTGTCAATCGGTGCTTGCTCACAATAGATGTCGATAGACAAAGAAGATATGTCGATTGATGCTGCTGCCTTCTCTTTGCGGATTGTATGTTTAAATTTAGTTGCATTCGAAAATAAAAGATATTTTTCCTTTTTGTTTCAAGTGCAGCTGACATCCACTGGAAAGACACAAAAAGATTTTCTTGTTTTAAGTAACTAAAAAATAAAACAAAAACCTAGACTAAACCTTTCCACCAAGTCTAATGGTGAATCCAATGCTTCCCGGCAACTGCGCCAAATTTGATGTAACTCAAAGTACCATAAGCAAGCTCTTTCAAATAAGAGACAAATTGCAGTACTTAGGGATTGAATCCACATGAAGCGTGTGCACACAATAAACTATAGAATAGCAATAAATCGGTTGTAGGATAATATGGGAAATAAGCTAGGCTTAGGGTTTCATGTAGACAATCAGAACTATAACTTATAGATTCTAAGGGTTTGATAAGTTTCGTCTTAGAACTCGAATTCAATAAGTAAGATATCCAGCTTTTTATGCGAGTCTAATCAGATGTTCAAATCATATGTTCCAACCCTTGCATGCAAAATAGGAAGAGTGTCAATCGATACTATAGAGTTTTAATCGTTACTTCTTTAGACAAGAATTAACGCTTATATCAATATGTTCACGAAGTTAATTAAACCAGCTATCACATGCGCCTAACAACCTAGCTTAACAGAATTAGTTCAGGTAATCAACCATGCTTTCGCTTGTGCCAATTATCATATGATCAGGTTTCTAGTTAGCTACTCTATAACACAAGTGGTAATATCAATTCTATGAATGATCCAATTAAATCACCCTAACTGTTCTATATTCTATAAGTCCATCAAAACCCTAGAAAACCGTAAATCTAACAAGGTAACTACTCAGTCATATTAAAGCAAGACATATAGATAACTGAATGAATTGCATTAAAAGATAGAGTAAGAAATATTAGAGTTCCAACACAACTCTCTGAAGTAGTCTTTGATCTCGTCTTCAAAAACTTCTAAGAATAATAATGCTCTTTCTAAAACTCTCTTAGCTTAAACAATGGCTTTAAAACAATAAACAATAGGTATAAAATCTGCCAGGGCCAATCTTGTAATATGTGGTAACTGCGGGGCCAAAATTGATCTTGAAATAGTGTTGCCCGTCAACTTGCATCGGTGTCGAGTGACACCAAGGAAGAGTTGTTAATCGACATTCCTTCTAAATACCGGCTATGACTTTTGATTTATTGAACAACTATGAATTTTCTCACTGTTATTCTCTAAATGATTCTATAATCTCTACATTGCTCGAAAACACGCACAGACCTGAAAAGATTCTAAGCACATATAATATACTATAACAATATAGTAAACAACTTCTCGATGGATCACACATCATTTTGCTGCTCTTGGTCAAACATGCTTAACTTTTGAGTTTTTTTTGGATAAGTGAACAAAAAAATAAATACACTTAGATGATATATGTAGATAAATTAATTATTTAGTCTTTCAATACAGAGTGAGTTACATATATAGACACTTTTATCTCTTTTTTTTAACCTAATAAAACACTTATTGCTTGAAGCACACAAGTACTGGTTTTGATGCTGATTTTGGACTATTATGCCCATTTGTCATTTAGTAAACTAGTCCGGCTTTGGTTAGGGAAACAAAAACGATAAATAGTTTCTTTTGTTAGTTTAGTTTATACATTAAATATTTTTTGGTTTATAGGTAAGTGAGATTGATTATTAGCCACATGATTTTTATACAACTTTTTGATCCAATGATAGTTATAGCTTCTTTGTTTTTGAGCAAAATAGACACTTGACGAGGATGATAGAGGTTGTATTAATTTTAAATTTTTCCATGTTTTAGTTAGTCACTGACTTCTCTATCTTTATTTTTGTATTTTAAATTAAAAATACATAAACAAATATGGTTGTTATAATCAATTGTAATCTTTTGTTTCTACATTTTAATATCCATTTTAATATATTTTAGTAATGAACATGACAAATAATGAATAAAGTGTCTTGTGAATACGGTTCTGGACAAAACGTATGTGGATGTAGTTGTTTGGGAGTTGCGAGGTGGATGGTGTTGTTGTGGACATGGGATATGTGGATGTTGTTATCAGCAAAAAACGAGGTGTGGATATGGCTGCTAGGGGTTTGGGAAGTGTGGTTGTAGAGGCTGTTGTTATGGGCGGTTGTTGACAGTAGAATTGGGGTTGGATTCTGGAGAGAGGTAGTACTCAGACTCTGCGAGTATATGATTTTCGAATAGAACTTATGCCAAAATGAAGAAGTGGCGATAGGTTTATTTAGATAATGGGATATGGTCGTTGGAACACCATGGTAAGGATCATGCCATACACCCAACCCTTATGTCCCTTTGGTCGAAGCGTTGTGACCACTAGACCAAAGTATCGCGACCCTTTGACCAAAGCATCACAACCCTTCACCCATACCCTTTTCCATTGTATCTCCACCCCACTAACCACCTCGACTAAACCTTATCCTATCCTAACCCGAACCACCCTAGCCCAAACCTCACACCCTGCAACCACCACCGGCCGATCCACACTGGACTCGGGCTGGACTGTCCACCATTGTCACTACCTAACCCAACTGCCTCAGCTGGTTGAGCTATCGTCGAGCTGGTTGAGCTGTCGTCGAGCTGGTCGTGCCGGTCGGCTATTTGGTCCGAGCTGACTACACTACACTGAGCTAACCTCACATGCATCCACTAGGCTAACCTAGCAGGAACTTGGTTTAGGTCGAGAAAACTACTAAAACTTCTCATTCGATCTAATGATTACACATATGAAGTTTTGGGTCAATGGTTTGATCAGAACCTCAACTACACTTGTCCATAAGACGTTCGCCTGGTCCTAAGCAGGACCAAGGGTGTTACAGGTCTCCCCACCTAATTTTGATTGGTTCTCAAATGCGCATCAACTTCCATCTTACTTTCAAACCACTCAAGATAATCTAACTTCATTACATCCTCTGTTTCCCAGGTCTTTTACATAGACCGTTGCATTCCCAAAGTATCAACACCGTCTTGATTACTTTCCTACGTGTTTGTTTTTCCATTCTACCCATGTTCTGGACTGGTCAAGCCTATATAGTAAGGTTTTCTTGAAGATCATGAGATATATGGGTAACAACCACATTGTGTTCCATCAGACATTTGTTTAGTTGAGACATATGATAGACATCATGGAATTGTTTTAAATGTTTTTGGCATGTCAAGCCTGTATGCTAAAACCCCAAATTTTATAATAATCCAAACCAGTCCTATATACCTCGAATTCAACTTTCCTTTGTTAGAAGTCTTCTTCCTACCACAAAAAGTTATGGCTTTTAGGTAGACTATATCACCTACCTTGAGCTCGAGGTCCTTTGGACGTTGGTCCCAAGAATTTCCCTAATCTAAGACGCACACTTGAAATATATCTTCCAATGTTTGTATAGTTTGTTGTGAATGACTGACGATTTGGGGTGGTAAATTGTGCTCATATTCACCCTTGTTCCTAAAAATATCTGGAAAGCTTGCTAGAACTGGGAAGTGATTTGGCCGTCCATTCAACACTATACTCACTCGAACACCGTGAAATAGAATGATCTCATTGATGTAATTTTCTCCTATCTGGTTGACCCCATCAGTCTTCCAAATGGCAAAGAAATGTGCCGATTTGGTTAGCGTAACCACTATAACCAAAATCACATCGTTCCTAAATCTAGAGGCTGGAAGGCCAGTCACAAAATCCATTGTGATATGATCCCACTTCCATTATGGGATTGGAAAAATTTGCAACAACCCATCTGGAACATGATGTTACGCCTTCACAATTTGACAGATAGGGCACTTCATTACCCATGCTGTCACATCTCGTTTCATCCCTGGCTAATAATAATATTTTTTCAGATCATTATAAATCTTTGTCTGGCCGGGGTGAATTGAGAATTTTTACTAGTGAGCTCTGTAATACCCCCAAACCGTCCTAGGCATAGATCAAACCCCCTGCCAACAATCAAACAAGAACATGACCGACGGACCGACCAACACCAAGGGTTGAAGATGAAAGGGCCAACTGGCAAACCACCAATCAAGCAAGAACATGACTGACCGTCTAACCAAACACCATTGTCCAGAAGCATTACGTGATGGGCTAGGGACAATCCGGTCAATGTCACATAATTTAATATGCAACTTAGACCAGTTCATCCACTAACACGTCCCGCTAAATCGAGGCCTAAGGCTTTGCAACCCGTACCAAGAGTTAACAGTTCTGTCAGATCGAGGCATAAGGCTTTTCAACCCGTACCAAGACCTAAGTTGTGTCTAGAAGGACAAGTCTATTTATCAGAGAACCATTGTAACGAATATAAAACAACATTTTTATTGATTATAATAAATATTCGTTACATGTAAAATATTACAGATGGATCCAGGCCTAGTGCAAATATCAAGTCAAAATGCTTTAACTAGTACAATTTTACAAAAGGAAAGGCAAAAGTACTTCCGGTGTTTGTAACGTCCAGCTTCCACTCTACCCGGTCTCCCACTAAGGTTTCCTGGAACGATAGGTGAGTTTAATGAGTAACCTAACGTCACTCAGAGAGCCAGGGCTCCCACAAACAGGTACAACCCCTCGTCATCCCAACCCTAAACAATCTAAGACGAGAGGTTCACCTAATAATAACAAACCAATAATAATCATCACTGAAGACTTCCCCCATGGAAACCCGAGTGACTCAACAAGAACATAAACAAGATAAGCAGTAGAATATAATCAACTGTTAGCATAATAAAATGATATATGCTAAGACTCTCTACACTTATACACTTAACTACAAATCCTCACTGGAGTTTTCTCCTCACTTTCACAACCAAAAAACACCTAACTCGCAGCCACAAAGACACACAGGTAGAACATCCAATATAATTGACCTGTAACCCCAATAAGGTGTCACATTTTAGCATGCTTTCTAGCAACCACTCCATACAGAGCATACTTTATGCAACCTCTATGCCCAGCCGCGTAGGGACATACTCTAGAAACCTTCCTTGCCGCAAACAAACATGCAACACCCACCAAGGACACCACATGACCGAGCATGCTTTCTAGCAACCTCCCCATACAGAGCATGCTTTCTAGCAACCTCCCCATACAGAGCATGCTTCATGCAACGTCTCTGCCAAGTCGCGTAGGGACATGCTTACATAACTTTCCTTGCCGCATAACACTCTAAACACAAGCCTAGCATTGCTGATCAGGCAAGCTATCAGCACAGCTCGACTCTAACTACTAGTACCAGCAGTCCGGTCTATATGGCCTAGGACCCCTAGTACGACACTAACTAGGAATTCAGCCTATATGGCCTAGATCCCCTACTAGTAACTCAACCATCACTACACGTACTAGAAATTTGGTCTATATGACCTAAATTCCATAGTACTAACATCTAATCAACTAAACAACAACATCATCACAATCCCTGCATGCAAACCAATAATAACACAGTAGTAATAATCATCTAAGCATGAAATCTAACAACCTAGAAATCAACCAAGGATAAGTTCCATAAGACCAATATATCCGGAACCTAGTGATATTATCTAAGCGTTCACATTCACTAACTAACCAAGCAACCTAACAATACTAACATCCAACATGCTATAACTAAGCATGTTACCAACCAATTCAGTCACGATTTATTAACCTCAAATACAATCTAATCAAACCATTACTAATTTAGACTTGACCTCCTGCCATGATCCAACTTAACGATAACGGGATCCTGCATGAAAAGAAGTTAACAAACAAATGCAGTGACTCACTGTGTTTGGTTCGTTCTGGCTTTGACCCCTTGTCTCAATCCTCGACCAAAACCCTTTCTCAAACTTCTCAAGTAGCTTCCCTTCTGAACTGATCTGATCTTCACTTGACTGATCTTAACCATTACAGAACCTTTCCTAGGCTCTCACCCAAAACTTGTAGAGAAACTGACCTCAAGAACTCTCTAAAACTCTAGAAAAAGCTCGAAAACTCTTGCTTTCTTTTTCTACTTTTCTCTCACGTTTTAAGTAGCTTTGAAGTGGTATGGATGTGTTGTGAGGGTTTTCCTGGGAATTTATAGAAGACATCAGACAATCAGCTTCAGGCCGTGTGACAGCCCGTGTGTCGGTCCGCATAGCTCTGATTGCATGTGTGGTGGCACCTCGTGCTCCACATGGCGGTCAGCATGCTCAAGTCTCATGAATGGCGCCATCATTCCTCCCAAATTTCAGGCTGCATGACTGAAACTCAAGAAAGGTTCAACACCAGTTCCATATGGCGATCAGCAAGCTCCAGTCGCATGCGAGACAACACCTCGTGCTCCACATGGCTGGTTACATGGTTTGGATCGTATGCGAAGTGACACCACATCCTACACATGTCTGTCCATAAGACCTGGTCGCATGCAAGGTGAAACCACGTACTCCACATGTCTGGACGCATGGCTTGGTTGCAAGCAAAGCGACACCACGGTGCCCACATGTCGATCAACATGTTCCGGTTGCATGCGAGGCGGCACCTTGTGCTTCAACATGTCAGACCGCATGTAATGCTTCCATGCACAGTGAAACCTCGAGATCCTGTAGACAGATAGGTTGATAGATAGTTGACACCATATTCTGATCCAATGCATTGGGCCACCTCGTGCTTCCAGGTCAATTCGCCCGATTTTGACCTTGCCGGCATATTTTTAACCCGCGATCAATCCCAAATAATTTTCTACTCTCGTTCTGATGCGATGAATATTTTTAATAATTTCAGACTGACTCCTAACCTTGATGGGAAATATTTTTCGATCCTCCGGCTTCGTCGAAAAATATTCCAGAATACCAAAATAGGGTTTTTGTCCAACTTCGGATTTTTTCGTTGTGCTTTTATCCTGTCGTGCTTACTTCCCGTCCTTCTTAATTCCTGTCATGCTTCCGAACTATTATGTTTCCAACATAATATTTTTCCAATACGACGTTCTTCCAAAAACATCATGCTTCGGAAACATCGTGCTTATAAACCACCGGGCTTCAAAAAACATCATGCTTCCAAAATGTTGCACTTCCAACCAATCATTCATTATCACATCCTCATATGTACCAAACATTTAGATAGAGCTTCTTGTCTTGAAAAATAATGATGAAGTGCTTCAAAGCCTTTTGTCGATCAATACTACCTGATCGACCCGGTAGCTTGCGACCCAACCACCAAAAGTAGATCCTTGACCAATCTTCTATTTTCTCTGAACCATGTCATGTTTTTCGTGATCAAAACTCAACATTATTCAAGATAATTAGACTCCCAAAATCTTGACTCTGAATTCCAACTTGTCAATCTCTACCATTTTATCCCTTCAGGAGGGTTACTACAAGCTTCCTTCAAGATTTCCTCTCTGAGTTCTTGGATATTTGTTACAGCGACCCAACCCTTCACTATAATTGTCCCATTGCTAGTGATTTGGTAATCGGTCTTATCATTTTGTACCATCTGGTTTAGAAATTCATCTCTCCTCAGGGCCTGTCCTATCTTTGTCAGTAGGTATGCCCAACCCACCGCCTGTAACTCTAACTGTTCTTGGTCGATAGTAAGAGCATTCAGATCCAAAGCCCTAAGCATCCGGACGAGATTTTTCTCTTCCTGTGCGATGACCACGTCTGTGCGCCTCCAGCTTAGTGAGGATGCAACCAGATTTGATTAACGGGGATGGTAAGCTATATCCAGGTCATTGTCAGCCAACAGCTCCATCTATCACATTTGCCTTAGATTTAGATCAGGCTGAGTGAAAATATATTTCAAACTCTTATGGTCCGTATATATCTGCACCTTAGGACTGTATAGGTAAGACATCTAGATCTTAAGTGCAAATACCACATCTATCATTTCCAACTCATTGGTTGGATAGTTGTCTTCATACTTCTTTAACTTCCTAGAAGCACATGCAACCACCCAGTCGTTCTGCATGAGAACACATCCTAACCCGGTTATGGATGCGTCTGTCTACACCACGTATGGTTTATCCGTTTCTTGTAAGGCCAATATTGTTGCACTCATTAAAACTTCCTTAAGATTTGAGAAACTGTTCTTACAAGCCTTTAACCAAAAAATCTCACGTCCTTGCCCATAGGTTTGGTCAGCGACTGGGCCAAGCTTGCAAATCCTCTTACAAACTTCCTATAGTACTCAGCCAAATCCTAAGAAACTACGGATCTCCGAGGTGTTCATTGGCCTCGGCCATTTCCTGATTGAACAGTTTTTTGGATGTACCAAGACCCCCTTATCTGACACTATAGGCTCTAAAAACCATATATTTTTCTACTAAAAGTTGCATTTACTCAACTTAGAAAATAACTGATGTTACCTAAGTCTTTCAAACACCTGCCTTAAATGATCCTCATGTGTTTTCTGGTCTTTTGAAGACATGGGTGTTTGGGAAAAATAATTACGTAAGGAACTACTCTAGCTCCTGAGCAGAAGGCCGATCTTCAAATTCCTGCTCCGTTCCTGCCTATGGGTAAAAATGGAAACTTTCTACTAAAAGAGATTCTTCCATATCTCTGAATATAGAAGGGTTTAACCTAATAACCGACCACGATCAAGATATAAAAGGGGAGCCCAAACCCTAGAATAAGGGATCGACATTCAGAGACTAATAGACTAAAGCTAGGCGGCTAGAACTAGGGTTTATACACCAAATGTGTAGTTCCTGCCCATACGATTAATAAAATCTATCTTTCTGTCTATTTTCTCTTGTTTATTTACTGCTCCGTAGTACCTTAAAATATTCTACCTAAAAATATCCTAACAACGAGTGTATCATCAATAAAGATGATTACGAATTCCACCAGACAATCATGGAACAAGCTTAATCATTTTCATGAAAGCAGTAGGTACATTTGTTAATCCAAAGGGCACCACGACAAACTCGTAATGTCCATACCTCGTACGAAAGGCAGTCTTCTGAACAACGTCCGGGTCTATTGGAATATGATGGTACCCAGACGCAAGGTCTATCTGGGAGAACCAAGTGGCACCCTTCAGTTGATTCAATAGCTAAACTATTTGAGTTAACGAGTACTTGTTCTTCACAGTTACCTGATTCAACTTGATAGTCAATGCACCAATCAAAGGTAATACACTCAGCTTTAATATGTTATGTATCGATCACACAACACTCAATACTCCAACCAAAAAATCTTAATCTAACCAAAAGGCCATGACAATGAACTGGCTAGTCATAGATATTCGGTCCTAACCCAACGTCATCACACTCAGCTTAGCCAATTAGAGAGAAATATGAAAAAGAAGAAAAATAAGAGAATTGTAAATCAGAAAGGCACCCTTTCGGTCTGTTCCACAAACTCCGACCAACCATCTCGCCGGACTGCCTCACTGGAACGTCCGACCACTCGCTGTATGGGTTGACCACTCAGTCTTAACCATTTTCCGATTAACCCTCTTTCTCTCTCTCTCACGCCAAACTTCTCTCCCCCTATTTCTCGCTCTCTATCTATCTTTCTCTCACAATTTCTTTGGTGATTTTTGAATAGAACTTATGCTAAAAGGATGTAAGTTGTTATGGGTTTATATAGACAAGGGGATATGGTCGATGGGACACCAAGGAAAGGTTATGACCATTTGCCCAACCCTTGTATCCCTTTGGTTCAAACGCTGCGACCATTCGACGAAAGCATCCCGACTCTTTGATTAAAGCATCACGAGCCTTCACCCATACCTATTCTTATTGTACCTCTACCCCACTAACCACCTCGGCTAAGCCTTTTCCTAGCCTAATCGGAGCCTCCCTAGCCCAAACCATGCACCCCTCGACCACCACTAGCTGGTCCACACTGGACCCGGGATGGACCGCCCACCGTTGGCAGGCACTACCTAACCCAACTACCTAAGCTGGTTTATCTGGCTGAGCTGGTCGTTGACCTGGTCATCTACTTGGGCCAAGGTGACTACACTACACTGAGCTAATCTCAGATTCTTACATTATCCTATAATATCTTGGGCTTAACGGGAACTTGGTTTAGGTCGAGAAAACTACCCAATCTTCTCGTTTGACCTAATGATTATGTCTATGGAGTATCTGGGTCGATGGTTCGATCAAAACCTCGACTACTCTTGTCTAGGTTTACAGATCGTCATTATTCGTTTTGAATCCATAACCCAAAATGGCCACTAAGAGCTTTGCAAACCAACACTGTGGAGATTGTTTTAACACGTACAATGACTTTTGGAATCTACATACAATTCTTGGTCAACTCGATTTTTGCGGAAACAACCAAGCCACCGAGATTGTTGGGATCAAGTGAACGAGAAGAGGAGAAGATACCGAAAGATTAGATAACAACATAGAGTATAGAAGGAGAGGGGAACAAGTGGAGATGTACATTCACACCCATAGAATACAACTCGACCTCAAGCTCTATTTATAAAACACTCCGACCTTATTTGCTATCAGGTTCATGATTAGCTTAGATTGATTCGTCTTCATAAGAACTTGTAAAACCTTTGATATTAATATATAATATATTTTCGTCAACTTGATTCTGATTAAATCATTGTGGTTCTAAGGATATTGTTTCCCACAAGTTTTTTCTTCCCTAACTTTACAAACAAACACTACCAAATTCAAAGTGTAGGTTCTAGGATCCACATTTTTGTGCCGAATATGGAGAAGATAAACAAAAAATCATTTTTTCAAAGAGCCATGTGTAAGGTTCATAAGCACAATCATGGTTCCCTCGCTCGCAACTCCCAGTTACACCGAACCATGAATCAGTGTTGTCAATATCCCTAAATATGACACAAGAAACAAAACCGACACCTTGCCTACAGAAAATGAGCTAGCCGATTTGACCTCAACTAGTAGGGCAGGCGTGCCCAGAGTGCATCAACATCCTTAACACCTCAGATAACATGATTTTCGAATGTCTGAACTCACAGATTTGGACCCGAAAAATGATAGGCCAAGCAGAGATGATCCTAGTGCTTAGACCCTTATAGCGCAGACTCGCAAAAAAATGGACGAGTTGCGACATATGCTCACCATGCTTAGAGAAAAACAAAAGGGATCTTTCAGTGAACCGAGTCAAAGATCTCGAGTGTTCAAGGAACCGATCTGAAGTTTAGGTCATTGCTCCAAATCTTGATCATAACCAAATCACCAAAGAACTCTATGTACTCCAAAATTTCTTAGCTTCAGATTCGTACGTTTTGAGGTCGGGAAACATCAAGGACATCACCTCGATCTGGAACAATCAACCACAGCCTACGCTTCAACGGGATGGAAAAATTCTAAACAAGACAACCAAACACGAAATCCTACTGGTTCCGATTAATTTAACCCATGCACCACACAACCAAAAAATATGAGAGCTTCTTTGAACTGATTTATGGGGTCATGAGGATACCGATCGTGTTTCCTCCTTAAATGGCAAGTTTCCCAGAAAATTGAACACATGGTGAAAAGGATGCTCCCTATAATCTCGTTAACTTGAACTCGGAAAGTGGTTGACCCACGAATTATCACTGACGCTGAAACTTTCCAGACATAGACCACATTTTAGAAGAAACACAACGATCTTTTCACAAAGCGAATAGAGAGCCTGCGACTATGAGACATAGGGAAAATTTGATTCTCAGAATACTCTAGGAAAACAAACCCAAAGACCCATGTTTGAGATTTTAGATTGGCCGTTCCCGAGCTGATTTCACCAATGAGGAGAAGGAAGCCGGTTATTACCACTTCTTTACCAAAATCTAACCGGTCATGCAGTTGAATGGTACACATGACTCAAAGGAAATTCTGCCGACAACTTCAGCCAACTCTTTTCTGAATTCTTAAAGCAATATTTGGTCTTCATCAAAATTAAGGCATCAGAAGCAGAATTTTTGAACCTAAAGCAGTCACTGTTTGAACCGTTAAGACAATATATAACTAGATTCAGAGACATAAAAGCATGAATCTTGCACCTCAACAAAGTAGTAGTAGCCCTTGCGGCCCATGAAGAAGAGGTTGCTGCTCTAATAGAAAAGTATAATGCAAACAGGAACGGTCCCAACCCCGATAAGAAACTGCCTAATCCAAAAGAGCCTGCCACCAAAGGACAACATTCCTTCAAAGTGAACTGCATGAGCCAGAACAATCCATCCACTTACGACGCAAGCAAATTTTGTACCTTCCACAACCGAAAAAGGCAATTTTACAGAAGAATGCCAAGCCGTGTTGAGAAATAAAAACAATAGAGTAGAAGAAGAAGAAGAAGAAAATGAAAACGAATCTGAAAAACACTAAGCCGTAGGAAAGCCAAAAAATAATTTTAAAACCAGAAAGAGAACCGAGAAATCGAGGAAGAGACACTGAGCGCACCTCCACCAGCCCCTAAAACACAGTCGATATGATCCTCTGGGGAAGTATATCAACACCTAAGAAGCCTAGGAGCACATTGATATTTCTGTAACATTTTGGATTCTCGAGAAATCAGACGAGGACACGAATCCAACTGTGGCTCAACCTCACACATCAATGAGAAAAGAGCTGCCTGATGTTTCAAAAAATCTTCAAAGCAAAACCGAACTGGACAACAATAAAAGTTGGGGAGCTTGCCAAGTACAAAAGAAGAATAAATATAATTAAAAAGCATGACTTATGACCTCTATCTGTTTGGGGGCCCAGGGTATTACCTAACGAGAAAACAAATCGATTTTATATATGGAAAATCAAAAATTTGCAACTCCGTAAAATCAATGAAGGCATACCAAAGAAGAGATGAAAGCAACGTCATAGTCTGAGACCGGTCAATGGGTCTGAAAAAGAAAAAAACTTTAACAAACAAGAGATCATCGACCTCGATAAGCCACACAAAGACGCCCTAACCTATGCCTAGACATCGGGGAATACAAAATATCGCTAGTAATGGCCGACATCAGAGCCCAGCTGAAGTTCTTTTCTATGAAGCTTTCAAAAGAATTGGCTACACCAAATTGCTAATAAGACAGGAACTCACTCCGAAAATTGGATTTACATGTGAAATGACCTACTCTCTCGGATCTATTAAGCTTGCAGTAACGGAGAGGGACAATTAAAAGAATGTGGAATTTTTCAGAATAGATCGGCCAGCCTCGTTCAACGTGATACTCAGAAAACAATGACTTTATAATATGAAGGCCATCCCATCAACTTATCATAAAATTCCTGACTCTGAAAGGTGTGAAGTTGTGATATTTGGCCAGCTACAAAGACATCGATATACTAATATACTTACGCAATACTAAACCCATGTATTAGACTTCCAGAGATTAACTTTTGTTGAATTTCTGATTCTCAAATAAAATAAGAACAAGTTTCATAGGTTCATGAAACTCCCTAACATCAATTTCTATTGGCTAAGAATAATTCACTCATTTAAATCGTTCATGCATTTTATAAAACAATTTCAGTCCATTAAAATAACCTATGAGTCAGGAACTAGGTGATCAATCCAATTCAAGCATTAAGAACAACCTAGAAGAAGAAACCGATAGATTAGTCCCTATTCTAATAAATAAAAATTATCAAGTTTTAATATCCCTTGAAACCCTAAACAAAACTAATGAGATACTCAAACATGGTAGAAGAAACACAGAGAGATAATGAATAATGAATAATAGAGTTAGAAATCAAAATATGAGTTCATAATATTCTCCAAAGTTATGGACTTGTCTGCTCAGATCTCCAAATCCAACAAGTATGATGAAAAAAAAGAAAATGTAGTCTAAACAATGGCTGAAAATAAGAGATGTGTCTGCTCTTTTGGATCTAATTCGACACCTTATGTTCCAAATGAACCTAAAACCTAAAAAGACTCGATAAAGAATTAAAAGACTCAAAAACACATATTATGACTTAATAAAAAACTAAAAACAAAAGTCAGAAACCAACAAAACATCGTTTATCAACTACCAGAAAGACCCATACTTGTAAGATTAAACACCGGTAATATCCAGATCAATTGTTGAGAGGGGTGGTTGTAGCACCCTCAAACCGTCCTAGACATAGGTCGACCCAACGGCTAAATTCAAACAAAAACATGACCCATAGATGAACCAACACTCAGGGTTATAGATGAAATTAGCCAACCGGCCAGCCAACCGGCCAGCCAACAATTAAACAAGAACATGACTGACCGTCCAACCCAACATCATGGTCCGAAAGCGCTACGTGACGGGCTAGGGACGATCCGGTCAGAGTCACATAACTTAATACGCAACTTAGCCCAGTTCATCCACTAACTTGTTCTGCTAATTCAAGGCCTAAGGTTTTGCAACCCGTACCAAGAGTTAACAATTCCGTTAGATCAAGGCCTAAGGCTTTTCAAACCGTAAAAAGACCTAACTTTATGTTAGACCTGCCTAATGTCAAATCGAGTCAACTCATCATATATCAAAATACCGTTTACAGAATGCATGAAAATCTACTTCGGTGGTCCTAACGTTCAACTTCAAGCTATCCGATCATCTTTACTAAAGCTACCTGCAAAACGGACAACAGAGTTGGATGAGTATCCTAATGTCACTGAGTGAGCTGGCGGCCTCTACCCGTAACCTATTAACTAACCCAGACAACCCAAAATAACAATCAACCTAGCCTAAGCATGAAATCAAAGCTAAGTCTAACAATCAATCACCACTCATTAATCTAATCATCAAACAAACCATTACTAAGTTCGACCCGACCTCCTGCCATGATCTTACTTAAAGTAATGGGAACCTGCATGAAAACATGTCAACAACCAATCTCCAATAATCAACCACAATAAAAAGATACTAATTAATTACGACTCAAGTCTAACTCTTAACATCTTATATCGCTGTTAACACTCACTCTAGGGTTCCATAACCCTTTGCTCAACACGATACTCTAACTCAACATGACACTCTAACTCGGGCCCTAGTGACTTTGTGTTCCTTTTCAACACCGGCAATATCCAAACTTAAAACCACAAAGGCAATGAGTAGGAATTTTCAACCGTCCTAGGCCGACAGTCATTCGGGTCACGCACGACATTCCACAGTCATTCGGGTCATTGTCAGGTGTCGACAGCCCCAGTACAGTCAGGCCACTATCGACCGATAAACCATCATGTAACACTCAGCCATAAGCCATGACATTGCTTATCTGAGTCTTCCCAATCAAGCAAATAAGAGGTTTCCTTGAACCCGTTGGGTACTAGGTCGAGGAAATACTAATCACCCCTAAACATGCCTAGCATGGGTGGGTTACACACATGCTATATGGTACACACACACACACACTCTATCCATAACCTAACCTAAGGCTAAATTTCCATATCCTAACTAGACTCTCGACTCTACAACACTAACCACTAGTACCAGTAATCCGACCTATATGGCCTAAGTCCCTTAGTACTAATGCTAATCAATCTAAAAACAATATCATAAAAACACAACCAGTTATTCACTCCCATACCAAGAGCTGACCAACCTTAATCAACAAGATTAATTAGCCTACCAAAGCATTTAATTAAATCTAACAAGCAATCTACTCAATCAAATCGTTACCCATATAGTTCGGCCTATTGCTATTAAACTATCTTTAAAGATAAAGGAACCCTACACTCAACCATATCACCACCCAAGAATAGAGACGTGATGCATCCTAGCCTTAATCCTAGTCAGGTTATTAATTCTGTCTTAATTCATTTTCATCTCAGCTTAGCCCGTGTTAAACTGAGTCCGGTTTCATAAATAACCCTATGGACTCTATCATGCAATAACGTGAGAATTCCACTTTATATGAATACACGATCTATATCCTAATTTCTAAGTGGAACACAAACATAACCATAAACTATCCTCAATTCCAAACAGAATTCAAACAAACCAACTCATAGTGTTCTATGCCAATAAGCAACTTGTTGATCGGAGAAGACGTGGCCAACCCAACCATGACGTCTTGACTGGAATGGACTGGACTGGAGTGATATTGAACTGATCTGATCTCCACTTGACTAATCTTCACTTGAACATAACCATCCCTATGCACTGATCCAAAACTGGTATATTAATTGATCTCAAAACTATGCCAGTTATATACTTTTCTTGCTTTCTTTATATAATTTTCTCGTACGTTTTTTAATTGCTTGATATGGTCTGGATGTGGAGAAATTAGGTGGGGTCGTGGGTATTTATAGGAACCATCAACCAGTGAAGATAGGCCATACGGTCGACCATGCATCAGCCCGCATGCTTCCGGTTGCATGCGAGACAATACAAAGCACCAACATGTCTTCCTACATGTCTCAGTCTATTGCAGGATGACACCACTCACGTCTACCTGGCTTCATGCATGCACTGATTGCATACCTTGCGACACACCAATCCACATGTTGGGCCGCTTGTATCGTTGCTTGTGCGGCAACACCTCATGATGCGACATGCCAAGCCGCATGTACCGCTTCCATGCACGGCGACACTTCATACTGCTGTAGACATATAACTTGTTAGACAGTTGACACCACGTACTCCACATGTCTGGACGCATGGCATGGTTGCATGCAAGGCGACACCACGCTTCCCACATGTCGATCAACATGTCAGGTCGCATGCAAGGTGGCACCTTGTGCTCCACATGTCGTGCCGGATGTACAGGTTGCATGTACTGCAACACTTCGTGCTTTCCTGGTCACATACCCTGCCATACAGTATCCACCACGTCCTGAGGCCATGCATCGGGGCACCTCATGCTTCTAGGTCCATTTGCTCGATTTTGACCTTTTCGACATTTTTTGACCCGTGGTCAATCCTGAATATTTTCTGCATCCTTTCTGACGAGCTGAATATTTCTAATAAACTTCAGACTCAATTCTAACCTTCACGGTAAATTTCCTGATCCTCCGGCTTCTCCAAAAAATATTCCATAATAGTGAAATTAGTGTTTTTGCCTAACTTCAGATTTTTCCATCGTGCTTTTATCCCGTCGTGCTTACTTCATGTCCTGCTTATCTGTTGTGCTTCCAGATTGTTATGTTCTCAACATAATATTTTATGAATATGACGTTCTTCCAAAAACTTTTTGCTTCGGAAACGTCATGTTTCTAAAATGTATTGCTTCGAAAAACATCATGCTTCCAAAGTGTCCTCCTTTTATATACCATGTTGTATAACCATGGTCGAATAGCATATTCGACTAATGGTCCATACAAGATCAATTCTTTGATCTTCCCGACCACCTCGTACTTCAAAATATCTTGATCGATCCTATCGCATGCAACTTGATCACCAAAAATATACGTTTGACCAACCTTCCAATTTTTTTGAATCATGTCAAGTTTTCAGTGATCAAAATTTAACATTCCTCAATATGCTTTGATTATCAAAAGCTTGGCTCCAAATTCAAACTTGTTTATTGTTGGGGTTAAAAACAGTTACGACGAAATCAATGCCTAGAAACATACTCGGTGAAAAACTATGATCGATTAAGTAAAAACTCTTAAGAAACTAAAGAAAGACATATTCGTCAAAAACAATTGTTGGATTCTTTCGAAGAACTTTCTCGAATAAAGTTCAGAAAAAAACTACTCAAAGGACCTTGGGATTGTTTTCCACGACCAAACAGTGTTTGATAACAAAGCCACCACGCCTTAGGTACAAGTCCACTCCATCCACCTCACCCTAGGGCGGGGCACAAGCACGTTCTATCCACCCCGCCCTAGGGAGGGGCACAAAGTTCACTCCATCCACCACGCCCTAGGGCGGGGCACAAGCCCATTCCATCCAGCCCACCCTAGGGCGGGGCACAAAGTCCACTTCATCAACCCCGCCCTAGGGTGGGGCACAAACTCGTTCCATCCACCACGCCCTAGGACAGGGAACAAGTTTACACCATCCATCCTTTCCTAGGGCGGGGCACACCTTGATCATCCACCCCGTCCTACGGTGGGGCAAGCATTCATCATACATCCATCCATCACGCCCTAGGGCGGAGCGCAAGCTCATTCCATTCACTCCACCCTTGGGCGGGGCATAAGTTCACACCATCCACCCCTCCCTAGGGCGGGACACACATTGACCGTTCACCCCATGCTAGGGCGGGCAAGCATGCATCATCCATCCAGCTCTAGGATGGGCTAGTCCAATACCCTAGCATCCGACCTAGGTAGAGGCACTCTTCGACCCAAGCATCCTGCCCAAGGGCGGGGCAGCCCAAGATCCGAGCATCCCGCCCTAGGGCGAGGCAGTCTTAGACCCAAGCATCCCGCCCTAGGGTGGGGAAGTTCAAGACCAACCATCCTGCCCTAGGGCAGGGACGATTCACGGATCGGTTTATCCTGTCCTAAGGCGGGGAAAATGCACAAGCCAAACATTCCCATCCAAGCCATGTGATAACTCTCGAAGTCCTGATCACACAGGATTTTGTTTCTTCTCGATTGGACTTGTATTTAGATTGTTACGATAAAAACCGCAAGACTCGTCTTTCATAAAAATTTAAGTCCAAATGTTCGTATAAAAAGACAATCATTTAAAAACACCAATGTCGTGACTAATCATCCATTTCGTTTTATCTCAGAGGAAACAATAGCTATCCTCATACGAACGGTCGTTTTCTTTGAAAGAAATCGTTAAAATGGCTAAGTCATAAAATGGCCCGAATAGGGTCCAATCATGATAACGACCCACTTACAAAATGCTGGACGAGAAAGAGGCCCACTCGTTATAATTGGAAAAATAGATAAATATCGTTTCCGGATAAGCATGATGATTGAGAAGAAAAAACAAAAACTTCCGCAAAAGATAAACTCGGATCAGGAGCATTACGGGAAGACACCATCGACATTGGATGAGTATATAAACAAGACTCAAGACTTCTTTCAAGAGGCACATTTTCCTCTGTAAACAAGCACTTAGAGCAACTTAGGCATTTTTTTAGCGAGCTGCGACTCAACTAGGTTTTTCGTTTTCAGTTACTAGAACTAGAAATCTCGCCAACAACTCTCGTGGCCGAAGGCAGGATCTTATTTTATTCGCTCTCTGCCGATTTAGAATAAGATCTACTTTGCTCTCTTTTTTGTTTTACGATTTATTGTTCATCGTCTGCATTTGATTGTTTGGTTGTTTGACGTTTGGTTTAGCAGAAATCTGGGAACTCAGGGAAAGCTAGGGTTTCTACTCAGGGAAAGCTAGGGTTTCCTAACTTTCCTTATTTGACGGAAATAAATAGTGTGAATTTCGGTTCCCATCCCAACCATTTTACCCCTTCAGGAGGATTACTACATTCTCCCCCCCCCCCTTAATAGAATTCTTCCTCGAATTTTTAGATGGCCAATTGCTCAGTTTCACAACATACTCCTCCTTGATGAATATTTCTCCTTATATTACTTCATCTTGCAGTCTTGGTTATTTGACGTGTAACTTCATCGATTCAGCTTTGATGTCCTCTTTCGATCTCTTTGGGTCTCCTTCCAGACTTCTGATTTTGAACTCACCCTACCTTGATACATTCCTAAGCAATTCCCTTGGTCTTGAATCCTTTTCCTTCTTTACTACTTGATTTCCAATGGTTCACTCATTCTCAACTCATCTCCAAAATCTATTTACTTTATCTACCACTATTCCTTGAGTGTCCTCCTCAAGGTTGCCACACTCCTCTTCAAATCTCTTCAGTCGAATGATCGCTGGATCATCTTCTTATTTTTATGCTGCCATAACACTCTCATTTCCCATGATACTATCTTGTCCTTAAGATAGATATCATCCTTATTTCTGATTACTCAAATCCTTTCTCGATCTTCCTTTCCACATGTCTAGTCCATACCCCGGTTCCACTTCTCTGAATCTATCTTTCCTCTTTCTCTTCGGGTTTGTGTTTTTGGCATTGAACTCTCTTCACTTTAAGGTTTCCATCCTTAAAGTTCCTATCAACGAACACACTATTAGCTGCAACTTAATAGAACATTTCACACGCAAGTTAGTCATCAACTAACCCAAGAAATTACTAACCAACAACCTAATCGCAATGCTAACCAATCAACTTAATCACAAAGCTAACCAGCCAGCTAACAATTCCATCCCAGCAACCTAGCAATTCTAGATTCCACTATCTCAATCCTAGTTCCTAAACCAATAAATCCTATCACTGGACCTGACCGGTTCCCTAATGCCTTTGTGACTCTTTTTGACTCGAGAAAATATTTGAAAACCGATTAAAATATGAGTCTCAGAAGCATGGAAAAAACCATGCTCTGATACCACCTCTTTAACACCCCCAAACCGTCATAGACATAGGTCGACCCACCGGGCGACAATCAAACAAGAACATTACCTATAGACCAATCAACATCCAGGGTTAGAGATGAAATGAGCCAACTGGCCAGCCAACAATCAAACAATAACATGACTGACTGTCCAACCCAACACCATGGTCCAAAAGTGATACATGACATGCTAGGGACGATCCGGTCAGAGTCACATAACTTACTTTGTAACTTATACCAGGTCATCCATTAACTCGTCCCGCTAAGTTAAGGCCTAAGGCTTTGCAACCCATACCAAGAGTTCATGGTTTCGTTAGATCAAGGCCTAAGACTTTTCAACCAGTAACAAGACCTTGTGTTAGATCGGATTAGTTAATTATCAGAGTACTCATGATGCACATGTAAAAAAATTATATTATTAATTGAAGAAATATATATACATTGAATAATTGAAGAGTGGATCCGGACTAATGCCAAATCGAGTCAACTCAACACATATCAAAATACTGTTTACAAAAGGCATGAAAATCTACTATGGTGGTCCTAACTTCCCGCTTCAAGCTATCTGTTCATCCTTAACAAAAGCTACCTGAAAAAGGAACAACGGAGTTGGATGAGTAACTTAATTGCATTCAGTGAGCTGGTGGCCTCTACCCACAACCTATTAACTAACCTAGAAAACCCAAAATAACAATCAACCTAGGAAAAGCATGCAATCAAAGCTAACAATCAATCACCACTCATTAATCTAATCATCTAATCAAACCATTACTAAGTTAGACCCGACCTGCTGCCATGATCTTACTTCAAGTAACATAAACCCGCATGAAAACAAGTCAACAACCAATCTACAATCATCGATCACAATAAAAAGATACTAATTAAGTACAATTCAAATCTAACTTTTAACACTGCATATCAGTGATTACAGTAACTCTGAGGTTCCATAACCTTTTACTCAACACGACACTCTAATTCAACATGGCACTCTAAATCGGGCACTGTGACTTTGTGTTCCTCCTCAATATCGGCAATATCCAAACTCAAAACCACCAAGAAAATAAGTAGGAACTTTCAACCGACCGCGGCTCAGAGTCATTTGGGTCACCATGCGACAGCCTACAATCATTCGGGTCAATAACGGGTGTCTAAAGCCCCAGTACAGTCGGGCCCCTGTCAGCCGTTACACCATTGTGGAACACTCAGCCATAAGCCATGACCTTTTTCCTTTGAGTCTTCTCGATCCAGGGAAAAAGGGTTTTCCTTGAACCCGCTGGGTATAAGGTCGAGGAAACACTAATCACCCCTAAACATGCCTAGCATGGGCGGGTTACGCACATGCTATATGGCACATACATACACACTCAATCCATAACCTAACCTACGGCTAAAGTTCTAGATGCTAACTAGACTCTCGGCTCTACAACACTAACCACTAGTACCAAAATCTGGCCTATGTCTAATGAATCTAAACAACAATATTGATATAGCCTATTTATTACAAGTTTTAGGCCATGTTATAGGCTCTATCCAGAGTCTATTATGTGTGTCAAGGCTATGTTTTACAATATTTACAGGTCCAAGAACGTTTTTGACATATATGAGATACTTGGAGCTTTTGGAGCATTTAGAAGAGAAGAATCCGTATCTGATCATCTAGGGAGTCGACGAAGCCATCGATCGATAGATCACACTTGGTGTCTATCGATGGATCACACTTGGTGTCGACCGATGATCTAAGCTCGAGAGCTATTGATGCAGCACACTTGCCATCGATCGATGAATAAAGCCCAAGTCTGAAAAACAAAAATACTCTGGACGAGTTTTAACCTATTTATTAGGGTTTTCTATCATAGTCTAAAAAAGGCTAAGCAGTCTTAGGAAAGCAAGTAACCAGAGAAGAGAGAGGCTGAAACAGAGTTGGAACATCGTGTTTATTGGAGAGACAGATCTGAACATCATTACAGAGAAGATCTTGACTCCTTTTCTTATTACACAGTTTATTCTATGCAATTTATTCATACTTTAATCATGTTCTTTATTGTTATGTCTGAGTAATTCATTGTTAGATTTAGGGTTCTTCAATGGTAGTCATATCTTGTTGATTTTATTGAATTGTTAGGGTAATCTTCTTGGTTTTTTTTGTTTAAGTTGTTCTTAATGCTAGGTTGAATCTGATCACCTTGACCTTAGAAACTAGGGTTTCATACCGCAAGTGAGAGCATGGTTATAACCTTGAACCTATCTTAAACAATATAAGTAACTAATAACAAACGAGAATTGAATTGGAGGTTTAGAGAACCCATCAAACCGTGAAACTAGTACTGTTAGAATGAGCATCGATCGAAACCACCTTGTGTGCATCGATCGACACTCAATCGAGATACACGAGAGCGTTCTCATAAAACATTTAGGTTTGAGTTCGAGAACGACGCTTAATTAAAACCCTAGCAATCTATTAATATGCATTATCTAATACTACTTGAGAATTTCCCCTAAGTCTAATCCCTTAAACTAATCTTCACAAACCAAATATATCTTGAAATCATCATTATTGTTATTATTACCATTTGTCTAGATTTAATTCGAAAACAATAAGTTTATTGTGCAATCCTAGAGTCTTTGTAGATTCAATCCCTAAGTACTACACTGGACCTCTTATTTGAGAGAGTAAAGTGGGATATAGGGTTAATTTGAGAAGTGATATAAAATATCCACCACATCAAATATCACTTAACCACAACCAGTTAGTCGCTCCCTTAGCAAGAGCTTACTAACCTCAATCAACAATATTAATTAAACTAACAAAGTATTTAACTAAATCTAACAAGCGATCTACTCAATCAAACCGTTACCCAGATAGTTCGGCCTCTTGCAATGAAACTATTTTTAAAGATAACGAGACCCTACACTAAACTATGTCAACACACAATAATAGAGACATGATGCATCCTAGCCTTATTCCTAGTCAGGTAATTAATTCAGTCTTAATTCTTTTTCATCTTAGCTTGGCATGTGCTAAACTGAGTCATGTTTCATAAATAACCCTAAGGACTTTATCATGCAATAAAATGAGAATTCTACTCTATATGAATACCCGATCTATATCCTAAGTTCCAAGTGGAACTCAAACATACCCATAAACTATCCTAAATTCCAAACAGAATTAAAACAAACCAACTAACAATGTTTTATGCTGATAAGCAGTTGGTTGATCGGAGAGAACTTGGCCAAACCCAACCTTGACGTTTTGACTGGACTGGACTGGACTGATCTGATCTTCACTTGAATAATCTTCACGTGAAAAGAACCTTCCCTAGGCGCTGACCCAAAACTGGTAAAGTAACTGATCTCGAAAACTTCTGAAAACTCTCAAAAACTATCGAAAACTATTGGTTTCTTTCTATAATTTTCTCTCACGTTTTTGAAGTACCTTGATGTAGTTTTTATTTGGAGAAATGAGGTAGGGATTGTGGGTATTCATAGAAACCATCAACCAGTGAGGACAGGCCACACGGTCGACCATGTGTCAGCCCGCATGCTTCTGGTTGCATGCGAGGCAACACACGGTACCCACATGTCTTCATGCATATCTGAGTCTCATGCAGGATGACACCACTCACGTTCATATGGCTGCCTGCATGGACCGATTGAATGCGTTGTGACATACCGCTCCCAAATGTCGGTTTGCATGTACATGTTGCATGTGCAGCGACACCTCGTGATGTGATATGTCAGGCCGCATGTACCGCTTCCATGCACGGCGACACCTCGTTCTGCTGTAGACATATAGATTTTAGACAGTTGACACCACGTCCTCCACATGTCTGGACGCATGGCCTTGTTGCATGCAAGGCGACACCACGTCCTCCACATGTTGTGACGCACGGCCTTGTTGCATGTTAATAAGCATATGTACACTTACCAGTGGGTTGCCTCCCACCAAGCACTTAGTTAAAGTAATTAGTTTGACTTGGCTACCCGATTAGGCTGAGGAAAGGTCGCTTAAGGGAATTTCTTCACCGTCTGCGATTGTTATTTCAGCAAGGTATGGCTTCAGACGCTGACAATTCACAACAAATTTCCTTCCATTTGTGTCTAGCAACATGACTGCTCCATATGATTGGACCTCTTTGATGATAAACGGTCCGGATTATCCACTTGTCATGATATGTCTTGGTCTTCTCCTTGTAAATCCTTGAGCTCTCATAGGCAACCTGCCTGATCTCTTCTAGCTCATGGATCTGAATGGAGCGCCTCTCTTTAGCTGACTTGATGTCGAAGTTGAGTAGTTTGACAGCCCAGACCGCCTTGTACTCTAGTTCCACAGGGAGATGGCACGCCTTACCATAGACCAGGTATAGGGGGTGGTCCCGAGTGGTTTCTTGTAAGCTGTTCTGTAGGCCCATAGTGAATCATCTAATTTGAGAGACCAGTCCTTGCGTGTAGCCCCGACAGTTTTCTGCAGAATGCTCTTCATCTCTCTATTAGATACTTTGTTGGGGTCAAAAACGGTTCTCTCGAAAACACCGACTAAGGCTACCATTTCTAGAAGTAACTTATCAAAAAAGTCGTTTGGAAGGACCAACAGCATCTTGAACGTAGGTCGTCATATGGCGACCTACACTCGCAAGTTCCGGGTCTCCATATGGCGACCTTAGTGACAAGGTTAGGGGTTGCCATATGGCGACCAGAACCCGTACAGTCTGGGTCGCCATATGACGACCAGAACCCGTACAGTCCGGGTGGCCATATGATGACCTAGACTCTCTAAGTCCGAGTCACCGTATGGCGACCTAGACCCGCACAGTCTGGGTTGCCATATGGACACTTAGACCCGCACAGTCTGGGTCGCCATATGGCGACCTAGACCCTCCGAGTTCGGGTCGTCATATGGCAATCTAGACCCGCACAGTCTGGGTCGCCATATGGCGACCTAAACTCTCCAAGTCCGGGTAACCATATGGCAACCTAAACTCTCTAAGTCCGGGTCGCCATACGACGACCTAGATACGCACAGTCTGGGTCGCTATATGGCGACCTAGACCCTCCAAGTTCGGGTCACCATATGGCGACCAAGACCCTCCAAGTCTGGGTCGCCATATGGCGACATAGACCCACACAGTTTGGGTCGCCACATGGTGACTTAGACCCTCCGTGTCCAGGTTGCCATATGGCGACCTAGACCCGCACAGTCTGGGTCGCCATATGGCAACCTAGACCCTCTGAGTCCGGGTCGCCATATGAAACCTAGACCCACACAGTCCGGATCGCCATATGGCGACTTAGACTCTCCAAGTTTGGGTCACCATATGGGAACATGTGACTGTTCCTTGTATTCCTCTTTGAGTTGCGTTAGAAATGCTCTTCATTTTGTCTCGATTGGAGTTACCGTTGGAACTTTAGCGAGCAAGCATCTTAAGGCTGCATGGTCAGTGTATACTATTACTTTAGATCCAACAAGGTAGGATCTGAACTTCTCGAATGCGTAGACAATAGCTAGAAGCTCCTTCTCAGTAGTTTCATAACGGCACTGAGCTTCATCCATTGTCATGCTCGTGTAGTAGATCACATGAAGCTTCTTATCTTTTCGCTGCCCAAGTAATGCTTCTACTGCAAAGTCACTATCATCTGTCATGATCTCAAAAGGAAGATCCCGGTCTGGAGTTACACAAATGGTGTGCTGATCAAACCTCCCTTGATCGTGTGGAAAGCAGCTAAACAATCACTGTCAAAATTGAACTTGGTCTCCTTGCAGAGCAGCCGAGTGAGTGGTCTTGCGATTTTTGAAAAATCTTGGATGAACCTCCTGTAGAAACCAGCATGCTCCAAGAAGCTCTTGATCCCTTTTCTAGTAGTTGGAAGTTGCAAGCTCATCATCACTTTGATTTTTGCCTTATCAACCTCTATCCCTTTTTCGAGATCTTGTGACCCAGAACAATCCCATCTCTGAGTGGCACTTTTCTCAATTCAGTAATAGATGTTTTTCCTCGCATCTTTTTTAGCACCCTGCACAAATTTGACAAACATACATGAAAGGAACTTCCATAGACACTAAAATCGTCCATGAGGACCTCCATTATGTCTTCGATCAGGTCTATGAAAATCGCTATCATGCAACATTGAATGGTCGATGGAGCATTGCACAGGCCGAAGGGCATTCTCATGTATGCATATGTTCCGTAGGGGAATGTGAACGTCGTCTTCTCCTGATCGTTTTGATGGATGGAAATCTGAAAGAAACCTGAATAACCATCTAAAAAGCAGTAGTATGGGTGGTTAGCCGATCTCTCAAGCATTTGATCATTAAAAGGAAGTGGAAAGGAAGTGGAAAGTGATCCTTGCGAGTTGCAGCATTTAACTTGCGAAAATCAATGCACATGCGATGCCCAGTTACTGTTCTTGTTGGTATCAATTCATTCTTTTTATTTGTTATGATAGTAATTCCTTTTTTTTTGGGTACTACATGAACAGGACTAACCCATTTACTAAGAGATGGCATAGATAACACTTGCCTCTAGAAGTTTCATTATCTCCTTCTTCACAACATCTTTTAGATTCAGATTGAACCTCCTCTAATTTTCTACAGAAGTCATCGATTCATCTTCTAGGTGTATTCTATGCGTGCATAACTCAGGTGAAATGCCAGGTATGTCAGCTAGAGAGTATCCCAATGCCTTACAATATTTTCTAAGCTCAAATTGAAGCAATGCAGTTTCCGCATTATTCAAGTCAGAATTCACAATGACAAGGTGTGTTGAGTTTGGCCCTAGAAATGCATACCTGAGTCCCTTGGGTAGGGATTTCAGTTCAACCTTTGGAGCTTTCAGGTCGCTCCATGGTCCTTCAACTTGCCTCGAGAGAGCAATCGGTTTCATGGGGATAGGTATTTCCTTCGTTTTTTTCATGTTGTGGCTCTCTCTTAGACTTAGATAGGAGATTGTTCTCTCCATACTCCTTGCGGAATCCAGCATTTTTATACCCATCGGCATCAATGTTTTCCACATTTTGCTCATTTTCAGCTCGAATCAGTGCTAGCTCGAGCGGATCATCGGTGAGGATCTCTTCAATCATCCCATCTAGTGGTTGGAAAGGGTCCTGTTCCTCATCTACCATGAAGGTCTGCTGAGTTAGCATCGGCTTCTTAAGCAATTCATTCATCTCGAACTTCTTCACGATGTCTCCTAGGTGGAGATCAATCTTTCCTTTTCTTACATCTATGATAGCTTCAACTGTGCATAAGAAAAGACTTCCTAGTATGAGTGGATCCTTGGATTCTTCATCAAGATCTAGAACCACAAAATCCGTTGCAACAATCGTGTTTCCAATTTGAACTTGGAGATCTTCAAGGATGCCCACTGGATTCTTGACTGATCTATTTGCAAATACGAAAGACATCCTGGTGGGTTTGAAATATGTGAATCCCAAGAGTCTGGATACGGAGTAGGGCATGAGGTTTACGCTTGATCCGAGATCAACCAGAGAGCACGCGAAGGCTGTTTTCCCGATTTGAATGGAGAGAACAAATTTCCCAGGGTCGCCATTTTCTTGATTGCCTTGTTCTGCAGCACTGCACTGCACTCTTTTGAAACAATCATGAATTCTCTGTCCTTATATATCTTCCCAAAGACCAATCCCTTCATGAAACTATGCATAGAAGGCATCATTTGAATCGCGTCAATCAAGGGGAGTTCGACTGTTAAACCTTCAAACATCTTCATGCTTTTCATCTCCTCTTGATCCCTTTGGGTTGCTTTTGCTGGAACAGGGTATGGTACCTTAGGATTGTAAGCGCGAACAGGCTCAGTGAGTGGTTGAACGACCTCGGCAGGTTGCTCTTCGTTAGATGGATCAGCTTCGACAGACTGTTCTGGAACGTTTTCAGCCATTGGAACATCCGTTGGTGGTTGTTCTGCCTCCTTTTGTTTCCCTTTTTCTGCAGCTATGTATTTCCTTTGCGCTGGATCGACGAGTTTCTTTCCACTCCTCAGTGCTACTGCATTGCATTCTTCGGGATTTTTATTTGTCTTTCCAGGGAACGTGCTTTGCTGCCTCTTAACGCTCTCAGTTTGAGCGATCTGAATGTCCATTTGTCTCATGTGGCTAGGGAAGTTGTCATACTTGGTGCTTAGGTCATTGAACATATTGTTCATTCTCATGTTAATGTTAGTCGTGACTTGATTCAATGCCTTCCCTTGTATCTTCTGACCTTGGAGCAGTTGTTGCATCACCATAGCCAAACTCTTCATCTCGTCTTGCGGAGTAATTGTAACAGGCGGAGCAGCTTGCTGGTTGGTCTATTGTCTCTGATTCTGGAATTGGAAATGCTGAGCATGGCTGAGAACATAGGTCTTTCCCTGATGATTCTGGTTGTACCCCCTTTGGTACCTTGTGTTCTGCCCCTGACTGTTATGAGGGTTATCAGTGGTGTTGTCACTTTTTGGGTTGCTGAACAGGTGCAGATTTTTTCTAACGTTATGATTCCAATGTAGTGTCCGCGGCTGCCTTATCCTGAGGAGATTCCTCCATAATGAAGATTTTATTCTGATTACTTTTGATCAGTTGATCAACCTTGGTAGTTAGCTCATCAATCTTATTGTTGTTGATGATGTTCACCTTTTGGGTGCGATCGCTCTCACAGTTGTTATCAGCTGAGCTTGATGCCATGTTTTCGATCAGCTCAAACGCTTCTTGCGTTGATTGGGTCATGAAATCTCCCTTACTGGCTGAGTTTAGGTCGTTCATGTATTCCCATCCAACTCCATCAAAGAACACTCCAAGGAGGTAGTCGTCTTCAAATCCGTGGTGTGGGCATTCTCTGCGGTAAACGTTAAATCTCTCCCATGCATCACAAAATGGCTCTTCCGCCAATTGTTTGAAGGTAGCGATTTTCTGCCTCAGGGACACTGTTTTGGACTTCTTGTAGAAATAGCTCAGGAATGCAGATCGGACTTACTCTCAAAAGGTGAGTGATCTGGTCGGCAGAGAGTCTAGCCAGCGAGAAGCTTTCCCATCGAGAGAGAAAGGGAACATTGTGCATTTAATGTAGTCCGGTGGTACTCCGTTCACTCGAGTGAAACCGCACACCTTCTCAAAGTTTTCAACATGGTCCATTGGATTTCCGCAGGCAATCCATTGGAAATCTTTCTTTGCGCCAAGCTGATCAAAGCTGGCTTGATTTCAAAGTATTGTCTAGTGCAGGGTGGTGGGTTGATTGCAGAGCGCGTAGTAGGCAAGTTACACATGAGGTTTTTCTGCCCAATCGGAATAGTTTATCCCTGCCAATTCTATTTAGCAGCGTTTTGGGCTGTTACGCTTTGATGGTTTGTTGCATCTGCTGCATTTGTTGTTGCATCAGTGCGAACGCGGAAGTGAAATCATCCTGATTGCCAGGATTGTCCATTGTGGTAGTAGTAGGCCTTTGTTCGTGGCGGTTCTGCCGTTCTAATCTTGCGAGCTCTTCGTTGCTAAGCTGGTGTACTGGTTCTTGTATGTTGCTTCGAGTATGTCTATTGGTCATGCACCTGGATCATTAGCTGTAATAAAGAGGTAAGAGCAAGTTAGATATCTTAGACTAAATATGAAACCAAAAAATAAAGGTAAAAGATCTGTCCCTGCCGCAACGGCGCCAAAACTTGATACACTAAAAATGAATCTTTGATACTGTCAAGTTTAACAGTTGTAATTGTAATATTTGAGATTCAATCCAGAGGACCAGTTTACAATTTACTCTTATGAGTTTAATGTTTAGCTAAGACTCAATAAGGGTTTTGATTTCAGTAATGACGTAGAAAATATGTAACTAGAAGTTGTATTCAGCTTAAACAAGAAGTCATCCTAGGGTATTTCATCGGGTCTTGAAATGGAGCCAAACAATTATTCAAGCGCAATGAAAAATCATCTAGAACTCGGATCACTCAGTTGTGACACCCCACTGTCGTGGTGCTGTTCCTCTTTGCAGATTGCCACCTAAACTTTCGTTTGGGACAGAATGCGATGGCAAGCTTTAGAGATCAAGTCCGATAAGTTCACTTAACACACTAATATCTACTTTCGCTGATTAGGGATGCTAAGCTCATTTAATATATGTCAAGTTCTCTTCTACATGGTTACTGAGTTGATTAAACTTAAGATCTAACATTAAGTGATCAATTCAATGCAAGCAGTAAGGATAATATGAATGAAGAATAAGAGAAATCGCTTATCTATGTTTAGCTCTTGTTATCAACACCCTAAAACCCTAGACAAGCTAGCCGACTACTCGATCATGATGCAAGACATCGAAAACATGCCTTCTGAATAATACTGCATTAAAAAAAAAGAGTGGAGCAAAGGGTTTAGGATGATCTTCTCTAGGCGAGAGATGGAGCCTTCTCCCTTACAAGTTGCAAATCGCCAAAAACAAGTCTAAGTCTATTGCAAAAACTAGCATACCCCTAAAATATATAGGAGACGCTCTTTTATAAGGAGGCGCCTTTAGGTAGAGAGAAAGCAGGGAAGCCTTTGTTTTATTCCAAACGTAATATTTTATTAGTACGACGTTCTTCCAAAAATATTGTGCTTCGCAAACATCGTCCTTTGAAAAACGTCGTGCTTTAAAAAACGTTGTGCTTCCAAAGTGTCTTCCTTTGATATACCACGTTTTCCAACCATGGTCAAATATCATATTCGACTTATTTTCCATACACAATAAATTCTTTAATCCTGCCAACAACCTCATACATCAAAATATCCTGATTGAACTTATCGCCCACGACTTTATCACCAAAAGTATACGATTGACCAACCTTTCATTTTCTTCGAATCATGTCATGTTTTCAGTGATCAAGACTGAACATTTCTCAAGATGCTTTGATTCCCGAAAGCTTGGCTCCAAATTTCAACTTATCGATCCCGACCTTTTACCCCTTCGGGAGGCTTACTACAGTGGTCCATCCTCTTATGACAAACTCTTATTCACTCTAGCTTCTTCACATTTATGCTCTTTTGAATATCTTGAAAGAAATATAATCCTTATTTATTTCATCCACTTCAATCACGAAGATGCCCTAATCATATGCCTAGACATTGGGGGATACAAAATCTCACAAGTAATGGTCGACACTGGAACCTCTGAAGTTATTTTCTATGAAATCTTCAAACAAATTGGCTACATCTAACCGCTACATAGAAATCATGATATATATATATATATATATATATATATAGAGAGAGAGAGAGAGAGAGAGAGAGAGAGAGAGAGTTCATTGTGAGAGAGAGAGAGGAGTTCATTGTGAGAGAGAGAGAGAGGGTCAGAAAACGGTGAAGACCAAGTGGTCGGCTCATTTGACGAGTAGTCAGACTGTCCAGTGAGGCAGTCCGGCGAGGCGGTTGGTCGGACTTTGTGGAGATGACCAAAGGGTGCCTTTCTGATTTGAAATTTTCTTTTCTTCTTCTACTTCTCCTTCTTATTTTTCTTTGATTGGCTAAGGTGAGAGGGATGACGCAAGGTTAAGACTGAAGGTCTATTTGGTTGGATGATTGAGTGTTGCGTGATTGCTACATAAGGCATTGTGGCCTAGTGTATTACATTTGTTTGGTGCATTCATGTAAACTACTCAAACTGACTATATTAGCCTATATTAGCCTATATACCCTAAGTATGGTCGGATGCTTAGGTGAGGTCAATGGCCAATTGGAGTTATGATGTGCTAGGCGATTGGTTAAGGCAGTCGATGGATGGGAGGAATTACCCAAGGCCTTCCCTTGGTAATGAACCATACCTAGCAGACCAATGTCATGAGGTTGAGTCTCGAATGAATCGGTTGGGTCAGAAAGTCATCGTCACTAAAATACATTAGGAGTGTCCATGTTAAGAATATATTTTCAGGATTAACCATGTTTGCAGAATGATTCACCTCACTAAGCAATTGTAGAGTTGCTTATGCCTCATTTAATATGGCAGGTTCTAAGGATTATTTGGGTTTACTCCAGATAGACGGCTGATGGGTGTGAGTGGTGTTCGAGTGATTTAGGTATTATATAGGATCGATATGATTAGAACTGAGATCATTCTAACAAACTATATATCTACAATGGTACAACTGGTGAATATCTTTACCAAGACATTTGTTGGTGTCTTTTCCGTACAAATATTTATGATCTTCATGATTTAATTTAAAAGAGTATCAAGAGTTATATCATATATTTACTTTATTGTTAGTTACATTGTATTCTTATTATTAGGATTCTACATATTTTTAAGTTTTTTTATATATATGATTGCAAAGAATGTTGAATGTTTGTAAAAATTTTGAAAGAAATTATATAATAATTTTCCAGATTTCTAAAATTTCGAAATAGTTTATACAGTTAAGGGACAACCACACAAAAACTGAGTGAAACTTTTACATCTTGTATAACTATATATAAACTTCAATTATTAAAAGATAGTGTTATGGTCGTTGATAAAAATACTTAAATCTAAGAGGTGATTTTTTAAAAAAAGAGGTGAGTTGAATGATAGGTTTGTAGGAAGGGGATCACTGATCCAATCGTAAGATGAGTGTTGATCAAATATTTAAATCTTGATATATCAAATTACTGGTGTTTTTGTTGTCGTGTATCAAATACCTCTTAACTTTCTCGTCGACATATAAGCATATATCGGTCGATGGCCAACTTTATATAGCGCTCGCATTTATAATAATTTATATTTTGTAATAATTTTCTTTGAGCCTTATTGTTTGTCGACAAATGAGGACAAACATGACGACCAGTAAACAACAAAAACGAGGGCAAATATAACATCTAGATCCTGCGCATATGCGCTGTGGTTCGACAACACCCTTTCCATTATATGTAAAAAAATTATATCTTTCTATTATATACTATAAATCAAGAGAAAACGATAAGAGAGCGATATTCGGAACCACTGATCAAATCTAGCATGTTTTATATTCAAAGAAATGTAACACTAACGAAGTCGACGAAAGATGTAACTGTATTTGTAACACATCTATTTTTTCAAATACGATGGCATGTGTGAAGAGGTTTTGAAAGAAAATCATTTGATTAATTATTTTCGAAAATTCAAACCTATTGATATAAAGAAAAGTGTACAAGGTACAAATACATTGTAAGGATAACTGTTAACAAAAATAAAGAAACTGAAATAATTTTGAAGAAGTGGAGAGTAACAACTAACAACGCTTTTTAGGAACTATTATAGGCTAACCAATAAATATATTATGTCTTATAACATCCCAATTTTTAATATAATAATGTATGTTAGAAAGTTTAAAAGGATTTGAGTGATATGTGTCATTAAAATACACTTATTTATTTGATCATTTGTATTAGAGGTGTTCAATCCGGATATCGGTTCGGTTTTGGTTCAGTTTTTCGGTATTTCAGTTAATAAAATATAAATACTACTAGTATTGATCTCGTACTTCGTACGAGTATATTTTTGCTTGCAAATAAGAACCAAGCTTCAGTTAAATATAAACCATTGACACTTATTATGAACAATGACCACAAATAAAATTAAATTAAATTAACTTAAAAAATTCTTTGATTTTAATTAGTTTAGTGGATACAACTATTAGTTTGAAGTTTTTCTGGTTTACTATATGTTTTCTCTTATAGTAAATATAATATATACAAAGTCTACTAAAAATCATGTAAACATCCAAAAAATTATGGATGACCTATTAATTGCACGTTGAAAGTCAGAATTCCATGAACTCTCTAAAATAACAAACACTTTCTAAAATTAGAAATCAAATAATTAAAACAAAACAATTTAGTGTAAACAAAACTAATGCTCAACAAAAAAAATAGATTCTCTTTCTTGAATTTGTTGCTTTATCAAAGATGATACAATGAAAAATAAATTAAATATTATAGGATATAAACAAAAAAAAAATAGTGGGTGAGAAAAAGAAGATAGTGTGCAGTTACGTTACTTTCTAAATATTATTTTGTTTTTAATATTGATTTTTTAAAACATTTATTATGTAACAGAATTTGATGATTTGATTGGTCATGTGACTTGCAATTTAGTATATAAAGGATTCTAAATTTATATTTACTTCAGTTCAGTTTATATATATGTCGGTTTTTAGTTTATTAGGTTTTATACCAAAAAATCTAATTATTTAGTTTGGGATCAAATTATATGAATTTTAGAGTCATGTTGTCAATGTAATTATTTATTAAAAAATATTTTATGTTCAAATAAAAGAACAAAAAAATAAAAACGCTTTTACCATCAAATAAAATAATCAAATCTAAAATTAAAATCAAAGCTCTGAATTTTTAAAATAAAAATAAAACACAAAACAAAAGAATTAAAGAAATTTTTTTCCACTTTTCTATATTTAGTGTTTATCAAAGTTATGCTTGTTCGATTGAATATGTAACTCTGTTCATTTATAGATAAGAAACAAACTGTAAAGAATATTTACTAGTTGTTGTCCATCAAATTTATAACCTTCACTTCAATTTTGAAATGTTAAAATGTAAAAAAATATTAAAAGAAGAAGACTAAAAAAAAAGAAGCTTTGATTGTGATGAATTGTTATTTAATTTATAGTTCAAGTGTTTTTAAAATTAGGATTTCTTTATTACTATAAAAACATGATAATAGTTATTAACCAAAAAAAAAAAAACTTTTAAAGCTCTGATATGCCTACAGACATATTCGATCTTATAACTCGCGACAAGCATGCCGAAAGTTGTCTGTTCAGATCAATTTTGACCTTAAATAAGAATAGTATCAACTAAAATAATATAAGCTCCAGCACAAAAGCTTCAAGCTCAATTCAAATAATGTTGAACAATGTTTATCAAAATTAAACATCGACCTCTCAGTAATACTAAACACAACGATCCAGACCCCGAACATATACGCCGAGTTAAAATAAAAAACAAAAGCAATATAAGAGTCTACTCAAGACCCATAAATAAATCAAACAATTATCCCAAAAAAATATAAAATATGAAACACACAGGTTTCAAATAAATTAAGGTAGATTCATTTTAAAAATAAACCTTAACAAGAAATAAATATCACTACTTTGTCAACCCTCACTAGCTCGAGTGTGCTCCTTCTCCTCGGCAAGCTGACTTCCGACTTGCCTTACCTCCAGGGAACCAGAAAGACCAAGGTTACTTCCAAATTCATTAACATCATTCATCAATGAATCTTTTGGATCGGGCTCTTCAAAAATCTGAGGAAGACCATGTTAAGGGATATAATATATTCGTATAATCAATGCCTCTGATCTCGTACTATAGCTTATGGAAACTTATGTATTTACCTAGATGCTCGTATCACTGCACTCATGTATATAAACTGTTGTATCCCTAGCTCTGAATAATAAGAAATATCTTCTCCTAATATGGTATCAGAGCCTACAGCGATACCCTAAAAACCTGTGTCTCTTCTTTTTCTTGGCTAACGCCTCTCCCCTCTCTATCCTAGTCTTGTTCTTCCTCACTCTCTCGTCTCTATCCCGCTCATGTCTGTCGCAACAGCAGATATGGTTGACACAGCCGCCACCTCCATCCTCAACATCAACATGACAAACGTCTCCAAACTCTCCTCCACCAACTATATGATGTGGAAACTTCAAGTCAAAGCTTTGCTAGATGGTTATGATCTTGCAAACTTCCTGGATGCTGCTGTGGTACCTCCAAACGCCACAGCCACCGTTGATGAAGCAGTCGTCACAAATCCAGCCTATACTTGATGGAAACGCCAAGATCGCTTGATCTACAGTGGTCTTATTGGATCAATGACCGAATCTGTTCAACCTCTAGTCTCCACCTGCAAGACCTCTGCGGGAATCTGGTCAATCCTTGCTGCGACATACAACAAACCAAGCAGGGGTCACATCCAACAACTCAAACTTCAACTAAAACAGTGGACTAAAGGATCTAAGACAATCGATCAATATGTTCAAGGCTTCATCACCAGATTTGATCAACTTGAATCCCTGTGGAAATCGATAGACAAAGAAGATCAGCTAGAGTACATCCTTGGAGGCTTACCCGATGAGTACAAGACTGTCGCAGACCAACTTGAAGGCAGAGACATCACGCCTTCGATAACAGAGGTTCATGAGAAGCTACTCAACAAGGAAGCAAAACTCTTTGCACTAGCTGATCCAGTAAGCACGCTACCGATAACAGCCAACAATGTCTCCCATACATCCTCCAGTCGACACCACAACCCTCAACGATCAAACCAACACTGGAACAAACACCAACAGAGTCCAAGGTACACCAACAATCGCGACAACAAGAACTCAAGAGGATATCAAAATGGGTTCCAAGGTAATCAGCAAAGCAGCTATCAAGGTGGTTACCAAGGAAAATGCCAACTCTGTGGAGTTCAAGGTCACAGTGCCAAACGATGTCCCCAGCTAGGCGGCCACAACTACACGCAGAACAACAGCCCCTCGTATCCTCCATGGCAGCCGCGTGCTAATATGGCAATGAACACTGCTGCATCAGACAATGCGTGGCTACTAGACAGTGGTGCCACACACCACATGACAAGCGACCTGAGCAACCTATCCATTCATCATCCTTACCATGGCGATGATGCTGTTCTCATCGGAGACGGCTCCGGTTTGTCTATTTCTCACACTGGTTCACTGTCTTTACCTACTTCTCATAAAAACCTTGCCTTACATAATGTCCTCTGCGTACCCCATATACATAAGAACCTAGTCTCTGTTTATCGTCTTTGTAACACTAACAAAGTCTCTGTTGAATTTTTCCCCGCACACTTTCAGGTGAAGGATCTTTACTCGGGAATCCCCTTGCTACAAGGAAAGACTAGGGGTGATCTATATGAGTGGCCTCTTAACCCAGCAACCGTCAACTCTTTCTTTTCATCCTCCACCTCCAAACCGTCTCTCGATCATTGGCATAAGAGACTTGGTCACCCTGCCTCTGATATCTTAAAAGCTGTTGTCTCTACTTTTTCCCTTCCTCATTCCCGTACTGTTTCAAAAACCTTATGTTCTGATTGCTCTATTAATAAAAGCCACAAATTACCTTTCTTCAAACACACCATCACCTCAACTCGCCCTCTCCAATATATTTTCTCAGATGTCTGGACCTCACCAGTAATCTCCATTGACAACTACAAGTATTACCTCATTCTTGTAGACCATCACACTCGCTATACATGGATATATCCGCTCAAAATGAAGTCTCAAGTCCGCGACACGTTCACTGCGTTCAAAGCTCTTGTAGAGAACCACTTCAACGCTCGAATTGGGACTCTCTATAGCGACAATGGAGGTGAATTCATAGCGCTCCGTTCCTTCCTCTCCACCTCAGGCATTCAACATCTGACGTCACCACCCCCATACCCCAGAACACAATGGGATTTCTGAGCGGAAACACAGGCATGTCGTCGAAACCGGACTCACCTTGCTGTCTCAGGCGGGGATATCTCAAAGATACTGGTCATATGCACTCACTACTGCCGTATACCTGATCAATCGAATGCCGACACCCATAATTAACATGCAGTCACCATAACAGAAGCTCTTCAACAAAGAACCAAACTACACAAAGCTTCGGACGTTTGGGTGTTTATGCTTTCCCTGGCTGAGACCTTACACATCACATAAGCTGGAAAACCGGTCGACTCCATGTGTGTTTATCAGATATTCACTCACACAAAGCGATTACCTCTGTCTACAGCCTGCGTCTGGACGCATCTATGTCTCGCGACACGTCCAATTTGATGAAAACTCCTTCCCATTCAGCCAACCTCGATCAAACCCCTCACCTGAAACCTCACCCCCACCGGCAGCAGCTTCTCCTCTAGTCACCAAGATACCTATCCTCCAGCCACTCAATAGATCACCCACCGTGTCTCAAGGACTCCCGAGTCAAGATCCATCATCTTTTGTGCAGGTTGAAGAAAACGACAATGACGACAATGGCGAGATGCAGTCACCTCCCCCTCCAAATAATTCAGACCAAATAAACCCAAACCCAATACCTGAAGGTCCGAACCCAACATAAAACCATGAAAACCAAATGGCCCAGCCCACTAATATCCCAGAAACCCAAATCCAACCCCCAAAGCCAAATACCACAATCCACGTCTCAAACCAATCGTCTTCTTCATCCTCTACTCCTCCCGAAAATCCCCAGCCACCTAATGACCACTCGCAAGAAGAACAACATTGTTAAACCCAGACAAAAGTTCAATCTTTCTGTCACCACTACCAACAACGCCCCACCCGAACCTCTGACAGTGAATCAAGCTCTCAAAGACAAGATTTGGCGCGATTCTATGTCTTCAGAAATGGATGCTTTTGCCAGGAACCAGACGTTTAATCTCGTTCCACGCCCTGTCAACAAGAATGTTGTGGGCTGTCGTTGGCTTCACAAAAATAAATACTCACCCTCTGGTTCTTATCGCAGGTCCAAATCTCGCCTTGTCGCTAAAGGATATACTCAACAGCTTGGCAGGGACTACACTGACACGTTCAGTCCGGTGATCAAATCCACAACCATTCGGCTGATTCTTGACATTGCTGTTTCTAAGCACTGGCCGATTCAACAACTGGACGTCAACAACGCCTTCCTACAAGGAACACTTGATGAAGAAGTGTATATGGAACAACCCCCTGGGTTCATTGATCGGGATCATCCTGATTTTGTCTGCAGACTTCGCAAAGCTGTCTATGGTTTAAAACAAGCACCACGCGCGTGGTATTTGGAGCTACAAACCTATCTGGTTGGTCTTGGCTTCACAAACTCCCTAGCTGATACATCGATGTTCGTTCTTCAACATGGTGGTGAAGTGGTCTACCTGCTAGTTTACGTGGACGACATCCTGATCACGGGTAACAGCTCCACGAAAATACAGAAAGTCCTCAAACTCCTAGCTGATCGATTCTCTATAAAAGACCCAGAAGCTCTCAACTACTTCTTAGGAATCGAGGCCAATCGAACATCCAAAGGACTTCATCTATCTAAGTGAAAGTACATTACTGATCTGCTTCACCGCACTGGTATGACAGATGCCAAACCAGTAAGCACTCCTATGGCTACGACACCCAAAATAACGCTCACTGCTGGTACTGCGCTGTCTGATCCGAAACCATATCGTCAGCTCGTAGGGAGCCTCCAATATCTCGCCTTCACCCGACCAGATATTGCCTACGCTGTCAATCGTCTCTCTCAGTACATGCATTGCCCGACTGACACACACTGGCAGGCGGCCAAAAGAATATTGCGATATCTTGCTGGGACTACCGATCATGGTATCTACTTCTCCGCAACCAACAAGCTATCCTTGCATGCTTTCTCCGATGCTGATTGGGCTGGCGACTCCGATGATTATGTTTCAACCAATGCCTACATAATTTATTTGGGCAACTCTCCTGTTTCTTGGTCAGCAAAGAAACAAAATGGTGTGGCCCGGTCCTCCACAGAAGCAGAGTATCGGTCAGTGGCCAATACATCATCAGAAATTCGCTGGATTTGCAACATTCTCACGGAGCTAGGAATCACACTACCGACAACTCCTGTTGTCTACTGTGACAACCTTGGCGCCACCTTCCTATGCGCGAATCCCGTATTCCACACACGTATGAAGCATGTAGCCTTGGACTATCACTTCATTCGAGGACAAATACAACATGGTATGCTTCGTGTCTCTCACATTCATACAAAGGATCAGCTGGCGGATGCACTAACCAAGCCCCTCTCTCGAGCTCAGTTTCATCACCTGCGTATCAAGATTGGAGTTGCCTCACCACCTCCATCTTGAGGGGGCATGTTAAGGGATATAATATATTTGTATAATCAATGCCTTTGATCTCGCACTATAGCTTATGGAAGCTTATGTATTTACCTAGATGCTCGTATCACTGCACTCATGTATATAAACTGCTGTATCCCTAGCTGTGAATAATAAGAAATATCTTCTCCTAATAGACCAAGCTTCCCAATAGAGAGATCTGATACGGCATCAACGTCCATTGAAGCCCCAAGCTCGATTTCCTTAGCTCTACGGCGAGGAAGTTCATCTGACACTAGCATATTCTTTTATATAATCTCTTTAATGAAATCGATGTTAGGGATGACCTCGATAAAATCCCGGTTTGTGGTATATGTGGAAAGATTTAAGAGAATTGATTTGGTTACCTATCTTACAAAAATACATTTATTTTTTTGGACGCGCATCTAGAGAGAACTCCAGAGTTAAGCATGATTTATCTGGAATAGTGTAAGGATAGGTGACCTATTGGGAAATATTTCGCAATATCGTGTGAGCGAGACCAAAGCACAGGAAAAAGTATGTGGTGGTTAGAGGGTCAGTAAATAAGACTAATGAGCCTCCAAAAAATTAACACACCGCCCGTCATACGGAATGGACACCACGAGCCATATGAGCGGACGTGGGAGGCTTATTAGCCTGTGCGGTTGGGGTATTACGAATGGTATCAGAGCAAAACCTAAAAGAGTGTGGAGTCTTGTGAGGGATCACACTAACATGGGTTATGATTTTAGGATGCTGCAAGAACGTGCGCTCTATGAAAAGGGGTGAATTGTAACATTCCAGTTTGTGGTATACGTTAAAAGGCTTAAGAGACTTGATTTGGCTCCTGATGTCACCAAAGTGCCCTTACCTTTTCGGTTTGACATCCAGAAAGAACTCTAGAATTAAACATGCTTGAGCTAGAGTAGTGGAAGGATGTGTGATCTATCGGGAAGTTATTAGTGGTATCATGTGAGTAAGGCCAAAACACGGGAAAAAGTCATATAGTGATTGTCAGGTCAGTAAATACGAACTTCGAGCTTCCAAAAAATTAACGCACTGCTCGTTGCACGAAATGAGATCCATGGACCGAGTAAATAGGTGTGAGAAGCCCTTAACCGTGAATGATCAAAGCGTTACAATCTCTTGGAGATGTAAGTGACAGTTACACACGAGACAACTTGTCTTATAAAACAATACATCTTATCAATCATATATGACAATATCAGGTTACAGTACAACTTTCAACGAACAAAACACGTTTCAAAATCAAAGTCTTTGTTAGTAAAAGAGTATTTTCGATCAGCCAGCACAGTCTTTCCATTCAGAAATCCAACAATACATAACGGTACTAGATGTATACCTGTCAAAATGTTTAAAACACCTGTCATATGGTGTTACACACAAGTAGCAATATACACGCATATGCACGATTCGTACTATTGATATGATTTATCGATCTACATTCTAGCATGAGCACAAAAATTTTCCATTGAACTTTCGTCAGCTCTGGTAAGTCTTCTTGATCAATATGAGACATGCACTTTGATGTGTAAGACACGTTCGACATGGGTAACCTTCACTTTTCCAGAATTGGCACATTCACAACCGTGCACCACCTTTGATCTATTATCTCCTTTAATATTATTGTCTTTTTATACTTTTCCAGCCACCAAGCTGGATATCCGTAAGGGCAATTCTCTTAAATAGCCCTTTTTTAGTTTTTGTCACAAAAATAGCCCTCAAAAAATAAAATGACCAAAATAGACTTTTTTTTTTTTGAAATTTTGATTTTTTTTTATTTTTTTTTTGAAATTTGAAACCCTAACCCCAAACCCACCCCTTAACTCTAAACCCTAAAGTCCAAATTAGTTAACCCTTGGGAGATAAATGCATATAAATGAAATTTTTAGCTTCAAAAAAAAACATTTTGGTCATTTTCCTGCTTAAAAACTATTTTTGGGACAAACAAACTAAAAGAGGCTATCTAAGGGAATTACTCTATCCGTAAATCTCATAAAGGATTTAACATCATGTCCATACTTAGAACATTAACAACATATAACACACCGATTCGTAAATCCCAGAGCCCGCGTCTTTCTGAGCAAAATCATTTCTTCAATCCTTGCTTTGTCAAAATCAAGAGCATATTTCATAACTGTCTTTTTGTCTTCCAATTTCGATAAAATCCATTATCATTCGTCATAAACACCAATTGAATATCAACGTGGAAACTTTTAAGCTTGATTCCTAAGAATCGAATCGCTCTTATACCATAAAAAGTGAGAAGGAATTCTCTTATTTTCTTCTAAAGAATTTGCGAACGTTCCTTTCAGCCATATATGTGAAAGCTGTATAATACCCGCTTTCTAAGAATACAAATACAATCTAATTAGTAATAAAGTAAATATATAGTATATCTCCCAATAAAATTAATTTAAACTGTTTAAGAAATATCGCAAACAGAAAATTACGCATATGTCAAGTAGGTGTTTCTTTAGATGTACAATATTTTATAAATTTGATTACATAAACATATGAAATATTTTTTTTATCTTTATTAAAAGAGAACTTTATAAGATATTGCAAACAATGAGCAATGAGGTGTTTGGTTAATGCTATATAGAAGCTATTTTTAACTTTTATTTTATTTACAGTTTTTAAAAGTACATGTAATGTGTTATATTGATTTTTAAATTATGGTTTAAATGGTTATAGAAATCTTATTTACTAAAATCTATTTTTAATTTATACGTAAAATATTGTATAACTTTTTTTTCTCTTTTTACTCTTATATAATACAATTATAGCCACACCAAAACATATATACTTAATTATAGAGGAAAATTGTCAAAACCAACCTAAAACTTGAATTCAAATGCAAAATTATACCCAAACATCAATCAAATGCAAAAGTAACCTAGAAGGGTAGCGAAATTACAACAAACCCCTAATGACAAAAAAATAAACTGTATGCGTTTTTACCTTCATCGCCTATTTAAGTCTTCCGTCCTTTTTAAGTCTTCTGCGATTTTGTAAGTCTTCTGAGAAGACTTACATGTAAGTCTTCTCGTTTAATAAATCTTAAAAATAATTAATAAATTATATAAAAAATATTTTGATGGGGGAAAAATCTAAATCATGTAATAATAAACATTTGTAAATGATATAAAATAAAATCTAGTAAAATTTGATTGTTTTCAACATAGATGAGTGAATGTATCATCTCATGATATTCTTTGGTCTAGGGTTTGGAAACATATGTTCTAGTATTGTATGTATCTTTAGGGTTAGATTTTCGAAGTTTAAATTTTTTTTTTTGAAAATTCGTTTTTTACATATATTTATTTAGTTTTGTGTATATTAAACATTTTTGGAGTTGATTTTAAGTTTAGTGTAGTGTTTACTGATATTTAGTTTGTCTTTTTGTTTAGGATATTGGAAGACTTAAGTCTCTAAAATATATTACGCTAGAAGACTTAAATGTAAGTCTTCTCGACGTATTAGGGTGTAAGAGACTTCCCCGTAAGCCTTCTCGCTTGTTTTTTGCCAGAAGACTTCCCCATAAGTCTTTTATGCCGAACCGGTTGTGAATTTTACCAATTTACAGTTAACCTAACCAGATGTTTTACCGGATATATAAATACTATTTTTTTACTTTTTTTAATTAATTCACTATTTGTTGGTAAAACCACGGAACCCTAGTTGTTTCTCTCTAAATGCGATACCGAAGATGATTTCCGCTGTTTCTCATTTTCCGTCATTTTTCACCGCCGCTAATCTCTTTCTTTCATCGAATCTTCTTTATCTTTCATGTCGGAATAGTATTTATGGAGATTAAACTAACCCGCTTCTTTTTGTTTAGATGGGGACCCGTTCGTGTTCCGTTATTGTTATCGTTGAGCTCCGCTGCCGGAAAGTTCTTCCTCTTTTGTGTCGAGTCCAAATTTTGACTAAAGGTGAACCTTTACGAAGTTTCACCGCCGTAAACCCTAAACGTGATAGTCTGACTTCTTATTTTACTTCCAGTTTTGCAGATTTGCTAACCGTTGTTGTCGTTGCCGACCCTAACTTCACCGCTTTAGCTTCTGACTATAAGTTCTTCAATATGTTTGTCTAGACTTTGTGGAAGTCTTCGAGGAAGTATTTGAGTAGGTTTTTCAGAGAAGATTACTGGAAGACTTCGTAGAAGATTTTCAGTTATTATTATCCGAGAAGCCTACTGAAAGACTTACTGGAAGACTTACGGGAAGACTTCCAGTAAGTCTTCCACTAGGCTTCTAGGATAATAATAACTGGAAGTCTTCTACGAAGTCTTCCAGTAATTGTGTTTGGTTTGTGATTGAGATGTTGGTTTTTAACTGTTTTGCAGACTGAAAAATGGATTCACTAGAACTCCCGAAAAAGATATTTACCTTAGGGGAAGAGCCCTTTCCAATCAAAAGCATAACATACCATACATATGATTCCAAGTTGTTTTCTGCTGTAAAGGATGCTCTACATGATGATGAATACGAGGAGCTTAAGGAATCAAGATTGGGAGTCTTCCTAAAGTTCTAAGAGATGGATTTTGGTTGGGCATCAAGGCTGGTTCATTACATGCTCTGTTTCTAGCTCAACATCAAGAAAAAGTATGAGCTTTGGAGTTTGGTTGATGCAGATCCGATGAGGTTTTCATTAATAGAGTTTGAACAACTCACTGGTCTCAACTGCGAGTACATTGAGCACCTTGAAAATCCGAGATGTGAGGTTACAAATGAGATGGCCATTTTCTGGGAGCGGATTGGTGTTTCTATCGATGCTGGTCCAAGTTCGGAGCAGATAATAAGAGCACTTAAGAGATGCCAAGAGTGATCTTGGGATGATCGCATGTGTCTGGGATACCTAGCTATCTTCTCAGGATTCATTGAAGGGAGGAAGTACTCAAGCGCAACACGAGCTAGTCTTGCAAGGCTCATCATGGATTTAGAGAAATTCGACAATTATCCATGGGGGAGAGTGGCTTTTAAGGTGCTGATGGACTCTTTGAGGGCAAAAGATTTCACGAAGTCTTATACTGTCGATGGGTTCATACAAGTGCTCCAGGTGTGGATCAACCATGCTCTGCCCGAATTGGGTGCTAATTATGGGAATCCCTTACCAAATAAACCGTCTCCACCGTTACTGGCATCCAAGGGTGACAAAGGACACAAATGTTTTAAAGACGCTATTAGCAGACAGTTAATTTCCCCAAATAATACTACTTATGTAAGTCATCTATAAAAATTTATGACCAAAAGACTTACCAGAAGACTTAGTTAAGTCTTCCAGGAAGTCTTCTGCATTATATAAGTCTTCTGGTAAGTTTTTTGGTCATAAATTTTTATAGATGACTTATATATAAGTCTTCTATAGTTATAATCCGTCAAATATCTAACTTGATATCTTTATATAATGCAGACTCGTGTGATCAACTATGTTGCGAAGAACAGCGAAGAAATGTTTCCAAAATGGGATAATGATAGAGAGGATGTGTCTGTCGAGAACATTATTCAAGTCATGTTTAATGCTCCGCCTAATTGGAAGTGGACCATGAAATGCAAGGAAGACGAGAATATCTACCCGTGGACCAATCCAAAGATGCACGTTGTGTACGTGAAGGAAGAGAGTTCTGTGAAGAGTCTTGTTGTGAGAGAAAAAGATATTTAGAGACCTTCAAAGAAAGCACGTATAGAGGCACCTGCAGAGCCTCGTTGGGAGGATATTTCGGATGCTCGTTTGGGGATTATTCTAGAGGCTCGTTTAGAGGCTTCTATTCCTGTGAGTGAGGTTGACAAAGCATACATTAAAAAATGTTTCAAGGACCTCACATATGTCATGAGGGATGGGTTTGGGACGTGTCTTAAGTAGATGAAGCTTCTTGGAAATAAGATGGATGTTATGGAGAAGAAGCTGAGAATCACCGGAAAAAGGACTTCCTCTGATGATCTTCAACAGACTACCTCAAATCTGCCTAAAAAGGGGCTCGAACACGGGGTTAGTTCCAAAACTATGCTCCTTGTAGGTAAAATAATAGGAAACTTGGCTGAAAACTTTGTTTGTATTGCAGAGTGAAAGTGTGAATAGAGCGAAAGCAAGACAGGATGAAGAACCGAGTTCCTCCAAAGCCCTCAGTGTTGAAGCCAAAGAGAAGGAAGTGAAAGAGGGCAAAGAGAAGGAATTGAAAGAGAAAATCACTAAGGGATTAGAGAAGGCCTTAGTGAAGGCGAAAGAGGCTAAAGCCAATGAGGCTAAAGCCAAAGAGGCTAAAGCCAAAGAGGCCAAAGCCAAGGAAAAGGAGGCCAAACTGGCCGCAGAGGCCTGACTCGGAGATGCCAAACAGGAGGAAGAGGCCAAAGCCAAAGAGGCTGCTGATAAAGTGTTGTCTACTAAACCCGAGGCGAGTGCTGAAAGCTAGTGTTGTCGTAATGAACAAAGAAAAAAACACCGTATCAGATTTAAAGATGCAGGAGGCTAAGAGGCTTTTAAAGAAGGATTTTGCTTTGGCAGTTGTCCGGGGAAGGAGTGAAAGAGCTAGGAAGCTTGCTGCCACAAAGCAATCTCCTTTTCAGGGGAATAGCACAACCAAATTGATCATCCCAAACACTAAGGTTGGTCATGGCTATGATCTTTTTGCACTCCCGGACAAGCAGTTGAGCAAGGCGCTTACGGAACATCTGAAAAAAGATTCGTAAGTGATACTTTTGTTGTTTAAGTCTACAACAAATGATTGCTAATGCTTATCTATATTTTGTGTTTGCAGAAATTGGCAAAAATCTTTTGAACGCAAACTGAAGCGTTATCTAAGTTATTCGTATCAAGTTATCCGAACCCCTAGCATGGCTCCTTGACACGGTAAGTCTTCTGCGTAGTCATCTTAATAGAAGACTTACCAGTATGTCTTCAGTGTAGTCGTCTCAGTAGAAGACTTTCCAGAAGACTTACAGGTAAGTCTTTTATAGGGACGACTTCACAGAAGACTATCCAGAAGACTTATCAGTAAGTCTATTGGGACGACTACGCCGAAGACTTAAAGGTAACTCTTCTGGATAGTCTTCTGTGAAGTCGTCCCAATAGAAGACTTTCCTGTAAGTCTTCTGAAAAGTCTTTTATTGAGACGACTACACTGAAGACTTACTGGTAAGTCGTCAGGAAAGTCTTTTGGAAAGTTTTCTAACTTGTTTTGTTTTTTGGTTGCAGCATATGGATGCTTATATCAATGTTCTAAGGCTTCGCACAGAAACAACCCAAATCATTTTAGGAGCGAAAGAATCTGCTTTCTCGATCATTTGTTTTCACGGATGTGGAGGGACAAGTACAGGGAATTTAAGAGCTCGACGCCCGATCACAACGATTTAGAAAGAAGGCTGCCTGGCGTGTCGTGGGATCTTTATGCAGGCATAGTATCAGAATTTTGCGCTAATAATAAGATTTAGGGTGTAGATATTGATGATATATATGCGCCTGTGAACTTCCAAAACGATCATTGTATTGCTATCTAGATATCGATCCCTAAGAGGCACATAGTTATTTGGGATATCATTGTGAAATATATATCAAAAGCACAACTGGATGAGGTAATAGAGCTTTTTCTCACAATGGTCCCTTATTTACTTGTTAAGTGCGCTTCCACCGAGAAGAGCGTATTAAATACTCACTGAAGTCATTCACGTATGGGAGAGTGACAGTTGGAGTACCACATTGCATAGCTGATGATTGTGGTGTGTACGCCTTGAAGTACATGGAGTGTCATGCTCTTGAGTACACTTCGTTTCATGTTGCTTTTTGTGAGAAGAACGTGAAACATATTTGAGAGAAGATGGAGCATGATATATTTTACGAGACCCCTGTCTACGAAGGCATCGAAGATAAGTCGTCCTATTATAACGACTTGGATACGTATGAATGACTTAGTATTAGTATGTATGTAATTATTTGTTCCCTTATTTATTTGTAATGACTTAGAGTTAGATTTATATGTAATTATTTATTTGTAATGACTTTGTTGTAATGAACGATTTCTGTTGTAATGAACGATTTACTTCTATGAAAGACGAATATGATTAGTTCATAAAGACTTAACAGAATACTTAATAGAATAGAAGACTTAATAGAAGACTTAACAAAAGACTTAACAAAAGACTTTCACGGAAGACTTAATAGAAGAATTAACAAAAGACTTTATAGAAGACTTTCACAAAAGACTTAATGGAAGACTTAACATAAGACTTAACAGAAGACTTGCACGGTAATCTTCTCACAAGAAGACTTAACAGAAGACTTTCACGATAGTCTTTTCACCAGAAGACTTTCACGATAGTCTTCTCACCAGAAGACTTAACAGAAGACTTTCACGGAAGTCTTTGCATCCGATCAGTTGGTGCAATGTGGACGATTATGACTAGTTTCTTGGCAGTTTGAGCACATATACTCCATGTGTAGCTTCCGGGGTTTGCGTCCTTAAACCTGGATAGCTCCAACCAAGATTGCCATCTTAATTTTTTTTGCCTTCCTGGACCACTCTTTTGTTCTGGAGGAAGGCATTTTTGTGCCTCAACTTCTCCAACACAAGGATATATATTCTGTGAGTATCCTAAGAACAAAAATTCCTTTGAGTAATACAGACTAACGAGGGTGGCGACATCCACACCAGAAAATATTGCAGCTGCTATAGCATGAAGACAAGGTATTTGTTCAATTGCAAAGATACCACAATCACACTTTCCATGTTCCAAATCAACAACACAGTCTTATTTACCACCTTTCACAAAGAACCGCCATCTATCAATTGGTTGGACACTCATTGGAGCCACTGTTTCCGAACGAACTGCCAATAAGACTTCAACTCCCCGACTATGTTGAGTTGTGAGAGTTAAAGCATCTTCTCTCCTTTTCCAATACCACCTTCCTAGCTTCTCCCTTATAAACTCCAAAAAGAATGGTATTGGAAATCCTCTAGCTCTTTTGAGTATGGAATTAATTGACTCAGCAATATTGCTCGTTTTTATGTTGTACCTTTCTCCTAGATAATGAACCCGTGACCATAAAGACGCATCAGCTTCCTCCAAATATGTTGCAAGATCAGGGTTTGCACTACGTATATCCTCCATGTACCAGTTAAAATCATAATGAGTATGAGCATATGGAGCACCTTTAACCAAATACAAGAGATGTTTTTCCTTACATTTTTAGACAATATTCTGTTGTAAGTGATAATAACATATGCCTCGAGTCGCCCAAGGAAACACCTTATCACATGCATATTGAATGAATGTGTGCCGGTCCAAGACTATCACCAGGGAATATTCATCAGTAATACAACTCCTCAATTTTGTGAAAAAACATTCTAAAGATTCATTTTTTTTCAGCATCAACGATTCCAAACGCCAATGGAAATATCTGAAATTACCATCTTGTGCAGATGCAACTAACATAACACCTCCATACTTTCCACTTAGGTGAGTTCCATCCACCACGATTACCCTTCTATGATACTGATACCCAACTATAGAAGCTCCAAAGGATATAAATAAATACTTAAATCTACTCTTAGAATCAAGCTCTATACTTGTGATAGAGCCTGGATTTGCTAACGAGATTTGCTCCAAATATGAAGGAAGTCGCTCATACCCATCTTCTACTGAACCTCTCACCAATTCTTGAGCATGTAACAATGCTCGGTATGAAGTGGTGTAATCTAGATTCATGCCAAACATCTTTTTCATTGCATCTTTGATATGCTGCGGAGTTAACCCATCAATGATTCCAACGCGATCTAAGAAAAGACTAGCAATATACTTTGGAGCACTTCGTTTCCGCTGAGCTATCCGGTCTATCACAGAATATGTATGGTCTTTCACATACTTGGTTACCCAAAAAGTGTTCGCTCCATGTTTCACACTTGCTCTAAGCTTACAGACACACCACTAACACGACATTTTGCCACAAGTAGAGTTTTTGTTGTCTTGTATATTTTGTAGGAGAACCTCTTCTTCACCGCTGTCAACCGCAACTCTGAAATCAGTGCATCCTTACTAACAAAACTTTGGTTGACATAGATATTGTCGTTGATACCAGTGCATTCTTCCCTATCACACGCCTCTTTCAATTCCTCAAAACCCATATTATCTTCTTCTACCTCTTCCTCATCTTTAACTTTTCCAAAAACACTGTAATCTTCAGCATCATCAACTTCTTCATCAAAATAAGGGATATCATCATTCTTCTCCCTACCATATTCTCCATCTTCAGGCAAGTTATCATCATATTCTTTCCCGGCTTCACATTCTTCCCTTTCATTACTATCTTCAGCTTCAGCTTCAGCTTAAGGCCCAGCTTCAGATTCAACTTATTACTATCTTTATCTTCTTTGTTTCTAAATTTTCCTCGTCTTGATACACAAAGACGTACATAATACGGTTTAGTTATCTCGATCAAGTTCCGAACTTGTCTATCACTTGTAACATGAATAGGAAGAAAGGATGCTAGAGCCATCTGTTGCATCATTGCTTCTGGTAATGAGTAGGTCAACTCAACAACCTTTGTGTTCATGTCTAGGTTATAATCTTCTTGAGCCATTTGAACAAGTTTCTCATGTGTAGAACCTTCAGTCAAAAAGAACATTCTCGCTCCTTTGATATAATCAACCACAAATTCCCAAGAATGATCTTTCACCAACCACTCTCCATAGACTACCGGTAACTGGCGCATCATCTAAAAAAAATATAATTAAAACACATTAGATAACATAGAACATCAATATATCTTTCTATCATTAGCTAAAAACCTAATGTTGATTGGGAACCTCATAATTACCACCAATTAAGGTAAAATTTTCATTCATTAGCCTTAGTATTTGGTTAATACAAGAAGAAAATATTTAAAAGTCTTTATATGTTTAGAGAAAATGAAAGTTTATTAAAAATCGACTTAGAAGACTTCCTAGAAGTTTTCGCAAGAAGACTAACGGGTATGTCTTCCGGAGAGGTCACTTTTACAATTGGAAATTTACAATGGAAGACTTCCAGATAAGTCTTCTACAGTAGACCTCTCGGGAAGTCTACCTTTGATTAAAATATTTTTTTGAAATGCCGGAGAAGACTTACAAGTAAGTCTTCTAGAAAAAAAATGTTTGTTTTGCAATTGATCGAATTATGTCAGAAAGTAGACTTTTCTTGTAAGTCTTCTGGGTACGATTCAACGAAAGTTTTCTCAACTTTCAAAATTAAGTCTTCAAACCGTTGGTGTAAGTCTGCTTAGGTTATTTTTGCAATTAACAATAAAAACTTAAAATAAGTCATTTCAACCAGAAGACTTCTCTGGACGTCTTCCGACGGAAGACTTACTAATAAGTCTTCTGTCGTAAGTCTTTCTTGACTAGAATCCCGGAATAAAACTCCAGAAGACTTATTAGTAAGTCTTCCGTCGGAAGACTTCCCTGGAAGTCTTCTGGTTGAAATGACTTATTTTAAGTTTTTATTGTTAATTGCAAAAGTAACCTAAGTAGACTTACACCAACGGTTGGAAGAATTAATTTTGAAAGTTGAGAAGACTTTCGTTGAATCGTATGCAGAAGACTTACTTGTAAGTCTTCTGAGAAAGTCAAATTTCTGACACAATTTGGTCAATTGCAAAAACAAACCGGTTTTTTCTAGAAGTCTTCGCGGAAGTCTTCGCGGTTTTTTTTTGTTAACAAAAAAATGTTGGGAGACTTCGAGGAAGTCTTCCCACTTCCATATAAGTCGTTTCAAAAAGACACAAAGAAAGTCAATTGCAAAAACTAACTTGTTTTTTGACCAGATGACTTTCATATAAGTCTTCTCCAACCTGAAGACTTATATGGAGGTCTTCAGGACGAATGAATCTGGGTAAAAAAATTGATTTCATACATTTATAACTGAGATAACTTATGTAGCTTCTCCAATAACACAGAAAATGACCAGGTTGAGCGACCCACTCGTTAATCACCAAGAACCATGGGCTTAAATGGCTCTATGAACCTTTCAAAATTTTGAATCAAAGTCTTGTGTATTTTTGGATGAATAAAGAGAGAAAGTGAAAGAGATTAAGTTTTTTCAGCATTAAAAACATAAAAGGAAAGTCAAAATCTATTTTTAGAAGCATTAAAAGCTTCAAATTGGTTGTTCATGGTGGTTGGTGTATTGAAGCCAATGTCAATATTATAAATACTTGATGAAGATGAGGCTGATATAGTAATACAATTATTTTTGTAAAAAAATTTTTTATTAAAGTAATGGCATTTTCGTGAATTATCCGAAATTCTAGGGTGAAAAGGGAAAATCAAAATTTAAAACAAATCATGAGTTGATTTTTCAATTGACTTCAAGTTTTGAGTCACTTTTGCAAAAAACCCTAATTATAGACTATTATATCATTATAGTCTAGCCAATCATCCATAATATATTATATTTAGTAGTTGTAAATTGTAAGCAAATAAAAATATAATTAAAATTAAATAAACAGAAATACTTTAGAATAGCTCTAAAAAAATTTTGTCAAAAAATAGCCTCCAAAAAAAAAACCCCATGAAAATGTTTTACTAAAGAGGTAAATATACATATATACCCTTAGGGATAACTATTCTAGACTTATGGTTTAGAGTTAAAAGGTGAGGTTTTGAGGTTAGAGTTCCAAATTTCAAAAAAAAAATGGAAATTTTCAAAACAAAAAGATGTTATTATGGTCATTTTCTTCTGTGAATGCTATTTTGTGACAAAAACTTAAAAATATGCAATTTGAGAGAATTGCCCTTAGGTGAATAATAAAAGAATTATATAAAAAATATTACTTGAAAGTCAATATATTTATATAGAATAATTACTTGATAAAACAAAGTTTTGTTTCTATAAATAATGTATAGAATGAGTTCATGTATTTATTGTAAAGTTTGATAAGTATTAGTGGCGGATCTAAAAACTGTTTAAACGGGAGATAAAATATTTAATATATTTTTATAAATATTATTTATGATATTTATATACTTCCTCCCTCTGTTCCATTAAGAAAAAAGGTTTTGAGATTTTTTTTTGTTTTATGAAGATAGAAGTTTGTAGTTTTCAATATAACTGTTTTACATGTTTACTCATATTAACTTTATTAATTAGTAAAAGAAATTATTAAAAATTTACTTGTTTTGTAATTATAACATGAGACAAAGGTTATTTTTGGTATTATAAAAATATTCTTAAACTGTATGAAATATCTAAAACTTCCATCTTAATAGAACGGAGGAAATATTATTTAAATGAATTTAAAACATAAAAATTATAATTTCAGAATAAATTGATAACTAAAATTCATTCTAATTAACAGTAACTCTATAAAATAATAATAAAAATAAAAACTAATTAAAACAAAATTGTTGTAAAAGTATTACAAATATTTTAAAATGAATAGATAAGTGTGGCAAGTAGATCATGCATTGGTGAAGAGACAAAAATGCAGAATGGTTTTTCATGCTGATAAGTAAATAAAATAAGGAAATAGAAACAAATATGCAACACAGGGAGATAAACGAGACATGAATAAATTATAATTATAATTATTTGTTTGTTCAGAATGCAAAGGAATAATTTTTTTTATAACGCTGATTTATTATGATATTACAATTATGAGAAAGATTACATAGACGATTCGACAACCGACAATACTACATGTCTTTTGAGGATCTACGTCTAACTGCATCACCTGAGCCGTCCTATGAAGATCCACTCCTGACCAAATCTACTTGCACCATGTTGAGGACCTCTTGTAAGCCTTTCTTCCGTTGTCTGCATAATTGTTTAATAAATCGTTCTCTCCGGGACTTGAAACCTGTATCTCCTGAAATCTGTAAAAAATTGCATAGTCTGGGATTCGAACCCCAAACCTGGGTGTAGAAGTCTTTAAACCTTAACCATTAGGCTACGGTGCTTCCACAATGCAAAGGAATAATTTAATCGCATAATGGTGGAGACGTATATATGGAAGGATGATTTTCCATACTAAAAAATAAAAATAAGCATTAAAAAGAAACAAAAAGTTTAAATTCAAAAAGGGGGGGGGGGAGGGGGTTCTGTGAAGTGGGGTACGAACCATTATACGAAAGATATATTTTATAATCTGGCCACACTTACAGCAATTTATAAAAAATCACTGGGTGCAACTGCTCCCTTGTTCCCAAACGTACATCTGCCCCTGACTAGCGTATGTTATATACTTCTTTTTTCTGTCAACGTGTATCTTATGTACTTCAAATAAATAAAGTATTGAGATTGTACATTGTATCCAAGCGTATATTTGGAAAAAGAATATTTGAACTAATACATATATTAATTAAAATTCTTAAGTTTATTTCCAAAAATAAATGTTAGAAAAGAGAAATCTATCTACTCATCTTTTGTGTATTGTCGGCCGGCTACAAACATATATAAAATATATAGAATGTCATACATCCATGTGCACTTGCGAAGTTTTCGTTGTTCTTCAACCACCTCAAAAATTTTAGTATATTTTTGAAAGTTTAGTTACAATGCACAAACACTTCGGTCACAGCTAAAAACTATTAACTGAACATGCAAAAAACGAGCCATGTGCTAGTTATATTCATAAGTATCGTCTATTTGGGGAAACCTAAGTTTGAGAGTCATAATAGTACACAAAAAAAAAATTCACTGAAATATTAGATATGTTACGATGATATAATGATAATTTCCAACAATACAAAGGCTTCACCTCATCCAAAATATACCAAAAGGAACAATAAACATAGCAATCTCCTGAATCTCTAAACCAAAGAACCAAAACCAAAGACCCGCGTCTTTTATCAATAAAGAGATTAGACAACTATAAAGGTGCATCCGCCGCTACATAAAAATGGACCAAATCTAATTTTGATACACTTGTGCAATGAAAGTTACTCTTCGCACTTCTCAATTCCATCATCACTTTTCACTTTCGATGTCTTGTTCAGAGCCTACATTAACTCGTTTACTTGATATTTAAAGGAGGGCCACACTTTTTATCTAATCAGAGCTCCAAAGATATCATTTATGACGCAAAAATAATGTCGTTGAAATGAAGACTGGTCATGCTCTCAATAGACCATATTAACACCGTGAGTTTCAAATCTTTCGACTCCCTAACCTCTTCCATGCTATTCTGCTACGCAAGAGGACTACACCTTCATCACGAAATCCCATACTGCTCCTAGTAACTCCTTCATTTTGTTACAATCGATACCCACATTACATTTCACCTAGTCACTTGGCCACAGATTCTACACCCTTATTCTCACATTTGACTTTTTAAGTTTATTCCATGCTTTCTCACACTTTACCTCTTGTGCCAAAAACCACAATTCCGATTCATCCACAACTTTCCTAAACACTTCTTGTGAATCAAATAGGAGATGCAAAGTGTTGATTTGATCGATCTTCTACTGCTACTAATGTCGATTAATTGGATTTGTTTATCATCACACACCAGAGTAATAAGTGGATGTGTACATCACATGGTTCTTTGTCAATCTACAAAACTTTAGGAATATGTCCCTGGCTTCCATTCTTGATAACTTCTTCATATCAATCCACCTCTTATCTTTCAACACATAGTTTCCCTATCGCTTGGTCTTGTTCTAGTTGTGGAACACCCTTTCCCTTGCAATACATATCGCGAGATCTCTGAACCAGTGCCTTGATCTATATTGCCTCATCACTCATCATTGTATTATCAAGGCTTCATCCAATAAACTCATTTTAGGTCAATTCGTAAGGGGGAAACAAAATACCATGATTGTTGGAGGTTTCCATGTCCAAATACCAAACTCGTTCTCAAAATCAGGTTGTCCTTTACCTAATAGAACTTCTTCTTACTCTTGATAACCAAACAACTCAACATAAACTGCACCAGCAACAAAGGTAAATTATAATCCCAACTAACCTAATAAAGGAGCAGGCTGCCTTCATAATCTGCCTTTTTCAACATCTTTGACTGAATAAAACATTTGAAAACATGATCCCATAGGAACATGGAGAACCATGCTCTGAAACATGGAGAACCATGCTCTGATACCACTTTATTTGCAACACCCCCGATCTAGATTAAGTCAAAGTTGATTAGTTTTCAGTGCACCAATCAAACAAGAACATGTACGACAAACTAAAGAAATATAATCATATCTAAGATGCTACTATCCATGCCCAAACATTCGTCCTGAAGTTTCCAGATAAAATCAAAAAATCCCAAGGTCAAATATCTAAGAACAGGTTTCCTAGTGGTTCCAAGTTAAGGCTTCCGAGTTTGAAACCGTTAGTTGGTTCGTCTCGGACTAGGACTAATATCATATAGAACCCAAGTATTTCCCCAAACCTTTATTATTCATATAACTTAGGTTCAAACAACATCAAACTTATATAAGGTGCACCACTTTCAAATGTATTACATATTACAATGCATACTCATTTGCAAAATGCACAAACACTGCATCAGCTGCACTGCTCCTTCGCAACAAGATATACCCCTATGACTACCTGCAAAACAAAGAGTCTACTGAGCAACTAATTTGCTCAGTGAGTCAGGAGTCCTTAACAATTAAACCACACATCCACCCTTCACTTGTGGTTAGATTCTCTTAATCATTGAGGCTTGCCCCTTGCCATTAGTAATTCCCGTCCGTGAATAACAACCACAACCAAAGAAAACAAATTCTTAACAACAACAATCAGTTAAACACTCGTACACCATTGTGTAGCACACATCCGGATGATCATCACAACCAGTGCTTTGTACGTGGCCAGAAAACAAGTCTCATCCAGATTACCAAAAAGAGGATACTAGTAAACATCACGACATTCGTCCTCAAATTCTGAAACCTCGTGGATTCATAAGGAGAATCCATGTCAATAAGGGTCACCTATTTGGTGAAGCCTTCCATTCACATACATGTCACCTACTCGGTGAACATGTTACAATACCTGCACATAATGTTTTACGTGCACATACATGTTATACCTCCGAGCAAAAGTTTGGACAATATAACTCATTCATACATTCATAGCAAACATGATATACCATTGGACTGAGGTCCGAAAATATAATGCAAACACACAAGCATATGCATCACAACATCAATATATCAGAAACATGTTATACCTCTCGAGCCGAGGCCCGAACAATATAACGAAATATCTTTTACAACATAAATCATGATCATATAAATTATTACTAAATATGAAACCTAGCAATGCACCAATCAATGCTCTTGTATTGTATGCACTAACCGCACACTCAACAATCATAGCCTCTATCACATCTATCTCGTGGTCGGTATGACTCAGAACTTCTATCAAATTAATCCTAGAATAAACGGATTCCCGATGTTTTGTTTGTCGGAATCGGGACCTGAACATATATCACTCAGAATTAGAAACTCTATAAGGTTTACCTTAAGGCTTATATGTTCTCGAGCTTCCTATGGTTGTTTTTTTGTGGAAAATGAACTAAGGGGGTGTTGAGCTATTTATAGGCTGAGAGAATGAAATAAGGAGGTGGCATGGGCGTCCAAAAAAAACATGGGAGGAAGATATATGTGCAGCCACAAATCTGTACAATTAAAACAAGCTTTGTGGCTAGCCACTAAACCAACCAATAGAAAAGAAAGAAGAGCTGCTTTGATATGGTCCGGTCAAGAAGAGACACATGTCCAGCTGCATTAGGGAAGAGATCAAGAAGCTGCATCCTCCAGAAGCTTCCGGACACATCCGGCACGCCGTGGACGGACCGAATGAGCTGCATTTAAGGCAGCCACTAAACCAAGGTTGAATTATAGGACATGTCCCCTTAAGGTTGAACTGAAACCCTTGCACATGGTGGCTTCCCTTAGATCCTTCTGATTTGCTATAGTGAGCATATGTTGTTTGTATATGGATACATTGTTGTTGCGTCGTTGGTACCATCGTACATCCTTATGTTGGAAGGAGAACTTCCTGTCACAAAGGTTGAAGCTGATAATGATCTAGTTGTAGTTCTGGTTAGAGGTCACCTGTATCAGTTTTCTATTTCCATGATCAATGAATTCTTAACCCTACCTTCGCTCCCCAAGAAAGAAGAAGACGTGGAAGCTACAATGGATGCAGTTACATCCACTTAACTGGTGGACTTTCTCACTGAAGGCACTAAGAAGGATTAGGAGAATCCGACCATGACTGATCTCTCCCCTCGCTATGGAGCACTCATGATCATTTCTGCTCACAATTGGATTCCGTCTACACACAAAACTCAAGTGTCAGTTGACAGGGCAAAGCTGGTCTACAAGATGGCTCACATAATCATGGTGGATATGTGGAGTTTAATCTTTAAACAGATCATGAACTTGGGTGTAATTAAGAGGAAGGACTCTCGATGGCTGATATTCCCTTGACTGATCATGTGAATCCTTTGGAAATAGCATCACTTGAAGCCTCGATCAGTTGAGAAACGGCTTTGTCCCATTCCGTACAAGAAATACAAGTGAGTTGGAGAAATATATGAGCTTTGCAAAACAAAGGCTAAGGGTAAAACTAAAGAAGGTTCAGGGTGCAAAACGTCTTCTCTGTCTACTTACCTTCCACCACCACCTCCACCAGCATCTGGTTCAAGCGTAAGACCTAGTCCAGAGCATATGTTCATCTATGAGAGCGGGTCCATTCAAGTGCCTCAGGTTGATCCCTCAAGAAGATCTTCTGGACACTCTTCATGATACGGAAAAAGCTCTTCAACAGTTGACAAATATTGTTCAGGATCTGATTCGTTCAGCTGCAGGCTAGTCTTTCATTCTCTCCATTCCTTTGATAATATATATTTTTTAAAATCCTTGTGCTTACAAGCATGGGGAGAAGATGAGGATTTAGATGAAGGGGTCTCATGGGGGAGTAACCTTTGTGTTTCTTGTTGTTTTTTGGCTTTGTTATACTTTTACGGTTGCATCTGTTGTTACAATTGTGTATGTTTTTTTTTTGTAATGATGTATTAAATACTTGAACCCAATTTTAGGAAAATCCAAGTATGTTTGGTTATTCTGATCATGTGAGTTCTTGCATTTGCGTGGATGTGTTTGTATATGTTTGATGTCTTCATCTCATGAATTTTTGAGACGCCCAAAATAAAAAGAGAGAGTTTGAAGATGTATGGTCAAAGTGAAGCTGAGGTAGTTCATAAAAGGCAACATGAATTACGATGCATTAAGGAAGATTGACTTATTCGCTGAAGAATCAAAAGTGGAAATTTTTTATTAGCTAGATCTTTAGGTCTAGGGTTTTTCTCTTACGTATAAAGAGGGTCTTGGCATTGTCTTTGCCGGTTAACACACAGAGAAAGCTTTTAGCAAAAGAGAGTTTTATACGTCCGAATAAGAAAAAGCAAAGCACCTAGGGGGTTAGAAGCTTGAGTCGTTCGTAGATTCTTACAAGTTAGTGAGAGAGAGACTAATCAACAAGTCAAGGTTTCTTTTGTGTTTACTTGAAAATTGCTTTTAGAAAGAAGTTGTATGTATTTTTCAAAAGATTAATCTAGTCACAGTTCTTGAAAATAATTTTCCATATGTTATTGTGTTTTCTAGTTCTTGTAGCGGATAACTCTCACACTTGCAGCTTTTACATGCAGCAGGCTCTACGAGATCAAAATATCCGCTGTGTTTTCTCACACGTAGATCAAAGGAAAGACAATGACAAACACATAACAAAGATTTTTGAGCTACAAAAAATGAAGTTAGGTTTGGGATTTTTATTTTTTTGATACCAAATAAACTAGAGATATAATTGTAAACTTTCAACATGTTTTGATATGAAAACAAACAATTTTATCTAAAACTAGGTATTTAGTATGCAAAGCGGGCATAATAATCTTACCAATATTTATCAGTAATTGTACTGTTAATTTTAAAATCAACCAAATATGTTATTGGTCATACACTCACAATTCTTAAATGTTGATACTAATGATAATTTTTAGATATTTGTAATAATTGAAGTTACTAAATATTTTATTATTGTTTAGAATTATATTTCTCTTTTAATTCAATAAGTATATCAATAGATTTTTCATAGTGAAAAATATTATTTTTAGATAGCAACACAATCATAAATTATTTTTAATTTTAAAATATGTTTTTCATTAATTATAAATTTGTATTATAATTATTTATCATCAGTTATATAAATTTATTTAAAAATAAACATAATGATTCATTAAAGTTAATATAGACTTTAAACAGTCTAACATTTAACTTGAGAGTTTAAAACAAAAATAATAATTTTTCAAATAATAGTATAGGTAGATAACATAAACATGATTCTAATTAGATAAATACCCTTGGATAGCACTAAAAAAAATTGTCATAAAAATAGCACACAAGGAAGAAAAATAACAAAAATGTTTCATTAAAGAGGTAAATATACACCGTAGGATTACTATTCTAAACTTAGAGTTTAGAATTATGGGGTAGAGTTTTGGAGTTAGGGTTTCAAATTTTAAAAAATAAATATAAAATATTAAAATTTTCAAAAAAAAAAAAAAGTTATTTTAGTCATTTTTTGGGGTTATTTTTTGTGACAAAAACTTAAAATAGTGCTATTTAAGAGAATTGCCCTTGTCATTATACTAATAATTATTTATAATATCTTATATATATATATATATATATATATATAATCCTAATCAAAAAGGTAAATCTTTATCCCAATAGGATTCCATTCTCTAATAGCACAAAAATCTCTATTTCGACAACTAAAACCATAACAATCAAATTTATCGACCTCGACCCACGACCCAAACATCTTTAATCTACTCGATCCTGCACCAAATCTGTCTCTCATGATACTAAATTATGAAACTAATAGCCTATAATCAACATTTTGATTTTGTGTTTTAATTGAACCGAATAAAGGTAAGAAGATTAGAAGATTGCGAAAATATACACACACAAAGCATTAACGAATATGGTCTCCTAACGGTGTGGGGTACCCACTATAGAAGGATATAGGAGATGATAAATCACTCTAAATATTAACATTTAGAAAAATACCCTATAATAACTCTAAAAAAAGTTTTATCACAAAAATAGCCTACAAAAAAGAAAAAAATGACTAAAATGTTTCATTAAAAAGTTAATTATGCACTTATATTCTTAGGATTAACTATTCTAAACTTAGGGTTTAGAGTTAAACGGTAAGATTTTAGGGTTAGAGTTCCAAATTTCAAAAAATAAAAAAATAAAATTAAAATTTTCAAAACTAAAAGAGGTTATTTTGGTCATTTTCTTCTATGAAAGCTATTTTGTGAGAAAAACTTAAAAATTGGCTATTTGAGAGAATTGCCTTATTTATTATATAAGATATTAACATATATTTGTATCTATTTAGTTAAGGAAACATCTGTAGTATAAATATATATGTAACTCTAACCATGGTTCTTATGAGAGTATATACAATTCTTCCCATATATAACGATGTAACAATCAATTGTGTTCCTGGTTTTAATTTTTCTTTAAGCCATATTGAGCTTCTTATTTTTGCAATTTTAAGCCATTGAGTGGGGAACCGAAATTCACACCATTGATTTCTGTGATCGAAGGAAAACTAAGAAATTCTAACTTTCTCTGAGGTCTCGAATTTCTTTTAAGTCATACGTCAAGCAATCAATTACACGTAAAACAAACGAAAAAAAAAGATGAATCAAAAAAAAGATTAAAGGAGGTCTTATTTGAATCTTCATATGAGTGATTACAACATGTAAGATCCTTTAGCCACAAGAGCTTCCGGGGAGCTCCCTAGTTCTAGTAACCTAAGATTGCAAAAACCTAATTGAGTCGTAGCTCGATAAAAACAAAAATATATCTAAATTGCTTTGAGTGCTAGGTTTGCTAAGAAAAATTCCATGTGTTGGCGTCTTATGCCTTGGCTCTCATTATATACCCCTCCAAGGTTGATTGTCTTTTTCTCTTTATGCCCTCGATCCGAGTCTATCATTTCACAAAAATCATCCTTATCCTCTCAATCTTCATGTTTATCACAGAAAGTTGACATTTATCTTCTTTCCATTTTTTCGGCGAAAATCAAGTAAACCGTCATAGTAGCTGGCTCCTTCTCATCTAGAGTTCTAAGTGGACTTTTACCGCAAATGGGACCTTTTAGGGTTGTTACTCGGCTTTAGCATTTTTACACTTTCTTTCGAAGAAGTCGCTCTTCGTATGATGTTGGTTCTCGTATTTGTTAGTTTTCTAAGGCAATGAGAATCAATCATATAGTTGAGATAACGATGATGTTAAGTTAACCGTTATCGTTTTATACGATTAAGTTTGAACTTTTACAAAAGACGAGACTTTGCGGTTTTTATTGTAAAATTTCAACGGTATATCTAATCAAGACAAAACGAGAATCAATTCGATCAAACTTCGAAGGCTACTGTTGTGCCCGCCCTAAGACGGGGAAATGAGCATCTCAGATTGTCCCCGCCCTAGGGCGGGTTGGATCGAGGATCGTGCCCGCCCTAGGGCAGGGAGGATCAATATCGGATCATGCCCACCCTAAGGCAAGGTATATCTCGGATCGTTCCAGCCCTAGGGAGGGGAGGATGGATCGCGGACCGTGCCCGGCCTAGGGTGGAAAGAGCGGTCATGGATTGTCCCTTCCCTAGGACGGGTTGGATAGCGGATCGTACCCACCCTAGGGCGGGTTGGATTGCGGATGGTGCCCGCCCTAGGGCGGAGAGGATAGATCGAGGACCGTGCCCTCCCTAGAGAGGGGAGGCTCAGATGGGATCATACTCGCCCTAGGGCAGGGATGAGAGTGCGGTGCTCGTGAGGTTCCATCTTGATGAGACATGGTCGCGAATTGACATAGTCGAGATGATGAGAAGTTATAATGATTTCTTGTATTTCTTGTAATCTCAGGAGTCGTTCGTTTAAAGATTGAGTAATCTTTGTCAAAGACTTGCTCCTTTGAGTTCTTAACGAATCACATAAAGTTTTTATTCTCTCGTGTTCTTTTTTATTTGTGAAAGGAAAAAATTTCCGTTATGGTTTTCAGTCACTGATTCCGTCATAGCCGATTTTGACCTCAACAATTAGCTCCCCAGCTTGCTAGAATCGTTTTCAATATTCTTGCTAGGCGTGTTAAGCACGTTAGGCGGAATTAATGACTTGAAGACCAAAGGTTAAAACTATAGTAATTTTTTACTTCTATAAATATGTGGAGTAAGTTTTTAAAATCTTTACTTGCGTACTTCCACAAGAAATTTTCTCTAAGGTATAAATTCTTCTCTCTTTCTTCCTTCTTTCTTATTTGCATCATGTCTTCAAGCAAGAAAGCTTCCGAAGGTGCTTTGCCCTCTTCTTTTGATCAAGAGAGCTTACGTGTTAGGGGAGGTGAAATCATTTTAAAAGTGAGTTTCTACCGTGTTCCCTTCACCCTAAAGAGGTCTCCAAGTATTGGTTTGTGACTTGCAGAATGGAATCACCTCCGCCTGAATCTTGGTTTCCTTCGAGATCTAAGATTCGGTAATCAATTGATGGACCGAGCCAAAGCACCTACCCTTTCCTCCACACTGTTCGTGATTTTTGCCAACTTCCAAAGGTGTTTCGAATCCCAGTCCATGGGGAATGTCTTGATGCTCCGCCCCAAGGCTACTTTACGTGTTATGAGGTGCATCTTTTACGTTTTCGCTTGTGGTTTTCCAACCTGGCGATCATAGTTTGGTTTTTGGCACGCTTTCGGCTGTCAATAAGCCAACTATCCCCCGACGGATTGCAGCATCTTATGGGTATAATAGTGCTGAGTTTCAAATGGGGATTGACCCTTGACGCCAATTATCTTGAAGTCTTCCTTCAGGCGCAAAAAGTAGGGATAGTAATTATGGTCTTAAACCGAGGCAACACATGATGATAATCAAGTTGATTGGTTCCAACTTCCACAGATGGCAGAAATTCTTCTTTTTGGTCCACATAGACAGTGCCTCCATCGCGGAAGAGTGCCTTACCATTTTTCAAAGTGGATGGAGTAGAAAGGGTAGCTTGGTCGGATATCTCAGCGCTTAACTTTTCTTGATATCTTACCGTGAACATGTTTTCTTTGATTTGCAGTTTGCAATAACATTCCTCCGCATCCTGAAGAATTGACTGTTGCTAGGGACCTCCTTCGCAGTGGTCCATTTTACTAGGTATTCTTCTCTCCAGAACGAGTACGTTTGGTGGTGGCGTACCACCATTCCCTATCTAAATCTCAAACGTTTGCGGAAGGAGACTCTGATCCAGACAGGTCTACCAAGAAGAAAGAGACTGCCTTTGATGAGGACAACGCTGCCGCGGAAGAGCTTGATCTGCCTGAGTGGTATCAGAACATTATTCCCGGTGATGGGAGTGGTACCAGTCAGGTCCCTCCGTCAGAGTATGGAGTCGGAGATAATGACCTCAACGACTTTTTGACCTTTCTCCAAGATCATTTCGATCAAATCCAGCAATGGATAAGTCAGCTAGATCGGGAAAGATCGCGGAAGCCTCTCGAATGTGTATGGGGTCAGTTTTTACACCTTTCTAGTTTTGTTGTCAAGTTCCTTTTTGTCTCTTGAAACTTTTGCAGGGCCTTAACTTGATGGATGAGGCTCTTAAGACGAGTTAACAGGAGGCGCGGACCTATCACTTCAAAGCCGAGGCGGTCGAGATGGAGATCGCTCGTTTGCAAGGTGAAGCTGAAGCACGCAAAACTCATGATCAAGAATTGGCTTTGACGCATGCTAAAGCGCTTCGTTGCATGGAGAAGAAGGGAAAGCGCGAGGCTGCTGCTGTTGTCAACAATCGCTATGTCCAAATCAGGGCCGAGTTTGGGGAGTTCAAGAGAGCTCAGAATACCATTGGTGACTATCATGAGTGTCGAGGCTCTGTTGCCGGTGTGTGGCGCACACATGCTGCTAACTACGTCTATCAGACCGAGATGGACAAGATGTCGGGGTTTATGTAGAGCTATGCAAACGCGGAGTCGGAGATTCCTCCGATTAAGGAAAGGATTTGAGAGCTCTGGGACCCTATTCCTGTTTTGTCTGACTCGGAGGAAGTCGGGTTGATGTTGCGGGCAAGGATGATGAGGTGAGCCAACCTGCGAGCAAGTTTGATGTTTCCATATCTGGAAACTTTGCGTATGAGCCCTGAAGGGTGTTTGTATTTGAGGGGAGTGTGTTCCCCTGTTATGATGTTTTATATTTTATGTGTTGGTATGTACTAGACTTGCTCGTTTAGGGCTTTAAATAAATTTTGTTTCGTAGGCTTAACTTTTTCACGGATAAAGCGTCAACGAGAGCGAGAGAGTGTGAGTAGGTTCCCTATTTCCTTCGTTCTAGCGGATAGTGATACTTAAAGTTGTATTAAGATGAATTTTTTCATAGGTCGGAGCCGTGAAAGATTGCATAAACGTCTTAGTATGGACGAAGAGGCAAGTTTTTGTATCTCGTATCGATGATACTATGCCTTTGAGAGATTACAACAAAGTTAGGGCAAGACCTAGGTTTACATTTGTATTCAAGAGTATGCGGGGTCAATCTCGTTTTTGGTTTAAACCTGATTCTGTTTTGATATTGAAATCTGCGATAGATTATCGGCTTATATGATTTGCACCATTCAGAAATCGAGTATCTTCCCAAAGACAGTTTTTAGTTTTTGGAAGGACTGACCAAAATTTCGGATTTCTAGAGCCCTTATCCTTGTCTCATGTTTGAGAACCAATTCTATTAGAGGAGCAGGTCGGGCTAAAAGTTTCGTTGGAGAACAATTGATTTGTCGGTCGGGTCCAGTTGACGGCGTGGTGTAAGAGCAAGTACTTGTCTGTTCTAACATGAGTTAGTTGTCAATTTATAGTCGCATACAGGATGTTTTCTGAGTTTGAGTATGGTGTAATATTTTCGAGAATTTGCGACATGTCGTTTTTGCCAAAAATATCATTCTCCTTTGAGTGAATGTAATTTTCTGTTTGAGAAAATGCCGTTTAAGAGAGTTTGTTTCGTGTTTCAGTCGGGAGGCTTTTTTGACTATCTCCAAAAAGCGCTTTGGTTTGTAGTAGTTTTTTCGGAAGTTGTTTTTCTTTTTGTAGAACTTTTCTTTTGTATACCACTTTTTAGTGTGACACTCTGCGGGTTTTAAAGATGTTCTTAAGAGGATTGATTTCAACCAAGGAATGCTTAGTGAAGCATTCATAATTTTTTTGATGAGGAGTTGATTTTTTGATTTTGGATTATGCGATGATCTTTTGTTTTACTTGGGCGTTTTTAAGCAAATATTGGATTTACTATTGCTGCATTTTCTTATTGTCAAATTTTTTTTAAAAAAATATCAAGTACAAGGGCGAATATTTTAATCTTGTGGGAGTATACGAGTGTACTATACGTACCATCTTGTGGGCTGTCAACGACAGCGAAATCAATGATTTTCATGACTTCTTTTGCCATGACCAACAGTTTTATCGATCTGAGGGTCATTGATGTTATGCCAGAAAAACCGGTTAACGGTTTTGGCGATGGGACAACTTCCCCTAGTTTGATGTTTATCCTTTGAAGGGTCTCGCGGAAGACGACGTTGATGGTGCTTCTCGTGTCGACCAGAACCCTGTCGACTTTGAGATCTCTGATCACGAGGTCGATGACGAGTGGATCAAGTGAGTTTTGTCAATTCAAAGGTTTCTTCATCCTTGAATGTGATCGTGTCATTTGGGATGTCAAGGGGTGGAGACCAGCTTAGCCATCTTGAGCTTGTTTTCTCATTGTTCAATTTCTTAGAAAACAACTTCCGAAAGAACGACGAAACAGGAAAAAGCCGTTCCATCACTTCCCCACTGCCCAAATCGCTAGCAGGCGACCAAGACTCGGCCAATCCAGGTCGCCAGCAGACAACCAAGACTTGGTTATTCCAGGTCGCCTGCTCGACCCGAGGGCTGAAAAGGAAAGGGAAAACCGACTTAGGAGGAGTATATAAGGGATGCAAAAGCCGTTCCATCACTTAGAGCAATTTACGCAAATTTCTTTTTTATTATCGAGCTGCTACTCAACTAGGTTTTCAAGTCTTAGGTTGATAGAACTAGGGAACTCGCCCACAGCTCTTGCGGCCGAGGCTTTTACCTGTTATAGATGCTCTTACTCAGATTTGGAATAAGATCTCCTTTGCCCTCTTTTCATTCTCGATTCACTACTTTGTTTGTTTACATTAGCTGATTGCTTGACGTTTGGCTTAGCAGAAATCTGGGACCTCAGGGAAAGTTAGGGTTTCGTGACTTTCCTCCGTTTACAAAATCGACGGTGTGAATTTTGGTTGGCGCTAGAAAGAGGGGGGTATGGATCAATCTAACTCTCAGCCGCGAAACGCTCGATCAGATATCGCTACAAACGATCAGAACAACCAAAAACCTCATGACAGTGGAGACACCCACGACAACATTGACAAAACTCCAGCAGCGAACACCTCTATGGTTACGCTAACACCGCGGCGTTCGAAGAGGTGAAAAAGATGTTTTACGCTTTTGAGAAGAAGTCGTAGGAACAAGAGAAGTTCATGGGTTCCCTTGCTAACAGGTCAAAACCCTAACAGCGAGACCCGAGCCGTTCTCCCTCGCGGAGCCACTAGGGTCCACAGAAGAAGACTCAACGTCGCAGCTCCGTTGGACAGGCCCGAAAACATGCAGGAAAATCCATCAGGACAAAATCCCAGTGAAACAACATGTCGTGACATGGAAGAACTCTGAAACCCCTCCTCCCTTCGAGCAGGAGACAGAGGAAAACAAAGTTGAGTGAGTCAACTTGGATCCCAACGATCAATCGAATAATTCGGAAGAGGATGCTTACGTGCATCCGTGAAGGGAAAGAAGCCATGTGGCCCAGCAAGAATCCCTGTTCGACAAGCTCATGAAAAAAGAAGAAGAAAATATTTTCTGGGTAGAACAGGAAAAACTGGCCGAAAACCAGGCTCAGATCACTCGCTGCAAACGCCGACAAAGTCGGAAAACTGTTGGCAACGATCTCCTCAAGATTCACGATCTCCGTGATTACATCACGAAAATGGCCGTGGAAGTAAAAGTTGGGAAATCCCAAATCCACCTTGCTACTAGCACCGCACAAGAGATCGACAAACTCCTTGAAGAAGCTCGGAAAATCCCCTCACCGCTTGTTTCACCGACAAAAAAATCTCGGACCCTGGAAAATCAAGGTCCCCGCATACAATGGTACCACTGAAGCTAAGGCGCACCTGCAAGCCTTCCATATCATGATGGGTAGGGCCAAATTCATAGAAAGCAAAAGAGACGCCGGCTATTGCCGCCTCTTCTTTGAGAATCTTCAAGGAGCGGTACTCGAATGGTTCTCCTGACTTAGGCAAAATTCCATCGGAAGTTTCCGCCAACTCGCTTCGGAGTTTTTCAAATATTATTCTATATTAATAGAAGAAGAAACCTCTCGACGTCGAACTTCGGAGCCTAGCTCAAAAGGAAGATGAATCTCTATGTGACTTCATGAATAAATTAAAGATCGTCATGTCGAGAGTTAGTGGCATAAGAGACAAGGTGGCCATAGACGCGCTCAGAAAGACGCTCTTGTACAAGTCGAAACTCAGAAAGTCGATAACCCTCGACAAGCCGCACACGATCCATGATTCTCTCCACAAAGCCACATACTACATCATCATCAAAGAGGAGATGAAGGTCTTGTCGCAAAAACATAAACCAACAAAGACATCCTCGAAAGATGCGGCATCAAACTAGAAGCCAAAAAGGAAAAATTCTCGTAATGACAAGTATGTCCATTATGAGAGAAAGACATCCAAGGGGCGCATAACTATACCATCAACTCCGCACCAAACAAGGAAGAACTTTGGGGAACACGTTGACCCGAAATTCGAATTACGGCGAGAGCAACTTACTGTGAGTTTTACCAGACGAAAGGACACTCGACCGTGAACTGTAACGTTCTTGGCGCGAGGCTAGCAGAAAAACTGCCCGCATGGGAAATTTTTTAGATGACCGGCATCAAACACCTCATCCGGGATACTGATCACCCACCGAGTATTGATAATAACCTGCCACCATAAAACTCTTCTCAAGGGAATCAGTCAGGCAAATAGCGTGGAAGAAGGCAGGACGACAAGGGGAACGACAACAATCGTCGCAGAGTAAACATTATCATCAAAGGAAGAAGAAACTGGCGGAATCTACCATCCCCACTGTGACCCACTCGTTATTGACTTGTAAGCAGAGATCTCAAAGTTGATAGGGTTCTCGTCGATACAGGAAGCACGGTCAACATTATCTTCCGTGACACTCTCAAAAGGTTGAACGTCGAGATGGGCAAAGTCGTGGCAACGCCAAAACTGTTAACCGGTTTTCGGGAATAACATCAATGACTCTCGGATCGATCAAACTCCCACTCATGGCAAAAGAAGTGACGAAGATCGTCGACTCCGCGGTAGTCGACCACCCAGCCATCCATAACATGATCATGGGAACGCCTTGGATAAACACTATGAAAGCAGTCCCGTCGACATATCACTTAGGCATCAAGTTCCCAACACCCAACGAAATTGCGGCAATCTAGGGATGCCAAAAAAAGTTGCGACTTTGCTTTCTAGCCGAACAAAAGCTGTGGCAAGTCACGACGACCTATATGGTAAAACCCAGACACATGAAGACAACTCAGCCATCGGCTGAAACCGCTTCGACAAGAGACGACTCAAAGTCAGATACTCAGGCAACGGCTTTGGACAAAGAAAGCGAAAAACCTTCCAAGCCCAACGCTCTAACCCAACTAAAGGAGACAAACCCGGAAGAAGGCGTCGACCCATCCGCAGTCACTGCAACTAAGGCGATCGACGCAGCCGTAACCACCAAGTAAAACCACTCGCAGCACAAACTGAACTACAAGACGGCTTTATCCTCGAAAGGGGTACGTAGGTAACTCGTCACAAGACGAGCTCAGATTTCCCTCTCTCTAAAAAGGTGGGAAGTGGGTACATATATGTATACTCGTAAACTCTCATATTTAAAAACATTCGCCCATGCACTCAATATTTTAAAAAACTTTTTCGATAATAAGAAAACGCAATATGATTTCCAGAAAGTCCTGCAATTCTCTTTTATCGCATAAATATATCATATCGTAAATCACTTTATGGCTACAATAGCAATCCATGATTCGCTCAGAAACATTCAAACACGAATAAAACAATTATCGTATAACCCGGAAACAGAAATCTTATGAAAAAACAACATATTACAAACCAATCAAATTCTGGTTGATTCCCAAAGCATCCTTCAGACGAAATAAAAGCCTTCATGGCACTAATGAAACATCTCCAAATCCCGCAAACATTTTTATATAAAAGCGGTATACTAAAACTTCCTAGCAAAATTTTTGCACAAACATTTTTATGTCGCACAGTCGAACCAGACCTCCGACCAAAGCATGAGACGATCCTTTTCTCAAAAACTTGAAATCATCTATAACATAAAACATATTTTCGTAAAACAAAAGCGAGCATCGCAAAAAGCTTCAAAACTATATTTCAAAAACTTGGCAAAACACTAAAACAGTCCCTTCGCGACTATAAATTTACAACTAACTCATGTTAGAAAAAGCATTCACTTGCTCTAAAATCACATTCGTCGATTGGCCCTGGGGAATACATCAACCGTTCTCTAAACGGACGCTAATTTAGACCTTCCCCTCTTGTAGAATTAGTCCTCATACATCTGACACAAGGATAATAGCACGCTATAAAAGAAATCTAAAATTTTGGTCAGAACTTCCATACGAGTTTAAAAAAATTATTTGGAGAGATCCTCGGTTCCCGATCGGTGTAAGTTATATAAGCCGAGAACTTATCGCAGACTTCAATACCGAGATAGAAACAGGTCGAAACCGCAATGGGTAATATAAGCCAAAATAGTCATCGCAAACCCTAAAAACTATAGTAAGCCTAGGTCTTGCCCTAAACCCAGCACACTGGTCTAAAACATCTCAAGGCATAGTATCAAACCGATACGAGATCCCAAAATATGTCTCTTTGCTTATATTTAAACGTTCTCGATATTTCGCAAAATTAAAATTTTTCGAATACTCTTCTGAAACAAATAACCAATATAATGATCAATCCGGAGTTAGATATGAGATAACAACTCATATTATTCCATCTACACTAAATCAAAGTACTCATACGCTCTTAAAACACGAAACATAGTTCATTAAATAAAAAGCCGCAGAGCAGCAGGGATTCAAAGCCACACACGGCCAATCTCGATAACATAAAACGGCCACACTCGGCCAAAGAAGACACAAAAGAAAACATAACATAAACAGCGAAAAAACTCCCTTTACGGGTCTAACAAGAATTTTTCGAACATCGACCTCCCAAGCGAGTAGTTTCTAACTTCCAAAAGGGCCACAGGCTGATCCACTTTGCCATCCTCGCACGGGACTCCAGCTTTGACTTCCTCCGCATCAGGAGAAACAGGAATTGGAGCCCATTGTTCCTAAATCCTTCCTTCAATTTGAGGAATAACGGAATCCACATTCTCATGGGTGCACATGTTCCCAAACATGTTGGCCCTCTCCACATTGTAGCAATAGTCAGTAGCCTGCGTACGCAACAAAACACCTATAGAACCCTTTCACTCACGTTAATCGCCAATGGACTTGTAAGTGTTATTCAATTCTTCAAACTCACTCGCAAACTGAACGGAGTGATTCTTCACCACCTTAGGAACCTCCTGCTTTCCCTCTCTGTATGCAAAACGAAGCTTCGAGGCTTATTTCTCGGCCTGATCACTCTCAGAAAGAGAGTTTGCCGCAATCTCATCCCTCAAGCAAGCAACCTCCTTCTCGGCCATCTTGGCCTTGAAGCGGGCCGTACGCGCTTCTAAGCGACTTGCGTTAAGGGATTCGTTCATTATTGGAGGCCCTACAAAGTCTTTGGAGTTAATAGAAAATTAGGCAAAAACGAAACTGGCCAAATATGAAAACTAACCCCACTGCACATCCGTGACGCTTTCGCAAAATGCATCGACCCAGCAGGCTTGATATCAGTCGGGAGCGGATCAAAGCTAACCCCCATCAAAGCAAAGAAAGCATCAAAATCGAGGCCAAGAGTGTTAAACCCCAGCGGATTAACCTAATCAGTGCCACTTACACTAGCCTGGCTGTTGAGACAGTTACAAAACTACTCATTTGGGGGCAGCTCCACCCCATCACCAGCAGCATTGTTTCTATCATCGGTGACGTGCTTGTTCTTAGGCCTCTCCTTCTCCACCCGAATATCGTAAGGAATGAACTCATCCATGTTTGGATCTGACTCTTCTTCGACTGACAAATGAGGCTGAGTCTGGAAATGATGATACACAATCGCAAGACAGACTTGTTTCGGGGAAAAGAAGCCCCAATAAAACGGAAAACTACGAAGAAGGTTCCTGGCAGTGCGCAAGTCCAAAGGGAAATGGGGGAAGAGCATTAAGCTCTGCAAAACAAAGAAAATAAGTACGAGGTTAGGTATCGTCAAACCAAAACACTAACAAATACCCGACCAAGATACACTTTCGACTCCAGCTACTCCTAAACATTGGAATGCAGCTTTCCTCAACGGATGCATTGTCTATACGAACGAAAAATAGCATTTATGCTATTCGTGTGTATTAGAAGCAAATCCTCTGATTATCGCCATAAATTGGCCGAGGACTCAAGCCATATATGAGTGATCCACTATTCCATTTCGGCATCAACAGAGCCTCAAAGTAACCAGCGTCAAGAGTCATTCCCCGTTCATAACTCAAAATCAGAATCCCAATGAGATGCTGCAAACCGCAAAGAGAAATATGGCTTATCGACAGCCCAAAGCTATCTAAGGTTTGAACGATGATTTCCAGGATGAGAAACCACAAGCGGCAACACAGAAAATGTGCCTTGTAACATGTAAAGTAACCAGGAGGAGGAGTGTCAGCGCGTACCCTCTTCATTGGTATCCTAAACTCCACCACATCTGGAACTCGGCAGAAATGTTGATCTTTGTTATGGAACGGATATGAGCTCTTGCTTGGTTTGCCATAAAATCTTTAAGTGTTAGGCCTAACAAGACACCATGAATCAGCCGGAGGAGCTCTCGTGTTGCATTTGGCAAGCAAGTACTCCTCAGCCTCATCAGATTCAATGGAGTGTGGCAGAAATTCGACTTTGAGAACAATTTCGTCATCATGGACGCGAAGGCTCTTGGGATCGAAACAAGAAGGCAAGGCACTCTCTGAAACTCTCTGACTTGAAAACATGATCAAAATAAACAAAGGAAGAGAAGGGGAAACAAAGATTTTTCTACTTTAAGAGATTTCTTGTTGTGAGCAAGTAAACAATTTGAAAACTTACTCCACATACTTATAGGAAAGAAAAATCTACTATTCACCTTTGTACTTTCAACCATTACTTCTGCCTAACTTGCTTAACTTGCCTTACCGCTCGCAAGAACATAATAATTCTAACGAGCTGTGGGGCTAACTGTTGGGGTCAAAATCGGTTACGACGAAATCAATACCTAAAAGTTCATAATAAATATTTCTTCTCTAAAAAGAAATAAAAAACGGGAACTAAAACTTCACATAATTAGAAAAAGAATTATACGACAAGTTCTCGGAAAGATTGTTCAATCTCTTAGCAAAAACTTCCAAAAGAACGACAAAACAAGAAAACACTGTTCCATCACTTCCCTACTGCCCAAGTCACCCAATCCTGGTCGCCAGCAAGCGACAAAGACTTGGTCAGTCCAGGTCGCCAGCAGGCGACCAGGATGGGATCGTTCAGGTCGCCAGCAGGCGACTAGGCCTCAGCCAGTCCGGGTTGCCAGAAGACGACTAGGATCCATCCACTCTGGGTCACCAGCACGCAACCACAACCCGCTCCGACCAGGTTACCACCAGGCGACCACGAGACGGTCCTTCCAGGTTGCCAGCAGGCGACCATGACACAGACCAACTAGGTCGCAAGCAGGCGACCACGACACAGACCGTCTAGGATGCTAGCAGGCGACCACGCCACAGACCTGCCAGGTAGGACATGGGCCATCCAGGTCGCCAGTAGGCGACTAGAACCCAACCAATCCAAGTCACCAGCAGGCGACTACGACACGATCCATTCAGGTCACCAGCAGGAAACCTCACCTCATTGACATCATGCACTCTCATCTCATCCTCCTATCTTTTTCCTTCGAGTCTTAACTACACTGTATCTTGTTTCGTATTGATTGGAGTTACCGTTGAAACTTTACAATAAAATTAACAAATACTTGTATTCTCGTATAAACTCAAATCAATTGTATTAAACGGTAACCGTTAACTTAACGCCATAGTTATCTCGACTATACGATTGTCTCCCTTATTCCATAAAACCGACGTCATACCATAGGTAATTTTTCAAAGAAATCGTGAAAACACTTAAGTCAAAAAATGGTCTGAAAATGTCTAAAAGCGACAAATCTCACTTACGGTTTTGGACAAGAGTGAGAACAAAACTACCAAGACAGTTTATATGATATTCACAGAAGAAGATAAATGTCAAGTTTAAAGGATAATCATGAAGATCGAAGAAAAATGGAATAATTCCGCAAAGTGATAAACTCGACCCGTGGGCAGAAAAAGAAAGGGCAAACCAACTTAGGAGGAGTATATATAGGATGCCAAGGTGAGAGGCGCAAGGAAGAAATTTTTACACAGCAACTTCGGACATAGAGCAATTTAAGAACTTTCCGTTTTTTGTTTTGCGTCTCAATTATGTTTTCAAGTCTTCGGTTCTTAGAACTAGGGAACTCACCAACAGCTCTTGTGGCCAAGGCTTTTACCTGTTGTAGACGCTCTTACGCATATTTAGTTAAAGTTCTCCTTTGCTCTCTTTTCATTCTCGATTTATTACTTTGTTTGTTTGCATTACCTGATTGTTTGACGTTTGGCTTAGCAGAAATCCGAGACCTCAGGGAAAGTTAGGATTTTTTACTTTCCTCCATTTCGGAAATCGACGATGTGAATATCGATTCCCACATGGATTGTGCACAGTTTTTCAAGGGATATCCACTTCCTGAACTTCGATTTGAACCAGAGTGTTTTTCTCAGCGCTTTGATCGCCACCTTGTCGCTGATTCCACTAACTCTCAACATTACTATCTTGAATTTGTTATGAAATCGTGCAGCGGTTTGTCTTTCCTTTGAGACAGGCTCCAAAGATCGACGTCAAAAGTTTCTTTATCCATGAACATGGAATACTGCTTGAGAAATTATGACGCAAGTTATCGAAAGATTCCGATGGAGTTTCGCTTTAAGCGAGAAAACCATTCGAGTGTCGCTCCTTGTAGGTTCTTGATGAAGAGGAGGCAATAGCCAGAGTCTCTTTCGTACTCCCTGAGTTTGGCCCTTCCCATTGCAATTTGGAAAGCTTTCAGATGTGCTTTTGGGTCAGTTGTGCCGTTGTACAAAGGAATTTTGATCTTCCGACGGTCCGAGTCGTTTTGTCTTGGTAATGCGAGCAGTGAACGGAGTTTTCTGAGCTTCCTCAAGGAATCTATCAATCTCTGGCACAGCGCTAATAGCGTGGTGAATCTTCGATTTTACCACCTTCACCTTTACAGCAGTCTTTCCGATGTACTCGCGGAGATCGTGCATCTTATTGAGATCACCGTCAGCAGTTTCTGAGCTTGCCAGCATTTGCTGCTAGTGATCCTTGCCTGGTCCTCGGCTAACTATTCTTGTTCAACCCAGAAGACATTTTCCTCTTCCTCAGTCATGGGTTTTTCGAAACGACGAGTTCCGCCAGGCGGACTGGCTTTGCGTCTTCCTCGGAAGCACGTCAGCGTCTTCGTCCAAGAGATCGGACTGATCGCTGATGTCCAAGTTGACGCGCTAAAATTCTTTTTCTTTGGTCCATGTGTGGTATGTGGAAGATATTCTCCAGTGGGTCGCGCTGCAACATGAGTTACTTCGTCAGGGTTTTGTCCCAGCGTATTTCTCTATGTGTTTGCAGACCTGTCTAGCAGGATCTCGAAGTTGAGTCTTCTGCCGCTGCGTACTTTTGTCGCTCCGCGCAAAAGGATACCCTTGGTTCTTGCTGTTAAGGATTCGGCCTGTTTAGCAAGAGAACTCGTAAGATTATCATGTTTGTCCGTTCTCTTTTGGATGGACGTGAACATCTCCTTAATCTGCTCAAGTGCTGCGGTGTTTGCATCTGCATTGACCGTGGAAACGTCCACAGGTGGAGTCTTTTCAATGCTGGCGCCGATAGGGTTGTCGTAACGTGGTTGTTGATTGGTGTTAGCGTATGTCGACATGATTGACTGAGCGTGTTGTGGCGGTGAGTTAGATTGATCTATACCCCCACCCCCTCCTTCTAGCACCAAACTGTGGGAAACAAAATTCACAACGTCGATTTCCATGATAGGAGGAAAGCTAAGAAACCCTACCTTTCCCTGATGTTACGTGTTTCTTCTAAGCCACACGTCAATCAATCAATTACACATAAAACATACGAAAAACAAAAACAAAAATGTAACAAATGCAAAGGAGGTCTTATTCCGAATCTGCGTGTGAGTGATAACAAACAGGTAAGAGCCTTTGGCCACAAGATCTGCCAGCAAGTTCCCTAGTTCTAGTAACGTAAGACTGCAAAAACCTAATTGAGTCGTAGCTCGATAAAAATGGAAATATGCCTAAATTGCTTTAAGTGCTAGGTTTGCTAAGAAAAGTTTCGTGTCTTGGCGTCTTATGTGTTGGCTCTCCTTATATATCCCTTCAAGGTCGGTTGTCTTTTTCCCTTTCTGCCCTCTATCCGAGTCTATCCTTTTAAGGAAATTAGCCTTATCCTCTCGATCTTCATGTTTATCCCAGAAACTTGACATTTATCTTCTTTCCATTTATTTTCTGCAAAAATCAAGTAAACCGTTATAGTAGCTGGACTCCTTCTCGTCTAGAGTTGTTAGTGGGCTTTTGCCGCGTTTTGGACCTTTTTGGGTCATTTCTCGACTTTAGCGTTTTTAAGATTTCTTTCGGAGAAGTTACCCTTCGTATGATGCTGGTTCTCGTATTTGTTAGTTTTCTAAGGCAGTGAGAATCAATCATATAGTTGAGACAACAATGTTGTTAAGTTAACCGTTATCATTTTATACAATTATTTTTGAACTTTTACGAAAGATGAGACTTTGCGGTTTTTATCATAAAACTTCAACGATAAATCTAATCCAGAAAAAAACAAGGATCAATTTGATCAAACTTCAAAGGCTAATGTTGTGCCCACCATAAAGCGGGAAAATGAGCACCTTGGGACGTCCCCACCCTAGGGCGGGTTCGATAGAAGATCGTGCCCAGCCTAGGGCGGGGAGGATCAATATCAGATTGTGCCCGCCCTAGGGAAAGGTGGATCTTGGATCGTGCCTGCCCTAGGGCGTGTAGGATCAATCTCGGATGGTGGCTGCCCTAGGGCGGGTTGGACCGTGGATTGTGCCTGCCCTAGGGCAGGGAGGACCGGTCATGTATCGTGCCCGCCCTAGGGAAGGGAGGATAAGTCATGGATCGTTCCCGCCCTAGGGCAGGGAGGATCAGTCATGGATCGTGTCTGCCCTAGGTCGGGTTATATTGTTGATCGTGCCTGCCCTAGGGCGGGTTCGATCGTGAACCATGCCCGCCCTAAGGCAGGGATGACCGGCCATGGATTGTGAATGCCCTAGGGTGGGTCGGATTGCAGACCATGCCCACCGTAAGGCGGGGAAGATCAATCATGAACCATGTCCGCCCTAGGGCGGGGAGAATCGATCGTGGACCGTGCCTGCCCTAGGGCAGGGAGGACCGGTCATGGTCGTTTCTGCATTAGGACGGTTTGGATCACGGATTGTGCCCGCCCTAGAGCGGGTTGGATCGCGGATTGTGCCCGCCCTAGGGCCGGGAGGATCGATCGCGGATCATGCCCGCCCTAGGGCCGGGAGGATCGATCGCGGATCATGCCCGCCCTAGGGCAGGGAGGATCAGTTCGAATCGTGCCCTCCCTAGGGCGGGTAGGCTCAGAACGGATCATATCGCCCTAGGGCGTTGAGGAGGACGCTTTGCTCGGGTGGTTCCGTCTTGATGAGACATGGTCGCGTATTGAGGTTGTCGAGATGATGAGAGATTATAATGATTTCTCGTATTTTTTTGTAATTTCAGAAGTCATTCGTTTAAAGATTGAGTAATATTTGTCGAGAACTTGCTACTTTGAGTTCTTCACGAATCACACAAAGTTTTTATTCTCTCGTGTTCTTTTTTTATGGAAGGAAAGCTTTCCGTTTTGGTTTTCAGACACTGATTTCGTCGTAACCAATTTTGACTCCAAGATTGAGCTTCTTTTCAATGTTTGTTTGTTAAATCATGTGTTTCTATCATTCAAGTTCATCATGAACCTCTGAATCTAAGCCATTGAGCTTCCGTTTATCCAAGTCTCTTATAAACATCTAATCTAAGCCTAGTGCTTATACTATTCAAGCTTCAATGCTTTTGAATTTAAGCTATTAGGGCAATTGCAGTGATAGTTTTTTGTAAGGTGTCTCAGCTATTATAAAAATGAAATAAATGAAAAAGCGGAAGAAAATGTGAAAAACGGCTCTTCATGAAGAGACTTTCGTGAGAGTTAAAGAAACTTATTTAGTTGTTGTCTGTTTTCTATTGGTCTGAAATTTATTTATTTTTTAATAATTAAATGAATAAGCTGAGAGTCTTTGTTGATCTTTCAACATTAATGATGCTCTAAGCTTCCAAAATCGTTTCCAATAATATAATAAAAAATGTTTTCAATCTCAAGGCTTTAAGATTTTTTTTCCTTTGCTTACTTATTTGCATTATCAATTAAATTGAGCTAATTTGGTTAAAACCAACGGAAAACATAGAAATTAGGTAACTACCAAAAACAATATAATTTGAGGTTCTGTATGTTGACAGGTTTGAGTATAAAGACAATATTGTCCTTAGTTAATAATTACATAATTTTTCGATGGTAAAGGAAGTACAATAATTAGGTGGCTAGGAGGATTTCTTTAGATTTGCAAAGATTTACAAAATATTTTGTGAAGATTTGGTAAAGCTTTGTATTAGATTTGTTTGAAACAAACTTCAGCCATTTAATTTCTAGAAATTAATAAAAGTTTTTTTTAGTATCTTCTTCTTCTTTGTGTATCTTCTTCCTCTGTTATTTTTTTCTTTGCCTAATCCATCTAATCAAAATTGAAGATCATGAGTTCCAAACAGTTCACAAGTTCATGAGTTTTGAAAAACTGAAGATCATGAGTTTCTCTACTTTTTCTCTATTTTATTCCTTTATATAATTACTTGATCACAATTAACCTTATGTTACTCCTCTGAGTCTTCGGTGATTAAGACTGACATAAAATGTTCATATTGTGAACCACTATTTTGGTCATCGAGCCTCTGCAAGTACTTTCAGTTTCAAAGTGGGAATAAGATTACTGATGGTGATGTTATGTCATAAGAGGTAGTGTTGACGTCATGCCTCCACAAATTCTATGGTCGTGTATGTGGGTAGTACTGACAAAATATTAGCCGGACAATATTGTAGTTTCCCATCTACAACATATATTAGCCGGGCAATAGTTTTGACATTCTAGTATTGTATGTGGTTATCATTCATTTAATCATTTGAGTAAAATGTTATATGAAGCTTCTGAAAAGCAGTAACTTTAGGTGGTAGTGAAAATCGACGATGGTTCAAAGTGATACAAGCACTCATTATTAATGGATAAATGAAGAACACATGTGTGATAGTAATGGCTATAACAAAAAAATAGACGGCTAATTTTATAATTATATTGTTAACATATTATTTATTTATTATTATGGCTGAAGTAGACGGCTAATTTCATATTTACATTGCTAACACATTAATAATGAATGATTTACTTGTAATTTCCTAATATTGATGACAACATATACAAAGATGGATGGCTAAAGTGGATGACTAATTTCATATTTACATTGTTAACAAATTATTTACTTGTAGTTTTATATCATTGATATTGATGGTAGCATATACAAAGATGGATGGCCTAAACACTATCAGTTGCTAAAAATGGATGGCTAATATGATTACATTGGTAACATATTATTTACTTGTTATTATAACACAAAAGAAAGATATCCTAATACGTAACATTATAAAAAATATAACCGGCTAAAACTTTATATGACCTTTTAAACATACTATTAGCTTCAACAAAATGAAATGCAAATACATGAAAATATTTAGTATTCGGATAAAAAAATAAAACTTAGCTAAAAATAATACTAGCTATAAATAAGAAAGGTTAGACGTCTAACATTGAATCTCAAAGATAATTTTCAAAGAGATATAAAAATGAACAAATAATTATATGTTATCAAATATATTAACGGGATAACAATAATATGAAGAGGCTAATTCAAGCACACACCTTAAATATGAACACCTTGTTATTTGTTAACATTCTTAACTAAATTCAAATATATGTGTAAGATTCTTAACTAAATTCAAATATAGCAACTTCTTCCACCATGAGCACTTTAATCATAACCATCAAAACGCAACATCCTCCACACTTTAATCGAAAAACTGTTATTTACGACAAATTCATCTTCTCCAAAACGAGACAGGTTGGCTGGATTAGCACCAGAGAGATTGTTCCCAGCCAGAGAAAGACGTCTTAACCGATCTAACCAGATAATTCAGAAGGAACCAAACCGAAAATCTTGTTGTCTCTAAAAACAAGAGCGTTCAAGAACATACAACAATGATCTGTGTCGGGATCGAGCCCAAAAGTGTATTACCAAACATATCTAAATTGAGGAGGTAAGGAAGTCACAAGCAGATTTGACAAAGAATCATCCCGGAAAGATCATTTCCTGAGAATCTAGTGATTAAAACTGCAATAGAGCTTGAGAGACACAAGAGTTCAGATTGGCAGAGATTGGAGCTGAAGAAAGGGAATGTGATTCTCTTACACGTTCCAACATAAAAAAAAAACACAGTGCGTTAGCTTGCAAAATTGATGAATCTGACGAGTTAGATGGAAATAAAGTTTATTTGAGAGATGAAAGAGAATGATGGAAAAAAAAAGTTTATTTAAAGAGATAAAAGAGAAAAAATGAAATCGAAAGGCATAACCCTGACGTCAAATGGTTCTTCTCTTGCCTTGAAAATCCTCCCTGGAATAGGACATGGTGGAATTTGAGTATTATCCTTCTACATTCTCACAATTGTGACTGATTGAAATATCTAGGGTTACGCATAAGAAATTGGGATTTTAATCTTCTAGGATAGGAAGTTTAGATGATCGTCTAGATGAAAGAGAAAGAGCACTGTAACAATTTCAAAATTAAAACTCAAGGGGATAGTTTACGCATGAAACTGTACAAGCTCTGACACAAAAAGATTTGCAAATATATGTAGCCAAGATTTTAAGATCTTTGTGATTCTGTCTATAAGATATTACCTACCAAACAATTACATAAATCAATTAATAGTGTATAGGGGTATTAGTGTTATAAGCGAATTTGAACAGTTACCAAACAGTGTCGGTTGGTACATTCCTAAATACGCTATAGTTGTTTAGTGTAGCTCCTAATTTCTCAAAAAAAAACTCGTAAATTTTTTGTCTTAGAAAATAAAAATATAAAAGTTTCTTCTTCTCCGCCGAATAATACACTTAATCGTTACTCCATGTTTTACCTTCTACCTCAACTCAACCATGTAGTAATGTCGGTCTATGTTGCATCTTCAACAAGCAACACCGCTCTCCTAGAAGCGTTTCCCCTACACATAGTCAACGAGAACACAACCACCAAAGAATGCCATCATCCCTGTTAATTCCACCTCCTCACAACCAACTACACCGTCTTCTCTGGCTGATCCAAGTACTATAATGGCATGATTACTGAGTCAATCTCAAGCAGCTAATTCCGTTATAACTCCCTTACCCCCCTTGAGATTAGGGGACGTATAGAAGGATCTAGGAGATCATAAATATTATTGTTAATATTGTATATTTATTGCGTAATATATTCAAATATATTTGCATATATTCACATCTCTAGTATAAATATATATATATATGTAACTGTAACCATGGTTCTTATGAGAATGTCTTATGAGAATATAGACAATTCTTCCCATCTATCTCTCATCATATTATCAATACCTACTCTGCGAGATAACCTCTTCAGAAATCAGAAATCCACTAACTCGGCTTAAACCCAAGTCCTTATTGATTTCATCTCTATGTCCTCTTCTTTTTTAGTGAATCGATCATGATAATAAGAAGATACGAAAAGAATCAACATCACTTTAGTCTCTCAGCCACAGTTTCTCAAATATTCATATTAATGTTTTAACACAAATTATTCATGTGGCTAAACTTTAACGTTTGAAAAAGAATTAAACTAATAGAATGAGAGACATCTAGAGAGCTGGTTTCTCCCCCGTTTGTACAAAGTTTTTACAGGAATAAAACGTCTCTCACATTTTCTTTTTCATCAGTTTTATATTTTATTATTTTTTGTTGCGATATTTTCTTTAGAGACCACCACTTATAGTTCTAATCTACAGACAAATATTATCATCTTTGGACTGACAAAGTTACACGGTTGGCCACTGAAATGGAGATATGTCTGTGTTTTTTTTGATGTTATCTTTTGTTGTTGATATATGATTTGAATCTGTTCAATAGTGTTATTACTATTGCAGATGCTATAGCAGGAAAACAAATAAAATGTTTTGCACAAATAATAAAACGGATGATCACTGTCGTAACTTTTACAGCCATTTCAAACGTTAAAATCATTATTTCTAGTCTACTCAAAAATGAAAAAATTCCACCTCACTAAACTAAAATATTCATCTAAACTCATAAGTTTAGTTTACGTGACATTATGTGTCATTTTCCTCCCATTTTCTTGTGGAATATATCTCGGGGAAAGGAGTTTAAATAGAAAATACTTTCATATTTGTCCTCGTAGGTACGTGTGGCTGAGAAAGTTCATGTGCGTGTAATATATATACAACCTATGCCCCCATGATAAATGCCTAAACCAATCCTAAAATAAAAATAAAATGGAGAGAGTTCTGGCAAAATTAGCAAAAATTCGTTTGCAAGTTGCTAAGTTTCGTTTCCCTTTCTTCATCTACTTCTTTTCCTTTTCGCTTTTCGGGTTCTTGGCACTCAAGATCACAAAGCCAAGAACTAGTTCACGTCCTCATGACTTGGATCTCTTCTTCACTTCAGTCTCCGCAATGACTGTATCTTCCATGTCCACCGTTGACATGGAGGTCTTCTCCAATACTCAACTTATCATCATCACTATCCTCATGTTCCTCGGTGGAGAAGTCTTCACTTCTTTTCTCGATCTCTACTTCTCTCATTTTAGCAACTTCGTCTTTCCTCGTAACAAAATTAGACATCTTATGGGCTCCTTGAATATAACGCGTCCGACAGAGGATAGGGGTAGCGACCTTGAGAATGTTGTTGATCATCACAAGCGTTCGTGCCAGATAAATGAAAGGGCGTCTAAGTATTTGTACTCGGTGGTTCTTGGTTATCATCTTGTTACGAACCTAGCTGGCTCCGTTTTAGTTCTTGTGTATGTAAGCTTTGTTAAGACAGCGAAGGTTGTTCTTAGTTCCAAAGAAATCTCACCTCTTACCTTCTCCATCTTCACAACGGTCTCCACTTTTGGAAACTGCGGGTTTGTCCCGACAAAAGAGAACATGGTCATCTTTCGCAAGAACTCGGGTCTTCTCTGGCTCTTAATTCCTCAAGTATTCATGGGAAACACATTGTTTCCTTGTTTCTTGTTTTTGCTCATATGGGGGCTTGGTAAGATCACGAAGCGCGAGGAGTTTGGTTACATTCTCAAGAATCACAAGACAATGGGATACTCTCATTTACTCTCCCTTCGTCTGTGTGTTCTTCTTGGTTTGACGGTGTTAGGGTTTGTGATCATACAATTTCTTGTTTTCTGCACCTTTGAGTGGAACTCCGTGTCTCTTGAAGGAATGAATCCGTACGAGAAGTTGGTTGGTTCATTGTTTCAAGTGGTGAACTCCAGACACACTGGGGAAAACATTGTCGACCTTTCTACGTTATCCCCGGGCATCTTGGTACTCTTCATCGTCATGATGTGAGCCCTCTCTCTCTCTCTCTCTCTCTCTCTCTCTCTCTCTCTCTCTCTCTCTCTCTCTCTCTCTCTCTCTATATATATATATATATATATATATATATATATGACAGCAGAATCAAATGGACCGAATAAAAAAACATATCAAAACAAATACATCGAAACAAATTGCTCATTTATTATAAATACTTTCAAGAGTTCGATTACAAAATTTAAATATTTTTGTCGTGAAACTTTCACGATATTCCAACTTTCTAATTTTAAAACAATAATAATTATTTTCACAACATTCTTATTTCTGGTCTGCTGATCTATATGTTAGACTAATATTTGCCTTTATCGTTATATTTACCGTTCATTAAGAGGTGAAAATATTCATGACTATTTGATTGAATCCAAAATTTTTTTTGTGGTTGCAAGAAAAAAATCCAATTTTGCAATTGGGCGAGAAAATAGTAGAGATAAATTTTGTCGACACCACTTTGTTAATAATAACTAGGTTACGGGATGAACATTGTATATGCAAATTATTTTTATATATATTATTTATTTTGTGTTTATTTATATGAAATAATAAATATATTGAATAATTGAGATGTTAACATATGTATATTTGTTGTAACAAAAAAATTATCATTAATCATAAAAATTTCAATGTGATATTTTTAATGAGAAATTCCCTTAGATAGTTTTTTTAGTTTATTTTCACAAAATAGTTTTATAGAGGAAAATGACCAAAATAATCTAGACTTAGGGTTTAGAGTTAAGGGATGAGTTTTGAGAATAATGTTTCAAATTTCAACAAAATATATATATTCAAAATTTTAAAATAAAAAAGGCTATTTGGTCATTTTATTTTTTAAATGTTATTTTGTGACAAAAACTTAAAAGAGGCTATTTGAGAAAGTTTTCCATTTTATTTTTTTTTAGTAATTTATAGTTGTTTTTAAAAATTTAATGCGAATTTTGAAATTAATGTATTTATGTATTTTATATGGTATATAATTTAATTTCATTGATAAAATATATGTATATATAATTTAATCTGATATCTATTAAGTGAGACTTAATATTCATATGATTTTATAACAAAAAAAGAGGCTATTTGAGATTTCAAAAAAATATATATATTCAAAATTTCAAAATAAAAAGGGTTATTTTGGTCATTTTATTTTTTTAATTTATTTTGTGACAAAAACTTAAAAAGACTATTTGAGAAAGTTTTTTTATTTTAAATTATTTTAGTAATTTATAGTTGTTTTTAAAAATTTAATGCAAATTTTGAAATTAACGTATTTATGTATTTTATATGGTATATAGTTTAATTTCATTGATTTGCATTAAATTTTTAATATTGTTTANTATATATATATATATATATATATATATATATATATATATATATATATATATATATATATATATATTTTAATCTGAATATCTATTAAGTGAGACTTAATATTCATATGATTTTATAACCAAAAAAAGTTAAACCATTTCTCACAAAATTTTCAGCATAAGCTTTTTAACAATTTTAGTAATTTATAGTCATCTAAAAAATCTAAATATAAGATATAAAAAATCTAAATTTTTATTGTATGGTTAATGTGATGTTTAATTTTTATAATAATATAAAAATTAAAAAATGATAGAGAATACAAAAATTGTTATCAAATTTTTATTATTCAAAATATTAATTTTTATATAAATTTCTATCATATTAAGTCATTTCATAATTTTTATTTTAAAAAGAATGAAGAATATTCTTGAACGCTACAAATCAATTTGATAATTAATTTAATAAAGAGTATAACATATGTTTAATGGACCAATATGTTTTTTTTAAGATTATAAAAATCATTGTAGTAGTAATGATATGTAGCTACCTATAATATTGTAATACTTCTCAATTAATATATAAGCGATGCTTTAAGACTCTCCTGTTTTTTTTTTTTTTCTTGAAATTACCCATCCGGTTTTCTTCTCTTTTACTTTAAATGTATTTCTTGTTAGCTAAATTGCATATATGTAGGTGTATTTGCACAGATGTTATATACATAATTACTTTTTAAGTTATTAATAAACAGTTTAATTTGATTGTTTTGATTAACTATTAGTGTTATATAGTATATTTGCTTATTCTTACTTAGTCATTTTTTTCTAGTTGTGTAACCAATTTTTTTATTCAAATAGAATCGGCAACGTTTGACTGACAAAATTTCAAAGAAAAAAAATACGTTTGACTGACACAAATTCGAATTTACTATCGTGAAGCTAACTTAATAAACGACAATTTATATGCATCTCTTTTTATAACTGAAGTCATACTAGCATCGTTCATTATTGATTTAAAATTGGTAGACAATCTGCACATTGATTTCTCATAGACATGTACATGAATATAGTTTATATCGGCGATCTATGTGAACGTCCATGAACATTTGTTGTTGCATTAAAGAAAGCGTTATCTCTATATGAACATGTCATGGATAAATATAAATGTAAATGATTTAACATAGTTTGGATCACCATTAAATCATTTAGCCACCTTTTACATAGTGGAACATACTTTTCCTAGCAATGAATTTTTTACTTTTCCACTGAAAAAATAAAAATGTGATTCTTTATTTTATTATACAAGCACGTGTCTATTGATCATTCGCGTATGAGAGGGGGCACCCAAAAATACTAGTTTACTATGTGTATATGTTTTCTGTTAACCACAACATGTATATAATTTTATCATATATTCGTATAAGATATCGCCCTTCATGGTAGTGGAGGATGTCTAATAGTCCAATCTACCACCATAATTAGAAACCACTATTTGCTTTTTATAAGTCCAGCTCCGTATCACCTAAAGTATCTAAGAATAAAAAAAATTAGGAAAAAACAAAACAAAAACATGAGAGAATGTGTCTAAAGATTAAATAACTACAGAAAAATATTCCTAGTAAATAAAGTTTTAGGAAATAAGAATCCTACAACCATTTCTTTATTTTTCTGCTTTAACTTTAATGATTTTTATGATTTCGATAGAAATTAAAGTTAAATACAGCTGCTATAGCTCAACCAATCAGCCATGATAACTAGCTTTGTGTTTGTATCAGTATCTCTGTTTCCAATATTTTAAAACTAGATTTGGTAAGAATGTTTTTTTTAAATGTAAGTGAAACAATTTTTTTCATTATAAATATCAAATTTTTAAAATATTTTTGTACATAATTTTCATTTCAGAATTGTTTATTTGACTAATCTTTATTATGATGAATTTGATTAATTAATACTATATAGTAAATTTGATGCTTCTTTAGAGTGTATATTGTGTTGATATTTGATTCTAGAATGTTTGGATGAAATTTCTTAGTTAAAAAATTAAAATTAAAATCTCATGATTTTAGGTGATATTCTATAGTGGTTTAACAAAAAAACACCTTAAACTCTCAAATTCATTAAAATCATTTAAAAATTCATTAAAACCATTTAAAAATTCATTAAAATCATTTAAAATTTCATTAAAAATTAAAACTTCAAACTTTAGCTTGAATATACTGTACATTTGGATATTCAATACCTGAAAATTTTATTTGAACTACACGTATGTTGTTTTATGAAACTTGATAATGTATATCTCTGTATTTTTATGATGGTATACATGTTAATACTATTTTTACAAATAATTCAAAAAAAAATTCTAACATAAATTATGTATGCTAAAATATGTAAATGAAGATGCAAGTATAGTTAACTTTCGACAGCGAATGGAGGATAAGAAAATAATATTCTTTGTCATTTTCTTTAAAAGCTATATTCTAATTGATTAAAGAAAATATTTAATAAAATATGCTAAATTAACAATGAATTGGTCTAACAACTTTTTACATTAAATTCTTTAGAATAACTCTATTTTAAAAATAGAAAAGATATCGTTCAGTGAAATCAAAAGGAAAAGTAGAAACTAATAAAGGAAAATTATTTTTTAGCAAAAAAATAAGTATATTGTCTCATTAGACTAATTCCAAATTAGTATTATTTTAACTATAATGATTTTTATTTATATAAATAAATCAAATAAATAGTTTTATAAATAAAAAATTAGAAAGTAGGAACTACTGATAAATACCTATATTAAATTAGAGATATTTTTTCCAGTTCTAAAAATGTTTGAATCAAAATTTCAGATTTCGTTCTACACACTGCATGATTGGTATTCTACGAAGTGGAAAATAAAATTCATCTTTTTATTGAATTTACTAGGATTAGAATATATCATCAATATAAATAAAACTAATATAAAGTATTTGGAATATACATTTTGCCCTTAACCCATTGCTCTAAAACGTGTAGAACCCATAATCTATACAATACTAAAAATCTAAAATTGGTAAAAGTTAAATTTAAACATGTTTACTGTATTCTACATATAGTAGAATGCATATTTTACGAATAAGTATAAAAAATTAGAAAAATTTGGAAATAAATATTTAAAAATATTCAGTTTCCATATTTGAAAATGAGAAATTCTCTAGGATATCATTTTTTAGTTTCTTTTCACAAAAATAACTCTCAATGAGAAAATAACTGAAATGTTCAATTAAAGAGGTAAATATACACTTATAACCATACGGTTAACTAATCTAAATTTAGGGTTTAGAGTTAAGGTATGGGATTTTGGGGATAAGGTTTCAAATTTTATATATAAAAATAAATATTAAAAATTTCAAAATAAAAAATGATGTTTTGGTTTTTTTTTTGAGTGCTATTTTGGTGACAAAAACTTTAAAAAGGTTATTAGAGAGAATTACCCTTTAAATTTATGGTCTAAAAAATATTTAGAAATATTCAGTTTCCATATTTGGTGATTTCTGATTTTTTATATAATTTTAATTAGGTTAATTATTAACTTATATTTTTAATATTTCACAATTATTTTTTAATTAGTTTTTGAGAGTGAAATTAACATTTTTTGGAAAAAAATATCTTAATGTGATAATTATTGGTTGAAATTAACCTAATGGGATAATGATGGTGTTTTTTAGTCTTAAAAACAATTTTCCCGGCTAATAATTAAGTATGTCGTTGCGTTGACAAGGTATCTCCCTCCATACACGTTGTTTATGCCGTTAACCAGCATAGAGAAGTATAAGAAAGAGGGAGAGGATCATACTGGAAATGAAGGGAAAACAAAGAGTGGATTCTTCGTTTCACAACTTTCGTTTTTGGCAATATGCATCTTTTTTATTTCAATCACTGAAAGCCTAAATCTAAGACGAGATCCACTAAATTTCAACCTCTTTAACATCACTCTCGAAGTTATCAGGTATATTTATTATCTGTTTTTGTTTTGTATATATACAACATGGTACTATATATATATAACAAAGGAAAATTGTTTTTTTAGACCCAAAAAAAACACTCTCTTTGTCCTAATAGGATAAACTCATTATATAATTGTTTCATTATAGAAACAAGACAATAAGTTTGAAATATGTTTCTACTTTTATTAGACTATGAATCGTTTGTAAATTTTTTATTATTCAAAATTTAGATTGAAAAGTTTAACGAATGTGAATTCCAAATATATTTAGAAAAATGTAATATTTGTATGAATTTTAATTTCTATTATATTATTTTCTACAGAACATAGAATTTACAGTCGATAGAACTTAATCTTAAAATTTTATTTATCAAGTTTTCAAACTCTAAAAAATATCACTACACTGATATAAGTATTTGTTCATCAATTATTTCTATTTTCATAATTTTTTAGTTTATAAAACTATTTATTTGATTTATTTTAATAAATAAAAATAATAATAAAGACAAATATGATACAAAAATAGTTTATCCTATTAAAACAAAGATAGTATTGTTTGGGTTGAAAAAAATCAATTTTCCCTAACACAAATATTGTTCTTATTGAAAAAATATATACACTGATATAAGTATTTGTTCATCAATTATTTCTATTTTCATAATTTTTTGGTTTGTAAAACTATTTATTTAATTAATTTTAATAAATAAAAGGAATAATAAAGACAAATATGATACAAAATAGTTTTGTCCTATTAGGACAAAGAGAGTACGAGTGTTGTTTGGGTTGAAAAAACCAATTTTCCCTAACACAAATATTGTTCTTATTGACCAAAAATATACATTATTTTATTAGCATAATAAAATGAGAAAAATGTAGACTATTTTTATTAACCTAAAAATCAAAAAGAAAAGTATATTTATTTAAAGCTTTGATAACAGATACGAAAAAACTATTTGTTGATAACAGATAGTTACCACACATAACAAGAGGGTTTCTAAACAAGTGTATATATAGAATTTTTTATATGAATTGTTGTGCCGGCTATATATAAGAAGTGTTTTAAAACATTTAGCATAAGATACACTAATATCTAATATATCATTTCGTGAAAAGTGAAAACTAATCTTATTGCTGGAACAATAAATAAATTATTGTTATGGCAGCGCATTTGGAAACGTGGGGTTCACGACCGGTTACAGCTGCGAAAGGCGCCTAGACATCAACAATGGTAGCTGTAAAGACACCAGTTATGGGTTTGTTGGACGATGGAGTCCCAATGGAAAATTTATACTTATAATAGTAATGTTTTATGGTAGATTTAAGCAGTTCACAGCCAAATCTGGTCTAGCATGGATACTCTATCCATAAAATGTTATTATATATATATATATGTAATTTGTATAATACAACTAATCTTGTATGTCTGTAGTTTTACCGTTTTTTTATCGTGTGTTATGTTAATGTAGTATACAAGCTTGTTTGTAGTTCTCATATATCGTGGATGGAACATATATAGTAAAGTTATTTGTATATATCAGACGAACATAACCAGTCACTAATATTAGTTTTATATGTCTCTAGGCATTTAGATAATCCCGTTGGCTTGCAGGCTTGGTATGGAATTTGATTTTCTCTATTTAATAAATTTATCCCAATGTTATACCCAACTAAAGTTTGGGCAAGTTCAGTTTGGAAACCTTAAGATCCTATTTGGGTTATGACTAAGATTCCTCTTCCCAAATGAACCGAAATTAAAACTCCAATTCGGTTTTATGAAATTTTGGGCTTTAAACTATTTGATTAAACTTTAGTTTAAAAAAACTATTTGATTAATACTAAAAAAAGTTACATGCTAGTACATTTTCTCTCTAAACCTGGGATCCACTTCGTTTCACCTCCACCACTGCCTCTTTAGGCGTCGGCTCTCTCCTGCCGGTATGAACAAGAAAAATCCTCAAAACACCCTCCTCGTCGTTTCCACATATGGTCAGCCCAAAACCTTATCCTTGATTTTGAACCCAACGTCTACGCCTGAGTCTTAGTCGTACAGGAATAGAGCCCGTTCTCTGCTCTAGCCATCCTTCTATGGAACTGACAGATCTTGATGCCCAATGTGCTTTCTAGGAACAGTATTAGCCATCCCAACGGATTCCCCCATATCCGAAACCCTAAATACAATATCCAAATCTATACCTAGCTCTCCAGAAAAGAAACTTGAACAGACCCATGAAGGAAACGCCTCTACTTCAGCTGCAATTCTAGTCCAGAAAATAAATCTAACATCTTACATTTGGAAGGGATTTGTAAAGAACGGTTCTTACTCAAAACAGCTAAAAACCGACCCCTCCCCCCGCGCACGCGGTGTTGTGCATGCCATAGTGAATCTCATTTGGATATGTCAACGACGAGATATAACCATCTCAAAAATGGAAGGTCATGTGTTTCCCTTCCGGGTACCTTGCCCAAATGAAAGAAGGCGCATTCTCAACCAGATCTATGATCTATGTCATTTTGACGGGCGACCAATTTTTTTGTTAAAATTGGGCTTTTGATCTCCAACAGGTCAAACCAAAGTTTAACATGGTTTTGGTATTGCTTGAGTTTACTGGAGTCATGCTGCGATTCTTCAATCGCGATGCCATGCATGAGATAGCGGGCGTCGTTTGTCATCTCGTTTGTCTCCACCCATCGATTGAGAACCTCACGAATTTCAAAGTCACAAATGTGTACACAATCATCGACCCCGAAAAGAAAATTCTTGAATTTGTAAATGCAAGATTCAAGAGTGGTGACACAAGAATAACCACTGTCTCAAACCCCTAACTGCAGTCGCTTTGCTCATACTGCAAACAAGTGGGTCACACCATCTCTCGCTATTAGTTAGCTCCGAGACATGTGCATCTTGCATTTATATAACACACACTAATATGCTCAAATTTATATATCCTTGAGCTACTATGCAAATTCAGAGTGCAATGTAGCACTTGTGGATTGAATCCACATAGATTCAGATCACACACTAGACTTATGATTTTGGATTAAAATAGATCAGTTATAAGAAAACAATAAAAGAGCAATAAATTAAATAGAGGGTGTTAATGATGGAAGAAAGCACTAGATCTAAAGAAATCAACATGTAATTCATAATTACAGTTTCCTAAGGTTTATGAAGAAAAAATCTAGAACTCAAATCACATCAATCTAGTTAGTTAACTTTTGTTGCAGAACTATCTATGTCTAAATCCTAAAACTTCAAATTTCTTTGCGAATTAAATCAGTCCAAATGAGCATTAAGATCAGGTTTGATAAGTTCACTAAATACCAAAACCAAATTCTTTGGGAATAGTTATTTAGTTCATCAAGATTAATTCAAACAATCAATAATAATTTGGCATCTACCAATTATCCGAAGATCGATATTTCATGTTGTCAATCAAAATCTAGCATTTAGAACAAACAAGATGAAGAATTCAGTAGATAACCCTAGTGGTTCAATCAATTAGCAATTTACTATTAACTCTAAAAAAACTAAGTCTAACAAGTCGTTTACTAAGGCATAATAATAGATACACAAATCACATTTTAAATAAATTGCACTAAGAGATTAAAGTAAGAGATATTGGAGTTAGAAATCAATCTTTGAAAGAGTTCTAACTTGTCTCTCCAAAGCTCTCCAAAAATCAAATAAAACTTAACCTAAACAATGGTTTTAGAATATAATATATATATGGCTAAAAAGTGTATGGACTCGTTTGCAAATATTGAAGGCTTTTCTGCCAAACTTACAGTTCCTTGAAACTTCATAAATGAAGTTGGTTTGCTTGGTAAGGGTGAGTGTTGATTGACACCCTCCATGGTGTCGATCGACACCAAGTGAAAATACGCACTCCAACTTGTACTTTTAGCTCCAATTCCCTCAATGCTCCAGTCTACTTTAGAATTTCTAAATATGACAAAACATACATATATCAGCAATGACTCCAAAAATAAATCCAAACATATATAATTGACTCTAAATTATGACTTATATCATGGTTTAAAAAATAGTAAAACCATGATATATCAACTTCCCCATACTTAGCTTTGTCTTGCCCAAAATATAATACTAAACTGTAGAAGATGTTAGGTTTGAAAACACAAGAACTCACTTACTCGTTAGAACACATACTTTCACCATTACCTATTGTAAACCACATCAAATAATATCAATCTTAGAAGGTATTTCCATGTACATGACATCTGCTTAGCAAACAAACCATTTCAACCTACACCTCATACATGATATCCAAACTCACCACCACTGACCTGATTTAAGAACTAAGGTACAGTCTCATCGAGGGAATATTGATCAAAGAACAGATAGACTCTTACCTATTTAGTTTTATGATTACAAAAACAGTCTTACTCTTGTTTATTTCCTCTCACTTTTCTCATTTTGTTTCTCTCTTTCTTTCTTTTTTTTCTTTTTTCTTTTTCATTGTTCCAAATGTGTAGGTAATTAATGAAGTCACATGAACTTTTTCTTACTCTTAATTTCAGCTTTTTATGATCATTCCATTCAAAGTTAAATAATGGGGTTGTATAAAATTTTCCTACCTCTTTATTCCACAAGAATGTTTCTGATTTTTTTAATTGAAAGGAGCAGAAAGGGGAATCATACTCACGCAAACATGTCTTTTCAGACCTGAACGAGGAATATGGTCCAATATATACCAATCCCCAAGACAAGAAATACAAATTGATTAATGTTAGAGCCAGTTTTGGATCCTTAAGACACTCTCACAACATTGATGTTACTGGCAGATCAATCCATTTTAGCTTCTCCATATAATAACACATGTAATCAATAACTCAAAAAATGGTGCTAAGTAAACAGTTAGATTATTAGTTTCAAGAAATGCTCATAGTTCCCAATTGAATCAGTTTGATTCGATAAACTGATACAACTGACACTTAAAATAGAATACAATGTTAGTAAACACCTCTCTAGGACTTAAACAATACTGTCCTCAATGTTATACAATCTAAAATTGGCAAAAATAAACCAAGAAAATGGAATAAAACTCAGAAACGTATAATGCTTAGCTGTCGACGAGAAGAGTGTTGATCACCACTGAGGTGTCGTCAATCGTTACTTCATGGACGGGTTGGGTGTCAACCGACACGGCGATGGGTCGAGCGACACGACGATAGGTCGACCGACACTGGGTAATCTACGAAATGCACTTTTTTGAAAAAAGAAAACTTATTAGTGGGCTTCCTCCCATTAAGCGTTTGTTTACAATCATTAGCTTGACTTTGGAGACCAAATTTAGTCCAAATGAGATTGGGAACTTGCTCCAAAAAAAATCTGAGCTTGATCACACTGCTCATGAAGCCTTTCAGAGCTTCATGTCCGTTGTCTTTCCACTCAGAAGTCAGAAAAGCTCTAGTCTTCACAAATGGCTGAAAAATACCTATGTCGTGCACTTTGTACTAAATAACTTCTTTCAAAAAGCTTTGAGAAACCAATGTCAAGTGATAATCACCCTTGCTCTTTTTTCTCTTCATCGTCTCTTCTTCTTACCTCCCTCAGACTTAAGTTACGGTATAATAATGTCTCCAGCCATGAATTATTTAACATTACTCTTATCACTAAAACACAATTAGAAACAGTTAATGGCAGAGGATCATCAGGTATCTCAGTGTACGAAGCTAGATAAATACTCTTGTTTTATGGCACAACTTTGTAGAAGACATTCTCATCATTGTGTGCAAATGATATTTGTTATTTTGCATGTTAACTACTTCACCCACTGTTGTAAAAAAAATATCTTCAAAGAAGAAGGGGCATTAATGAACATCCTATCTCCAACAGATGAAAGTTACATGGACAATGAGATTTTCAGTTCTCACTTCTAGATTGTTGACAACACCATATGGAGATTTAGTGGATAGATTTTCAAAAGTCAGCATAACATTAGGAGTTTCTGTGGCAAGACCAGGTTTATAAGTGATAATCTTGGACATGATGCTAACCGCATATCCTATATCACAAAGTACATAAGAATCCAACCCCTGATATATGGCATGTAACCATAAACTTCCCAAGATCTACTAGCTTTGTCAGTTTCTTGACATCTTTAGATGCACTTAAATCTTCTTCATATAATGATGTGATTTCTTCCATAGGTTTCCTAGTATTCTTGAAGAATTGAATGAAGCAAAATTCATCATAAGCATCTTCAAAGGTGACTCCTTCCAAAATCCTTTTCACCTTTTTGTAAAACCCAACTAACTCTTTTACATTGATAGGTCTTTTAGATGATTTTCTAGTGCAGGGAACGGGCCTTGGATTTGTAAACACTCTCCTCAATCGGTATTTGAGTAATCGTACAAACATGTAACAAATCCATCCATGAATGTCGACCGACACCAGAAAAGTGTCGGTCCACCATATTCTCTTGTGTCAAAACCTTGGTGTCGATCCTGATCAAATTGGATTCTATAGCCTTTCCCGAGGAGTGTCAACTGATATTAGATGAGTGTCAACTTGTCAGTTTGAGGTCGATTTTGGTCTGTCCAAAATCAAAATTTCATTGATATGTTGGGGTGTCGACCGACACCATTGATGGGTGTCGATCGACACTTTGCTCGTGGATTCAAGGTCAGATTTGTTAATCTAATTCTCTCCAAAAACTCGTGTTGTTTTTCACCGTCTACCATAATGGCATTGACAAACTCTCTTGAGTTCTTTTCTGATCTTTCAGGAAACATTCTCTCTTGCCTTTTTACAGTTCCAGCAGCTTTAGCAACCTGAATATCCGGCTTCTTCACATCAGTGTTCAGATTTCAAACTTTCCATTCAGATCAGTGTACATGGCGTCCATCTTCTTGTTGAACTTTACAACCTTTTTTTACTGTCCATCCAAGATCTGATCAATCATGGATTTCATTCTACTCTCTGAAGTTGCTGCAGGAGGAGTCTAATAAGTATATGAACCATAATTACTTGTGAAGTTGTTGTTACCCTGAAAAGGCTTTTGAGACTGAAATCTTTGATTGCAACCTTGAAAACCAGCTCCCTTGATGTAATTCACATCCTTCTATTCTGCATGTTCCAAGGTTTGAACTTCAGCAGCAAAGTGAACTTCAACAGCCATCAGATACCTCCAATAAATTCTCCTGAAAAAGATACCCAGCAGTTGAACCTCCCCAAAGCCATGGTGCGGGCAGTCTCTCTGATAAGCTCTAAACCTAACCCAAGAGTTTTTGAATTCCTCTGTAGGTCCCTGAGAAAACATGGAGATTTTGTTTTTCAGCTCCTCATACCTCACATCATCAAATAAATTGTTCAAAACTGCGTTCTTGGTGTCATTCCACGAACTAAGAGATCCTTGTTACAGTTTTCTGAGCCAATTAGCTGAGTCCCAAGATAGAAAATATGGAACAACTTGCAAAAGAGGTAGTCTTCAGATACTCCACTCATCTTGATGCTTGATGCTAGATCCGCGAACCTCTTACGGTGGTCCATATGATGCTAATGAAGAAGACAATGAAAAGGGTGCTGACTCATAAGAGTGTAATACACGGGTTTCAGCTCAAAGTCATTCCTCCAGAATTGTGGTGGTCAATTTGCAGATCTTTTAGCAAAGAACGGATCAGGCCTATTGCAATCTCCAAGTTTTGTCTGTCGAACAACTTTAGCATTTTCATCAACCACTATCTCAGCAATCACATTTCCAGAAGCATCAATCTTATGCCCGGCCTCATTACATGAATAACCCTCTTGGTACTGTAGAACTCCATGTTTATCAGCCACTAACATGATCAGATTGACCATCTATGTGTTTTCACGTAAGGTGTCGATCAACGCTATCCAGGTGTCGACATTGATTTTTAGTGGTGTCGCTTGATACTCCTTGGGTGTCGCTCCATACTAGCTTCTTGGCTTTACTGCTCGTGCGTTCTAAATCGGATAGCTCCTGGTTTGAAAGATCCAAAATTTTATTTTCTTTGTTGCTTCTGGTACTGCGATGCATGCACCTGAAACACACAAAAAGGTGAAAAGTAAACTAAAGAAAAGAAAAACCTAGTCTAAATCGTACAACAAGTCTAATGGTTAATCAATAGATCTCAGAAACGGTGTTAAAATTTGATATTCTCAAATTTACCCTTGAGCTACTTTGCAATTTCAGAATGCGATGTAGCACTTATAGAATGAATCGACCGAGACTAGGATCACACAATAAACATATAGTTTGGGATTCATCTAGATCAGTAATAAGAAAGCATTAAAACATCAAAAAAGTAAATCAAGGTTATTAACGATGGAAGAAAGCACAAGATTCATGGAAATAGATGCCAAAGATTTATGAAGAACAATTTTATAGCTCAAATCACAATAATCAAGCCAATCAACTTTAGTTGCCGAAACTATCTTTGTCAAGATTCTAGAATCCTTGGTGAATTAAATCAGTTCAGAAAAGTATTAAGATCAGGTTTGATAAGCTCACTAAAACCTTAAACCATTTTCTTGTGACTAGTTATTTAGCTCATCAAGATTAATTCAGACAATCAATAACTCTTTTGCATCTACCAATTATCGTAAGATCTAGATTTCGGGTAGTTAATTCAAATTTTGCATTAATAACAATCAAGATGAAGAATTCAATAGATAACCCTAGCAGTTCAATCAATTTGCAATTCATCATTAACCCTAGAAAATCCTAAATCTTACATGTGGTTTTACTCAAACATGATAACAGGTACACAAATCATAATCTGAATAATTTTCCTTAAAAGATTAAGGCAAGAGATATTGGAGTTTGAAATGAATCTCTGAATGAGTTCTTATTTGTCTCTTTAAAGCTCTCTAAAATAAAGAAAGCTTAGCCTAAACATTAGCTTTAGAATAATATATAGAAGGCTAAAACACTCCTAGGACTTGTTTTTTTCGTTACAAAAGACTTTTCTTCCAGACTTAGAATTCCTTGAAACTTTATAAAAGATGTCTGTTTGCTTGGTTAGGGTGGGTGTTGACTGACACCCTCCATGGTGTTGATCGACCCCAAGTGCAAATACGAATTTTGACTTGTACTTTTCAGCTCCAATTCTCTCTATGCTCCAAACTACTTTAGAATCTCGAAATATGTTCAAAACGTATCAAGACCTGCAAAGACTCTAAAACTGACTTCAAATATATATAATAGACTCTAAATTAAGACTTATATAATAGTTAAAACCAGTAAAAACCATGATATGTCACACACCTCAATGTCTCTAAGACCAATGCGGTCTACAACAAGTTTGTTCAATGGACCATCCTGCTATGGAGAAATACCAATCCCTCTCTCCCACTAGTAGGAAGTCAGTACCTATGCTAGTAGTGGATAAGGCTTTTCACAAGACGGATCAAAAGACTCCTCCCTCCTGAAAAAACAGTTCACGAAACAGGTTCTACTTCAGCAGTGCGTACCGGATCAAAAACTTTCACGATTAATCTTGGCATGTCTATTGGAAGTCTCTTTGTGGACCTAACCCATAAGGTCACTCAGGTGAGAATTTTTTAATCCAGAAAACAGTTCTTTCTCTCATTTAGACTTCTGATTCAATGTCGGGAGAAGAGGATAATCCGGACGAGGGTGGAGACAAGTTCATTGAGGTCGTTTTAAGGATTTTGTTAAAGCATTCTAAGGCAAGGGACAGAGGCCCTTAATCCCTCTTTTTTTCTCTCCTATATAAATATATGTTGATGGAATATTAGAATAATAAATAACAATGTACAGCGGTTTAGTGCTAGAAAATGGTACCAGAAAAAATATATGTTTTGGGATTCTCATTGAGTCCCATGTACAGTCGAATAATGCTTTTTCTATTGTTAACATAATCTTACCAGGTGATTATTTTGTTGAAAATTATGAGTTCTCAAACATGGGTGGGGTGGGGGGGGGGGGGGGAATCAGAGTATTGTGGCACCCATCTGTCCAAGTTCAGATAATTTTTAAATCTCTACAGATGGTCTCTTGAAAAGTCAAACTCCCTAACGTCGGTAAAAAAGATCATTGTATGCTTTATTTACACTTCAAACTACAAAATTCAGAGGAGAATGTTATGGGCTAACCTTAAAGCTATCTCTTGCTCTCATCCGAATTCTGGTGTCCCGTTTCCTTCTCTATGTGATTTTAGTGAAATCATTTCACCTCTGGAGTACTCAAACCCGGTCACCAATCTTCTACTCAGGGTATGAGAGATTTTAGTGATTGTCTATCGCGGAGCTCTGTTTTTGACCTCCATTACTGTGGTAACAGCTTCACATGGTCAAACTCTCAAGTCTCTAAGAAGCTTAGTCAGGTCCTGATTAATGATACATGGCCTCAATTCTTTCAGCAATCTATTGGAATTTTTGGGGATTCATGGATCTCTGATCACAGCATGTCTTGTCTCTTCCTTGACCAACAAAATACTCATAAAACGGCCCTTCAAATTCTTCGCACACCTAAATCAACATCCAGACTTTGAAGAACTCATCAGATCTTGTTGGACTTCTTTCTCTTTTGACTGCTCGTCTCAACTCTCAGTTTCAAAAAAGCTGAAGCCCTTGAAGAACATCATTCATAATTTCAGCAGAATAAATTATTCATATCTGGAGCTAAAAGTGGAGGAAGCATTTGATGAACTTACAAAGTGTCAACAAACTAACTTACAACTAGCAACCTCTTCTACTGCATAGTCTGAAAAAGCAGCACATAAAAAATGGTCTGAAATTGCCAAAGCAGAGGACTCTTTCCTCATGCAGCACTTAAGGATCAGATACACAGTTGATGAGGATGCAAATACTGCTTTCTATCACAGAATTAGCAAGTCAAGGAAATCACAAAACCAAATAGTATACTTTAGTGATGATTCAGGAAACATTATTGATGATCTAGAAGGGATAAAGAGTCATGCAATCAGCTATTATCAGGATCTCCTCGGTTCCTCGTTGCCATCTACATCCTCTCCCTTGGACATTACCTCTATGTACCTAGTAGGTGCTCTGCGGAGGATAAGAACCTACTCTCGGCTGACTTTCCTAGTCAAGATTTCCAACTTAATTTCCTGTCTCTTCCTTGGAATTAGTCACTATGACCTGATGGATATCCCTCTGAGTTCTTCAAATCCCAATGAAAAACAGTTCTTCACTAGCCGTATACTCCAACAATGGAACTCTACAGTACGGGTCTTACTATGGTGCCTAAAAAGACAAATTCAAATAGGATCACATAGTTCAGACCAATAGTTTGTTGCAATTCTGTATATAAGGTTGCTTCTTAAATCTTCTCAAAATGACTCAAAGCTGTCCTTCCCAGCCTGATCTTCACATCTCAGTCAGCTTTTATTTCAGGCCTCATTGTTGTGGAAAACATCTCCTACTAGCTACATAGTTTATCTCCGGATCTGGAAAAACATCTCCAAAAGATATATGTTGAAAGCGGACCTCCAAAAAGACTTTCAATACTCTGAATTAGGACTTTCTCCTAAATACTCTTTAAGCGCTAGACTTCCCTATTTCCCTCATGAATTTAATGAAGCAGTGTATCAAAACAGTCAGTTACTCAGTAGCAATAAATGGAGATCACTATGGTTACCTCAAGGGTTCTAGTAGGTTGTGACAAGGAAACTCTCTCCTGCCTTACCTATTTTCTGGCTTTGGAGTTTTTATTCACATGTTCTTAGAGTAAAATACATATATGGCAGTATTGGGTACCCCTGTAACACCCCCGGACCATCCAAAGCATATGGTTGATCCACCATCCAACAATCAAAGAAGAAAATGCCCAATAGACTAATCAACACCAAGGGTTAAAGATGAAATGAGCCAACCAGCCAGCCAATAACCAAACAAGAACATGACATACCGTTCAGCCCAACACCATGGTCCGGAAATGTTACGTGATGGGCTAGGGACAACCCGATTAGAGTCACGGAACTTACTGCACAAGTTGGACCAGTTCATCCACTAACTCGTACCGCTAAATCCAGGCAAAAGTCTTTACAACCTGTACCAAGAGTTAATGGTTTCGTTAGATCGAGACTTAAGGCTTTTTAACCCATACCAAGACCTAACGTTGTGTTAGGCCGGACTAGTCAGTTATCAGAGTACTCATGATGCGCTTGACAAACAATTATTTTATTAATCCAAGAAATATCAATACATTGAAATAATTCAAGACTGGTCCCAACTTAATGCCAAATCAAGTCAACTAAACATAAATCAAAATACCGTTTACAAAAGGCATGAAAATCTACTCCGGCGGTGCTAACGTCCAGCTCCAAGCTATCCGATCATCCTTAACTAAAGCTACCTACAAAAAAGGAGAATAGAGTTGGATGAGTAACCTAATGTCACCCAGGGAGCTTTCAGCCTCTACCCGCACTTAGTAACTAACCCAGACAATCCAAAATAACAATCATTCTAGCCTAAGAATGCAATCCAAGCTAAAGCTAAACAATCAATCACCATTCATTAATCTAATCAAACCGTTACTAAGTTGGACCCGACCTTCTGCCATGATCTAAGTTAAAGTAACATGAACCTGCATGAAAACAAGTCAATAAGCAATCACTAATCAATCACAATCAAAATAATGAGATCCTAATTAACTATGACTCAAATCTAACTTGTAACACCGTATATCAGTGTTAACACTCACTCTAAGGTTCCATAACCTTTTACTCCACACAACACTCTAACTCAACATGACACTCTAACTCAAGCCTGGTGACTTCGTGTTCCTCCTCAACATCGGCAATATCTTATCTCCTTACCACAAAGGTCAGAATAAGGAACTTTCAACCAACCGCGACCCATAGTCATTCGGATCACCACGCGACAGCCCACAATCATTCGGGTCTCTACCCGGTGTTGATAGTTCCAGTACAGTCGGACCACTATTGACCGTTACACTGTCATGTAACACTCAGCCATAAGCAATGACGTCATTCCTCTGAGTCTTCCCGATCCAGCGAGTAAGGGGTTTCCTTGAAACCGCTGGGTACGAAGTCGGGGAAACACTAATCACCCCTAAACATGCCTAGCATGGGCGGGTTATGCACATGCTATATGTCATACACTCTCTCACAACACACACTCAATCCATAACCTAATCTAAGACTAAAGTTCCAAATCCTAACTAGACTCTTGACTCTATTACACTAACCACTATACCCGTAATCCGGCTTATATGGCCTAGGACCCTTAGTACTACGTCTGATCAACTTAACAACAATACTTAACAAATAACCTTTATTCTAACAACTCAACCAGTTAGTCACTCCCTTACCAAGAGTTGACTAACCTCAATCAACAAGCTTTAATTAAACGAGCAAGCATTTAACTAAATCTATCAAGCAATCTACTCAATTAGACCGTTATCCAAATAGTTCAGTCTCCTACTGCGAAACTATCTTTAAAGATAACGGGAACCTGCCCTCAACCATATCATCACAGAAGAATAGAAAATATGATGAATCCTAGTCCTAGTCAGGTTATTAATTCAGTCTTAGTTCCTTTTCATCTAAAGCTTAGCCCATGCTAAACTGAGTTTAGTTTAATAAATAACCCTAATGACTCTATCATGCAATAACGTGAGCATTCTACTCTATATGCAAACTCGATCTATCCTAAGTTCCAAGTGGAACTCAAGGATAATCAACTTTTATCTTAAATTTTAAACATAATTCAAACAATACCAACTCACAGTGTTCTATGCCGATAAGTAGCTGGTTGATTGGATGAACTTGGCCAAAACCCAATCATGACTTCTTGACTGATCTGGACTAATCTTGACAGCACTTCTGATTGATCATTAAAGAAATGACTGCCTTGGACAGACTGATCTGGACAGAGCTTCTACATCGCAGTGGTAGATAATCATTGATTGAAAATAACTTGACTTCTCAGTGGAGTATCGATCTTCAGAAATGACTACAATTTAAATCACAATTTTTCTTTCTCTCTCTCTCTCTACCCACATTTTTAACTTTCTTTGGAGTGGTCTGGATGTCTAACTGAAGGGATGGATGGGTATTTATAGAAACCATCAACCAGTGAGGAGAGGCCACATGATCAACCATGTGTCAGCCCGCATGCTCCTGATCGCATGCTAGGCGACACACGGTGCCCACATGTCTTGCTATATGTCTCAATCTCATTCAAAATGACACATACAACGTCCACATAGCTGCCTGCATGCACTGATTGCATGTGCTGCAACACATTGCTCCCACATGTCAGTTCATATGTACCGGTTGTATGTGTAGTGATACCTCGTGTTCTGACTTGTCAAGCCGCATGTACTGCTTCAATGCCCTTGTGCTCGTGTAGACAAAAACATTGTTAGACAGTTTACAAAACATTTTGATCCCATGCATCAATCCATCTCATGCTTCGCGGTCTATTCGTCTGATTCCGAACATTCCGACATATTTTTGACCCACAATCAATCCTGAATATTTTTATACGCTGTTTTGATGCGCTGAATATTTTTAATAATCTCAGACTAAATTATAATCTTGACGGTAAATATTTCCCGATCCTCCGGCTTCTCCAAACAGTTTTATAATAGCGAAATTAGGGTTTTCGTCCAATTTCAGGTTTCATGTCGTGCTTGTATCCCATCATACTTACTTCTCATTCTGATTAGTTCCCGTCGTGCTTCCGATTTATTATACTCCCAAAAAAAATATTTTCTTAATACGACGTTCTTCCAAAAATATTGTGCTTTGGAAACGCCGTGCTTCAAAAACATTGTGCTTCAAAAACGTCATGCTTCCAAAATATTTTCCTTTGGTCTTTCATGTTGTCTAACCATGGCCGAGTGACCTAATTGACTCATGATGTACACACGATCAAATTTTTGACCATACCGACCATCTCGTACTTCAAAACTTCTCGATTGATCCGATCGCCCACGACTCGACCATCAATTAGATGTTCGGCCAATCTTCCAATTTCTTCGAATCATGTCAAGTTTTATGTGATGAAAACTTAACATTCCTACAAATATTTTGATTCTCCAAAGATTGGCTCCAAATTCCAACTTGTCAATCTTGACCATTTTACCCCTTTAGGAGGGTTACTACATTCTCCCCCTTAATAGAATTTGTCCTTGAATTCTTAAATGGCCAATTTTTCAGCTTCACGGCATGCTACTCCTTGATCTGTTTTGATCAAAATGTTTTCTTAGATCACTTCATCTTGGTCATGTGATGCGTTTCTTCGTAGGTTTGCCTTTAATGTCTTCTTTTGATTTCTCCATCCAGACTTTTGATTCATAACTTGCTCTACCTTGATACATTTCCAAGCATTCCCCTTGGTCTTGAATCCTCTCATTTCTTTACTTCTTGATTTCCCATGGTTCACTTATTCTCAACTCATCTTCATATAGTTTTACTCTGTCCACCAATTATTCTTGAGTATCCTTCTCAAGGTCTCCAAAATCGTCTTCATATCTTTTCAGTTGAATGATCAAAATCATCCTCTTATAACACACTCATTTCCCGTGATACCTTCTTGTCTTTTAGATATATACTATCCTTCTGCTGATTACTCAAATCATTTTTATGATATCTCTTTGCCCTAGAGACTCCCATGAATTCATTTCCATTGAAGTCTTGATCCTTTTTCATTTGTCCAGTCCATACCACAGTTCAGCTCCACTGATCCTATCTTTCCTTTTACTTTTTGGGTTTGGGTTTTTGGCTTGGAACTCTCTTCACTTTAAGATTTTCATCCATAAAGTTCTGGTCAACGAACACACTTACTATCAGCAACTTAATACAACACTTCACATGCAAGTTAGTAATCATCTATCCCCATAATTAACTAACCAAGAAACCTAATCGCAATGCTAATCAAACAACCTAATCACAATGCTAACCAAGCAACCTAACAATCTAGATTCCACTATCTCATTCCTAGTTCACAAATCCGCAAATCCTATGGCTAAATGTGACCGGCTCACCTTAACTATTTTGTGACTCTTTTTGACTCAAGAAAACATTTGAAAATCGATTAAAACATGAGTCCCAAAAGCATGGATGAAACTATGCTCTGATACCACCTTTGTAACACCCATGTACTGTCCTAAGCATATGGTCGAACCACCGGCCAACTATCAAACAAGAACATGACCGATAGACCAACCAACACAATTGGTTAAAGATGAAATGAGCCAACCGGTCAGCCAACAATCAAACAAGAACATGACTAAACGTCCAACCCAACACCATGGTCCGTAAACGTTACGTGACGAGCTAAGGACAATCCAGTCAGAGTCACATAACTTACTCTGCAACTTAGACCAGTTCATCCACTAACTCATCCCGCTAAATCAAGGCATAAGGCTTTGTAACCCGTACCAAGAGTTAACGGTTTCGTTAGATCGAAGCCTAAGGCTTTTCAACCCGTACCAAGAACTAACGTTGTGTTAGACCGGACTAGTCAATTATTAGAGTACTCATGATGCGCATGAAAAACAATTACTTTATTAATCCAAGAAATATCCATACATTGAGATAATTCAAGACCGGTCCCGGCCTAATGCCAAATCGAGTCAATTAAACACATATCAAAATACTGTTTACAAAAGAGATGAAAATCTACTATGGCGGACCTAACCGCTAGCTCCAAGCTATTCGATCATCCTTAACTAAGGCTACCTGCAAAAAGGACAACATAGTTGGATGAGTAGCCTAATGTCACTGAGTGAACTGGCGGCCTCTACCCGCAACCTAGTAATTTTGCGAACCAAAATCCACACCGTCGATTTCCGTAAACTTAGGATGTCATGATATTCTCAGTTGTTGACATAGACCAATTCATGATTATTCAAGGCTGTGAATCAGCAAATGAGGCATGTGATGTGGTTGTTAATCACTTTGAAGGTGACACAAGTGTAAGAAGAACAAGGATTGATCATTTAGCTTCAAGGTTTGAGAACCTGCGAATGGAAGATGACGAATCCATTGCTAGATTTGTGTCTAGGATAAGCTTAATTGCTAATCAAGCCTCTGTTCTCGGAAAGAAATACAAAGAGAAGAAGTTGTCAAGAAGTTGTTGAGATGTTTACTGACAAGGCCTGATATTTACCATTATTGTGCCATGATATCAGCCATATTTACAATCTATTATATGTGTTTGGAGTATATTTTAAAGTATTTTCAGGTTTAGGTACGTTTTGGAGAACTTTAGTGATTCTGGAGCTTTTTGAGATGCATAACAGCGCAGATGCGTCAGATGTTTATCTAAGGATGGAGATCTTCCCACAGTGAGATTGAGCTTATATTTTGACATACGATATAGATTTTAGTTAGCTTTCCAATGCCACCGATTTGAGGTCAAACAGGATCCTAGAGCCAAAGTTATGCCTGTTTTACTGGAGAGTGGTCTGTAGGCCTCGCGAGAGGAAGCTGTCGAGAAGATGAATGAGTGTCGATCGACGGCACATCCTTGGTGTCGATCGACGGTGATCCCAGAAGATAGGCCCAACTTTTTTTATGGCCGACTTGAGCCCAGAAGCCATCACTAATTACCAGAATGCCTTTGGACGACTTAAAACCCTATTTATATGTTTTCTAAGCCATTGTTGACGGCTACGCTTACCAAGCTATCTTTTATTTATTGTTTTAGGGTTAGGAGAGAAGGGAAAGAACTCATTAAAAGTCCTCCTGAAACTCCTTTGGTTCTTTATATTATATACATTTTATTCATCTATAATTTATGTGACAAAGATCATGTATGAGTAGATCTCTTATTAGGTTTAGGATTTATTAATGGTATTGGTGGATTAGCCAAAGAATAGAATTTCTATGGCTATTATTTAATCTATCAATAGAATTGTGTTTATTTCTTGTGTTCTAGAGTAGCTAACTAGAACCCTGATCATAGGATAGTTAGGCGCAAGCGAGAGCATGGTCTACTACCAAAATTAATCCTATTGAGATAGGTTGCTAGAAACAAACAAGAGTTGATTTAGTTGATTTAGTGAACTTATTGAATCAGGTCAAAAAGCTTGACTTAAGAGACCATCGATCGATCCAAGATCATTGTCATCTATCGACAGTCATTCCATGTCAACAAGCGAGAGCTGAGAATCGGACTTAGTCAATAGATTAGTCTCGCAGCGAGAGCTGGTTGTCTTTTACATTAGATATCGAGTTCTATGATTAATACTCTTAGCTTATATCCTCTATAATCCACTTGCCTGAAACCATAGATCTAGCTATTTATTATTATTTTTTACTTACCAATCAATAAATTATCTGCTATAGTTTATTTACAGCTTATAAATCTATTTTCCTAGCTTAATCGCGACTGTATTGAGTTTATTGTGTGCCCACGTTCCATATGGATTCGATCCCTAAATACTACAATTTTACATCTCTTGGAAATAGTAGTTCGTAAGATTAATTTGATAGAGTTTGCATTGAAATACATAAAAACCCTCTTGTCAAATTTGGCGCCGTTACCGGAGAGCAAGGATTCACCATTAGACTCAATTTGTTTGATTTAGTCTAGGTATTTTTCTATATTAGTTATAAGCTCTGATATTTACCACTATTGTACCCTGATATCAGCCCTATTTAGAGTCTATTATACGTGCTTGAAGTATGTTTTAGAGTATTTTCAGGTTCAGGTATATTCTAGAGAACTTTGGAAATTTTTGAGATTTTTGAGATGCAGAACTGCGAAGATGCGTCAGATGTTTAGCTATGTATGGAAACCTTCACACGGTGATATTGAGCTGATTTTTCTACATAAAAGATAGCTTTGAGTTAGCTTTCCAATTCCACCGGTTTGAGGTCAAACAGGATCCTAGAGCCAAAGTTATGCCCGTTTTACTGGAGAGTAGTATGTCTACCTCGCGAGAGGAAGTTGTTAAGAAGATGAATGAGAGTAGATCGACAACACAGCCTAGGTGTCGATCGAAGGTGTTCTCAGAAGACCGGCCAGACTTGTTTCATAGCTGACTTAAGTCCATAAGCCATCACAAATTACCAAAATGCCTTAGGACGACTTAAAACCCTATTTATATGTTTTCGAAAACCATTATTGATGGCAACACGCTTACCAAGCCTTTTTTATTCATTGTTCTAGGGTTAGGAGATAAAGGAAGAACTCCTTCAGAGTCTTCCCGGAACTCCTTTGGTTCTTTATATTATATTTATTTTATTCATCTATAATTTATGTGACAAAGATCATGTCTGAGTAGATCTCTTGTTAGGTTTAGGATTTATTAATGGTATTGGTGGATTAGCCAAAGAATAGAATTGCTACGGTGGAATTGTGTTTATTGTTGGTGTTTTAAAGTAGCTAACTAGAACCCTGATCATAGGATAGTTAGGCGAAATTGAGAGAATGGTCTACTACCACAATTAATCATGTTGAGCTAGGTTGATAGAAACAAACGAGAGTTGATTTAGTGAACTTATCGAATTAGGTCATAAAGCTTTACTTAAGAGACCATCGATCGACCCATGATCATTGCCATCGATCGATGGTCATTCCGTGTTAACAAGCGAGAGCTCAGACATCAGACTTAGTCAATAGATTAGACTCGCAGCGAGAGCTGGTCGTCTTTCACATTAGATATTGAGTTCTATGATTAATACCCATAGCTTCTATCCTCTATAATCCACTTGCCTGAAACCCTAGATCTAGCTATTTATTATTATTATTTACTTACCAATCAATCAATTATCTGTTATAGTTTACTTACTGCTTAGTAATCTATTTTCTAGCTTAATCGCGGTTGTATTGAGTTTATTGTGTGTCCACGCTCCATGTGGTTTCGATCCCTAAATACTACAATTTAATCTCTCTTGGCAAGAGTAGTTCGTAGGGTTAATTTGATAGAGTGCATTGAAATTCATAAAAACTCTCCTGTCAAATTTGGCGCCGTTGATGGGGAGCAAGGGTTCGCCGTTAAACTCAATTTTTTTGTTGTGTTTCAAGTACATACATATTAGTACCAATATTAGTACCAAGAAGCAATGAGAAGTGGATTTTTGGGTTCTTCAAAAAAGGAACCTGCTGATTCGCACACGATCCATAAGTCTACGAAGGCAGTCGACACCCTCCAAGCAGTGATCTCTAGCAAAGAGAAGCGAGCATCGATCGACACCAATACTTCACTGTCGATCGATACAAACACCATGACATCAATCGACACCAACACCTCACTGTCGATCGACACCAACCACTCTTCCTCGATTGACACTACTTGCGAGAAGGCAGAGAAGGTTGAAGTACTAATACTGAGTATTGACAAGAATGATATTTTACAAGATGAAGAAATTTGCGCGCGCAATAGAACATGGCAATTGATTCATGCATATGAGACTGCAATCCCTGATGCTACTGTTGTTACTGTGAATGCTGGGATTGAACGACAAAATGCACTTAGAGATTACAACAGACCTAAAGATTTCTATGTTAAGAAGTCTGCTATACATCGTTCTGAACTCCAGAGGAATGACATTGGGCTGAATCCTGCATACATCTCTTTTGTGGGTCAACATCCTTTTCATGGTCTTCTTCATGAATGTCCTACTGACCACCTCGAATCATTGGATAATTTAGCGCTGACCATTAAATGCAATGGAATCTCTGAAGACTGCTACTTCTGCAAACGATTTCCATACACTCTTGTTGGAGAATCAGCATGCTGGCTCAAGAGGTTGCCACCAAGATCTCTCAGCACATGGAATGACATCACGAACGCCTTCCTCACCAAATTTCTCTATGATACTGAAGAAAATATGAAGATCGAGATGGAATTTATGCTGAGATATATGGTAGAGGAAGAAGAAGAAGATGGATATGGAGAGCCGAGCAGAGCAGAAGAAGCTGATATTAGTGATCAGATTCTAGTGTCGATCGACACTAAGACCTCAACATCAATCGACACTAACCCCTTTTCCGGGTCGACACCTCTTGAAATCTCTGATAGTTCGAGTTGTCCTCACGACATTGCAGACTCAATATTGAAGCAGAGCATCGATCGACACCCAAAGGAGAGCATCGATCAACACCCAAATGAGAGCATCGATCGACAAACACCACCTGATATCGATCGACACCCATCATTGGAAGATGAGCCAGGTTACATGATTGAACCAAAAATGGTTGAGGAGAGAATGCACGAGTCTAAGGGTTCACACCTTGCTGTTCCAAAACATTTGCAACCACCTATTTTTGTAGAAGAAGCTTTTGGGATTCACAAAAAAGTGAAGTTGATACATGACCCTGTGAAGTTTGTGGTTCCTTGTGCTATATTAGAAGTTGAATTTCCTATCCCACCAGATAAAGGTACGCATCTAGGTTCCTAAAATGGGGGTATTTGATGATCATATGTTTGCAGTAGCTTCTCAGAGAGGGTCAAAATGTAGAGGTGAAGTCGATAAACAGCCAACAGAGGAAGCATTGATCGACACCAACCAGATACCATCGATCAACACCGACCAGATACCATCGGTCGTCACCGGGCGCGTATCAAAGCATAATGGGTTCGATATGTGTGGAAATCATTTTGAAAGGGACACCACCAAAAAATCAAACAAGTCTGGGGGAAAGAAGAGGAAGAATTGGAAGAAGAGAAAAAGGACCAAGGATGGTCCTCAATTATCATTGATTCGCCACTTCTCAGATGGTGTAAAAAAGTACAGAGTGTGCAGCAGATGCTTCTCACAACCATTTGTAAAGCTCCGAGCACTCCTTATTGCTGAGATGATAGACAAAGGTGAAGAGTTTGTGGAGGCTTTCACAAAAAGGGTGATGAAGCTTCAGAAAGTAAATATTGAGAGTTGTTTTGGAGCAAGTTCTCATTCTCATCTACACTGAATCAGATCTCCAAAAGTCAAGCTAATGACTTAAAATAAGCGCTGAGTGGGAGGCAGTCCACTATTAGATTTTAAATTTGGTTTTATTTTCATTTATTACTGATTTTTTATTTTTATTGATTTCAGGTTAAAAAAATAATGAACAGTGTCGATACTATAGCAAAGACATTGTAGCGTCAATCGACACTGTAGCAAAAACATCGATCGACACTGTAGCAAAAACATTGATCGACACTGTAGCAGAACCGGAGATCGACACTGTAGCTGTGCCACTGTAGCAACGCTACTGTAGCATGATACTGTTCATCGAAAAACATGTTTTTGTTTATTATTGACTATTTGTGTTTTATTTATTTCGGATCAAGGAACATGAGTTTGCACAAGCATCGATCAATGGCTGGCCAGCATAAATCGACAGAGCAACCTATGTATCGATCGATCGCCACTTAACTGTGTCGATCAACGGTCACATCCAGCGAGCAAGTATACCATTTTCGTTGATTAAATTTTGTCGTTGTGATTTATTTTCTTCACCAATCTCAGACTATATAACACAGAGGATAATGTTGTTTAAGTCTGGGGGAGGTTTACTGATAGTGTGTTTTATTTTGAATTCCATTATTATTATTAAAAAAACAATAGAAAGTTTGAGATCATAGTCGGTCGACATCAGAAGTTAAACATCGGTCGACGGCTTGGATGGTCTACCATCGGTCGACAGCTTGGATGGTCTACCATAGGTCGACACCCATATACCACCATCGGTTGACACTCCTTACGAAGTTTGGTATCTTCGACTTTCTCTAATATTCTTACATATGATTTAATTTTTCCCTAACCGAACCGGACGGATTACACTGGGGACAGTGTAATTTAAGTCTGGGAGAGGTTTGCTAACGCTATTTTACTTATTTTGGCGTTTTATTTGCTATATATATTTATAAGTTTTTTTAAAAAAAAATTATTGGGTCAAGAAGGGGACTATGACAAAAAATTATTATTGACTAACCATACTTTAGCATCATTCTTAAATGGTTGTTTGCAGAGATTACTAGAGATACCAAAGTGGATCATCCTGCCATTATATCACACTTGTTTAGAAAGTTTAAAGGAACCAAAACTGATTTCCAACAATAATCCTGACATTATTTACTTGCTTTGTGGCTTGGTATACACTGGATTGGATTCTATTTGCAAGTCTGTAGGTACAAGTCATTACACCTTTGGTTCCCTTTTCTCTCTCTCTCTTCAGCATCTACTTGAAAGCTTAAAAGTTTCAGATGACTTCCCGAGATGCAGAGGGATAAATACATTACCAATGATCCCACTATTCTAATTTGGAGGAATGATCACACATTATTGGAAGCGAGGGGTAGATAAATTACCAATGAGCCCACTAGTCGCCTACAACTTTACCCAAAAAGAAAAAGAAAAAAAAAAGAAGAAGAGAAAATCAAAAATAAGATGGCATCATTGTCCATTAAGTTTGAGATCTAAAAAGATTCAGAGAAAAGAAAAAATAGGGGAGAAGTAGATTAGAGAAGACTTTGTGCCTAGTTGTTCAGATACTTGCAGAGGTAAGAGTCCATGTGTCATTTGATCGATACTCCCAAGGTAAAGCCTCCACTTTTAAATTATGCAAATAAATGAGATCAGTAGAGGGGTGAGTCAAGCTAGTATTTGCTAAGTTGTTGGTAGAATTAATTTGGCTGCTATACTAGGATAGGGTATATAAAGTTTCTCTGTGATTGACTTGATAGGATATGGTTGCAACAAAGTAGGGTGATAGTTATACTTAGACATTATGTTAGTCTCCGCTTTTCAAAACCTCTTTCACAGGCTTTGTTTGCTTGAGGACAAGCAAAAGGTTAAGTCTGGAAGTTGATAGGGTATGATATTTACCACTATTGTGCCATGATATCAGCCCTATTTAGAGTCTATTATATGTTTTTGGAGTATGTTTTAGAGTATTTTCAGGTTCAGGTATGTTGTGGAGAACTTTGGTGATTCTGGAGCTTTTAGAGATGCAGAACTACGAAGATGTATCAGATGTTTAGCTATAGAAGGAGACATTTCTACAGTGATATTAAGCTGTTATTTTGAAATATGATAGATCTTTGAGTTAGCTTTCCAATGTCACCGGTTTGAAGTCAATCAAGATAGCCAAAGTTATGCATGTTTTACTGGAGAGTATTATGTCTGCCTCGCGAGAGAAAGTTGTCGAGAAGATGAATGACTGTCGATCGACGGCACATCCTTGGTGTTGATTGACGGTGAGCTCAGAAGACAGGCCTAACTCCTTTGGTTCTTTATATTATATCTATTTTATTCATCTATAATTTCTATAACAAAGATCATGTCTGAGTAGATCTCTTGTTAGGTTTATGGTCTATTAATGCTATTAATGGATTAGCCAAACAATAGAATTGCTATGGTGATTATTAGATCTATCAATAAAATTATGTTTATTGCTTGTATTTTAGTGTAGTTAACTAAAATCATGATCATATGATAATTAGGCGCAAGCGAGAACATGGCCTACTACCAGAATTAAACATGTTTAGTTAGGTTGCTGGAAACAAACGAGAGTCGATAATTTAGTGAACTTATCAAATTAGGTCATAAAGTTTGACTTAAGAGACCATCGATCGATGCAAGATCATTGCCATCTATCGACGGTCATTCCGTGTCAACATGCGAGAGCTGAGACATCAGACTTAGTCAATAGATTAGACTCGTATCGAGAGTTGGTTGTCTTTTACATTAGATATTGAATTCTATGATTAATACCCTGAACTTTCATCCTTTATAATCCACTTGCATGAAACCCTAGATCTAGTTATTTATTATTATTGTTTACTTACCAATTAATCAATTATCTGATATAGTTTATTTACTGCTTATTAATCTATTTGCCTAGCTTGATCGCGATTGTATTGAATTTATTGTATGACCACGCTCCTTCTGAATTCGATCCCTAAATACTAGAATTTAACATGTCTTGGCAAGAGTAGTTCGTAGGATTAATTAGATAGAGTTTGCATTGAAATATATAAAAACCCTAGTGTCAAATAGTTTACTTACATAAAATATTTTCTTATGTTTCAGGTACATACATATTAGTACCATGTAACAATGAGGAGAGCATTTTTGGGTTCTTCAAAAAAGGAACCTGCTAATTCGCGCGCGATCCATAAGTCTACGAGGGTAGTCGACACCCTCCAAGCAGTGATCACTAGCAAAGAAAAGCGAGAATCGATCGACACTAGTACTTCACCGTCGATCAATACTAACATCATGACATCGATTGACACCCACACTTCACCTTCGACCGATACTAATATCATGACATCGATCGACGCCACACTTTTTTGTTGATCGATACTATTTGTGGGAAGACAGAGAAAGACGAGGTATTAATACTAAGTTTTGACAATAATAGTATTTTACGAGACGAAGAAGGTCGCGCTCGCAACAGTGCAGGACAATTGATTTATGCACAAGGAGCTGTAATCCCTGAGCATCGATCGATAGCAGAATTGATCAGGCCTGCTTAACTTTATGTTAACAAGTCTGCGATTCAACCCTGAGAAATTCAAGGGATCGACGGCCAGATAAGACATGCATACTTTAATCATGTGCGGAAGCACCCATTTCATGGCCTTCCCCATGAAGATCCCATGGACCACCTTGAAACACTAGAGGATTTTGTGTTTAGCATCTCGGAGCATGAAGGAACTACAGACTATCTCCTCTGCAAGTTATTTAAGTATTCTATTTCTTGGAATGCAGTTGTTTGGCTGAAACTTCTACCACTAGGATCTCTCACTACTTGGAACTATGTAAAGTATGCGTTTCTGATTTTTTTTTTTGATGATGCGAAGACCGAAGAGCTAAGGGATAAGATTTTGACATTCTCTTAAAGATTTACTGAAGGGTTCATAAGTTCTTGGGACATATTTAGGAGGTACCAAAAAAATACTGTCCACATCATGGTTTCACAGAGGTTCAACCACTGGATTCTTCTGCAAGGGTATTAATATGCATTATTTTATGATGCTGGATCAGGTAAACGAAGGGAACTTTGAAACTAGAACTCTAGAGGAATCTAAGAGAGTATTTCAGAATTTTGTGTCTAGCAACAGTATCATGAATATGGATACTCACATAATGCAATCATGTGTTATGAATAATGACAAGATCATTGAGGTCGAGGACAAAACTGATTATGTACATGAAGTCTCGTTGGTGGAACATGCTATAAAAGAGGACAAAAATAATATATATCAGAAGATGGAATCTATTCTGGAACGAGTTATAGAAATTCAGCACATGACAAGTGCATACTTAAATCCGAGGTTCGATTATATCCACAAAAAGCTGAATGGAAAATTTGAAGCCTTGGACGCCCATGTCATGATGCTAGACACCCAGATTTTTCAGACAACAGAAGCTGTAAAGAAGCAAGAAGCTCTGGTTAAAGAGAAAGCTGAGGAGAGCAAGAGGCATCGGGTTGATGGCATCTTAGATAATAACTTTGGGGAAGTAATCGAGCATGAGAAGCTGGAAGAAGGTGCTTTTCTAGTCGAAAGTTCTATGTCCTTTGGCAGCTCACACTGATGTAGATCGACACCATCAGCTGAGCATCGAACGACACCCACTGAAGAGTGCGTAGGAACAATAAGAATTCAGAGCCACTCAGACTTTTCCATACGACACCCACATCCTTCCAGCATGTACTGTGTTAAAACGCATGCCGTTGATCGACACCAAAAAGATGACATTGGTCGACATCAACGGGTGACCAACGATCGACAACAACAGCCGAGCATCAATCGACACCCGCCCATGTCAAGCCATAATGCACACCGCTTATCAGAAATACCAACAGTGAACACCAATCAGCAGGATGTCGATACACCAGAACAAGGGCAATTGATCCCAGCTGAAACCTCTTTAATTGACAGTATCGATCGACGGTACACACAGTATATCGATCGACACCAGCTGGACGAACATGAATTTGTCATGGACAAGCAGGCAGCGAAAGAAAGAAGTCCAAAGAAGAGAGTAAAATCTAGAGAACCATATGTTCCCAAACACCTCAGGAGAGAAGCTAACAAGACTAAACTTGATGGATTTCAAAAACGAGTGAAGAGGGTACATGACCATATGACTTTTGTGGGTCCATGCGCTATTTTAGAGGTCGAATTTCCTATTCCACCAGATGATAGTGTGCATCCGGGTTCCTACGTTGTGGCATTTGATGATCAAATGTATGTGGTAGGTTTTCAGAGAGGGTTGAGATATAGAAGTGACGTCGACAAATGCCCAGCAGAAGCAGTATCGACCGATACCATAACTACATAATCGATCGATGCCACCATTGGAACATCGATCGACAACAACACTAGAGATTCAATCGACATTCATCACGGATCAAAGAAACTAAAGTCTGAAGTGTTTCAAAATCTCTTTGATGGAGTCACCACGAGATCAGACAAGTCTGGAGGAAAGAAGAGGAGGAATTGGAAGAAGAGGAAAAGGACCAAGGACGGTCCTCAGTTATCATTGATTCCCCACTTCTCAGATGGTGTCAGGAAGTACATAATGCACAGCAGATGCTTCTCGCAGCCATTTGCAAAGCTTTGAGCACTCCTATTGCTGAGATGATAGACAAAGGAGAAGAGTCTATGGAGGCTTTCACAAAAAGGGTGATGAAGCTGAAGACATTGGACACTGGGAATTGTTTTGGAGTAAGTCCCCAATCTCATCAGAATTGAATCAAAACTCCAAAACGTCAAGCTAAAAGACTATAAACAAGCACTGGGTGGGAGGCAACCCACTTTTTAGTAAGTTTTTAATTAGTTTTTGATTATATTAGTATAATTTCAGATTTTATTTTATTATTCCAGGTTTTCAAAAAAAAAAACATGAGGAAAATAGTCTGCACAAAGCATCGACTGACACTTGATCACTATCGATCGATGGAGTAACCCTAGTATCGATTGATCGCCACTTAACTGTGTCGATCGACGGTCACCATCATCAAGCAGGTATATCGTTTTTCCTTGTTAAATTTTGTCCTTTTGATTTATTTTCTTCACCAATCTTAGATTGTATAACACTGGTGATAGTGTTGTTTAAGTCTTGGGGAGGTTTACTGATATTGTGTTTTATTTTGAGTTTTATTTTCTGTACTTATTCTATAAAAAATAAGTAGAAACTTACAGGTGTACCATCGATCGATTTTGAAGAATCAACATCGATCGACCATGGAACATGACCATCAGTCGACATCAACATTGTGACATTGATCGATACTTTTTTACAAAGTATGGTATCAAGTTTCTCTCTTAAGTTCTTTACTTGTGATAATGTTTTTCCTAACCAATTTGGGATGGATTACACTGGGGACAGTGTAAATTTAGTCTGGGGAGGTTCACTGATGTTATTTGATTTGTTTTGAGTCTTACTTACAATATATATATATATATATACATATAAGTTTTCAAAAAGTTTTATTGAGTCAAGAAAGGGACTATGATCATGATTTATTATTGACTAACCACACTTTAGTACCATTCTTATAAGTTTGTTTGCAGAGATTACTAGAGATACCAAAGTGGATCACCCTGCCACTGTTTCACACTTGCTTACAAAGTTTGAAGGAACCGAACTTGATTTCCAACACTAATCCTAACATTATTTGCTTGCTTTGGGTCCTGGTATACACTAGATCGGATTCCTTCTGCAAGTTTGTAGGTACAAGTCATTGCACCTCTGGTTCCCTTCTCTCTCTCTCTCTCTCTCTCTCTCTCTCTCTCTCTCTCTCTCTCTCTTCAGCATCTACCTAAAGCTTAAAAGATTAAGATGATTTCCCGAGATGCAGAGGGGTAGGTATACTACCAATGACCCCACTATTCTAATTCAGAGGAACGATCACACATTGTTGGAAGCGAGGGTAGGTAAATTACCGATGACCCCACTATTCGCCTACAACTTTGCCCAAAAAGAAAAAGAGAAAAAAAGAAAAAAAAAAAGAAAAAATAAGATGATAAGATGGACTGTATCAGCATCATTGCCCATTAAATTTGAGATCTAAAAAGATTTAGAAAATAGAGAAAAGAGGCAAGAAAGGGATCAGAGAAGACTTTGTGCCTAGTTGTCCAGAATTGCAGGGGTAAGATTCTATGTGTCCTTTGATTTATACTCTCAAGGTAAAGCCTGCACTTTTATTTTATTCAAAGAAATGAAATAATTAGAGGGTGAGTTAAGCTAGTATTTGCTAAGTTCTTGGTAGAATGGATTTGGTTGCTATACTAGGATAGGGTATATAAAGCTTCTTTGTGATTGACTTGATAGGATGTGATTGCAACAAAGTAGGGTGACAGTTATACTTAGACATTATGTGAATCTCCGCTTATCAAAACCTCTTTCATAGGCTTTATTTGCTTGAGGACAAACAAAATATTAAGTCTGGGGGAGTTGATAGGCCATGATATTTACCACTATTGTGCCATGATATCAGCCATATTTAGATTCTATTATATGTGTTTGTAGTATGTTTTAGAATATTTCCAGGTTCAGGTACGTTCTGGAGAACTTTGGTGATTATGGAGCTTTTAGAGACGCAGAACTGCGCATATATTTCATATGTTTAGCTATCGAGGGAGACCTTCCAATGGTGCAATTGATCTGGTCAATTGACATAAGATACAGCTTTGAGTTAACTTTCCAATGCCACCGGTTTGAGGTCAGTCAGAATCCTAGAGCCAAATTTATGCATGTTTTACTGGAGAATAGTTTGTCTGCCTCACGAGAGAAAGCTGTCGAGAAGATGAATGAGTGTCGATCGATGGCACAGCCTTGGTGTTGATCGACGGTGATCTCAGAAGACAGACCCAACTTGTTTTATGGCCGACTTAAGCCCAGAAGCCATCATAAATTACCAGAATGCCCTTGGATGAATTAAAATCCTATTTATATGTTTTCTAAGCCATTGTTGACGGCTACACTTATCAAGATTTCTTCTATGTGTTGTTCTAGGGTTAGGAGAGAAGGAGTAACTCCTTCAGAGTCCTCCTGGAACTCATTTGGTTCTTTATATTATATATATTCTATTCATCTATAATTTTTCTGACAAAGATCATGTATATCTCTTGTTAGGTTTAGGGTTTATTAATGGTATTGATGGATTAGCCAAACAATAGAATTTCTAGGGTGATTATTAGATCTATCAATGGAATTGTGTTTATTGCTTGTGTTCTAGAGTAGCTAACTAAAACCCTGATCATGGGATAGTTAGGCGCAAGCGAGAGCATGGTCTACTACCATAATTAATGATGTTGACTTAGGTTAGTAGAAACAAACGAGAGTTGATTTAGTTAATTTAGTGAACTTATCAAATTAGGTCATAAAGCTTGACTCAAGAGATCATCGATCGACACAAAATCATTGCCATCGATTGACGGTCATTCTGCGTCAACAAGCGAGAGCTGAGATATCGGACTTAGTCAATAGATTAGACTCGCAGTGAGAGTTGGTCATCTTTTATATTAAATATTGATTTCTATGATTAATACCCTTAGCTTCTATCATCTATAATCCACTTGCCTGAAACCCTAGATCTAGCTATTTATTATTATTGTTTACTTACCATTCAATCAATTATCTGCTATAGTTTATTTACTGCTTATAAATCGATTTACCTATCTTTATCCTAATCGTGATTGTATTTAGTTTATTGGGTGCCCACGCTCCCTGTGGATTCGATCCCTAAATACTACAATTTGACCTCTCTGGGCAAGAGTAGTTTGTAGAGTTAATTTGACAAAGTTTGCTTTGAAATACATAAAAACCCTCCTGTCATTTACCTCTGCGATTTGAAACCTACAAAGCTGTCTTAAAAATTGCGATGAACCCTGATGACATAAAGTTTGATCAATTTGCTGGTATACTCAAGTTACAAGATCTTGAGAAAAAACGATGAGTTATCAAAAACTCAGAAGGGGTATGGGATTGTTTTCGCAGCATAATCAAAGGAAGACGATCGAGTCCAACGCATAAACAGGTTAAGAACGGTGGGAGCATGTGAGATAATCAGTTCTCCAGGAATGACTCAGAGCGCTTCATCAATCAAGGTTTTTGGTCTGGTTCGTCTAAGGGAAAGAGGGAAAAGAATTTACAGTGCCAAGAATGTGAAGGCTTTGGCCATCTTCTTAAGGAATGCCATGTAGAAAAGAGAAAAGAGCTTAGGTATATTGAATGCAAGGGTATCAAACATACAGAAGTGAGTGTCCAAGTAATCTGAAGAAAGATAAATATATGTTATGTTTTAGTGACACTGACTCAGAAAGTGAGAGTGATGGACAAGAGTTATTGAACAACTTTGTTGTTCTTGTTGGTCAAGATGCAATGTTCGATCATTGTTTTAGTTCAGACTCAAACTATGATTCAAAAAGATAAGGAGAAGATGTGACTGCAGATCTCAAGTCTGAATACAGAACATTGTTCAATAAATTCGCGGAACTCCGTCATAAAAACCTTCAACTCATTAAAGACACAACCATGTTGAAGGAGCAAGTCACGACTCTAAAGTTAGAACAGCCTGATAAAAAAAACTAAGACAAAATTGAAAATGACAGAAAATGATGATGATGCCGAGCTTCAGTTTCTTAAGAAAGTGATTGTAAAGCGAAACCAAGTTCAGAAAGAGTTGGAAGTAAAATTTCATCAGATGAAACGATTGTTGAATCAAGAACTTGAAAACAATCAACTTCTGGAAAGACAACTCACTGAAAATTACAAGAAAATGAGAATGTCGAACACTGGATCAGCAAGTTTGGATCATGTCTTGTCAATCAGCAGTCTCCAAAAATCAGTTGGGGTTTGGGTTATCAAGGGTCAACATCACGAGAATATGACGAGGCTGAAGGCATACGGTTCTTAAAAGCTGAAGTAAAATCAAATGACAAAGTAATGGCTGCAGCTCAACAAATTCACAAAGCAAAAGCTGAAGAAATATCAGGATTAGTGACAAATGAAAGAAAATCAAAACATAACTTGTGGCAGTGAATGCTTGTTTAGTGGAAAGCGAGATAAACACAGAATTAGTTCTCAAATGATTGAGAAGAATGAAAGAATCAAGTTTGTAAAATACTCAATCCCAATTGGTTCGGCTGAACAGAAAGATGTAACTCAAGCAAACATTGTGACTTCAAAGATACAAGACATAAAAGTTGTTGCTAAGCGAAGGAATGACTATCACTTTTATGTTAAGATCGGACATAGTGTTGATTACTGTAATGCTCATAGAAATCTGCTTGAAAGAGCATGGAAGCTGAATTTGTACTTCATATAACCCAAGAAGTGTGGATATGTGTGGACTGCTAAACGAGATCTTTATACTAAATTCAGAAGACAAGCACATCATGAGTTGCACCTTGAAACTGATGTGTCACACAAGCGTGTTGCGGAACACGTTGAACAAACTATATGTAACTTGGCACGCATTTAGGTCAAAGAACTAGAGATCAGAAATAAAGCTAGTTAGGAGATACATCCTAAACATGTTCTGCCACACCTGGGTAGAGAGGAACATGATGAAGAGTTTGTATGTAACTTATTCCAAAGCTTCTTGAAAAGAAAGAAAATATAAAATGAGAAAAGACAACATCAGGTCGTGGTGATCAAGTAGGCACATTGTATGTAGAATATAACAATGAGGAAACTGCTACAATAGTGATTGGGCAAGTGGGTCAGATGAGGTCAATCCATACTAAAGCCATTGTTGCTAAAATAGAGAGTCTTGACTCTGAAAGATGTAACACAAATAGACAAATATGTTACACACCAGAGTATAAGAGGGAGCTTGCTTTACCTCACTGCCAGAAGATCAGGTCTCACCATTGACATATGCACCCCAAGTCAAGCTACTTCAAGAGTATCACACTCATTAATTGTCAAATAAACCAGTAACCATGTCAAAGGTAATCTTAACCTCAAGTTGCTTTATTCTTTTTAACACTAACATGATGATGGCAGTAGTATGTGATGTCAATTGGACATGTTACTAGGAGGAGAACAACCTTAAGTTGTTTCAAAAGGCGCCACTTTGTCTAGCTAAAGAAGAATATACAACCTTGAGAAAGTTGTGGACCCATATCTTGGTAAAGAGATTGACACACTTTGAGTATGGTATTCTTTCTGGCCATTCAAGTTCACTGTAATAATTATCTCATATGTACATGCTAGATGATTTATCATGGGGTCTTTATCTATTATCTGCAAATGTGGCAAACTCAGCTTGCTATGTCTTTTACACTTCAGTGTCTAAGTGAATTTGGATATCTAGTTTGTCAAACTGAACATCTTGGGTTTAAACAGTTCTTATGGTTGGTTATGTTTCTAGTAACAAGATTTGTTGAGTGCATTGTATAAGTTTCTTCTATGTTCCTGCTATAGATACTCAACACAACAATTGTGTCAAGTTCAGTAAGTGACAAGAACCATTCGATTCCAAATAAGTGTGCCTCTATTCTGTGAACAATTTAGATGGCTACCTTTCGTCCTCCATTTTGGAACGTTTATCAGAGTATGCAATCAAGTAGAATATATGATACATATGGTCACAAACAGGAGAGAACATGCTTGAGATTTGTCAACTCACATATAGTTTTGTGATTGATGGTTTAGTGAACATGTGGTTATGGTATTCATCTTAACGATTATAATTATCTTGCTTCTGTGTTTCACTGGTTTTGTGTTTGTGAGTTGATGTTTGAAGGATGCTTGAGTTGGCACATTCAAATAAAAATAGGGAGAGTGTAAGCTTAAAGATTTGGAGCTTGATGTGTTGGTGCAATGACATAGTGAGAATGTTGATTGACATGGTTCTTTGGAGTATAGCTCGTACATATTCCAAAATATTGAAGTCTGGCATGTTGCTTTTGTGTTACACATGGATGATAATGTGTAACACATCTACGTGGAGATAAAAAAAACTAAGACGTGATGATATAGAGAGTTCCCATTTGCTAATCTTGTTTGAACGTGATTAATAAACTAGAAAAATCTTCATATCACAAATTGGAAGAATTGGTGATGCTGCTTTTTAAGAAAATATATATTGCACAATTATAAAGAATTGGTGGTGATATATAAAAAAGTTTAGACTTATGATTAAGTTAAGTTTTTAACGTTGTATTCTCACTGAAATACAAAAAGAGTTTTTGGATTTTAAGAAGTGATTGATTTGTAGAAATGATCAACCGGGGTTGGTTCATTGAAAGGATAGATTACAAATTGTTTTTTCTTAAAGACCGTGGTAGTATTGAGTAATTTTGATTAGATAAATCTTTGTAAAGAATTATTTAAATTATTTTTAATAAAGATCTTAAATTCTCTATGTTTTTTATTAGTTTCTATTCATATAAACTTTTCACATGGGACCCTCCTCCCATATCTATGTCGTATTCCATTTATCAATACCCTTGGGAGTGAAAAACAAATCGTGGGGAAAACGAGTATATCTAGAAGGAATACTAAATTTCATGTTAGTCCTCATAAATCCATGTGGCTGAGAATGTTTATGTGCGCATAATATATAGAGACAACATATGGCCTCATATAATTCGTACACGGAGCCAGGAAATCAAATGGAGAGAGTTGTGGCAAAATTAGCTAAATCTCGTTCCCTTTTCTTCATCTACTTCTTCTACTTCTTGTCCTTCTCCTTCTTAGGGTTCTTGGCACTCAGGATCTCGAAGCCAAGAACTACATCACGTCCTCATGACTTGGATCTCTTCTTCACTTCTGTCTCCGCCATCACTGTCTCTTCCATGTCCACCGTCGACATGGAAGTCTTCTCCAACGCCCAACTTATCATCATCACTATACTCATTTTACTCGGTGGCGAGATCTTCACATCTTTCCTCCATCTCTACTTCTCTCACTACACAAACTTCGGCTTTCCATATAGCAAACTTAGACATCTTGTGTGTTCTTTAAGTTCGGACACTCCCATCGAGGATCGGCGTCGCGACCTTGAGAATGTTACAGATCATTTTAAGCGTCCTAGCCAGATCAATGAAAGGGCCTCTAAGTGTTTGTACTCGGTTGTTCTTGGCTATCTTCTGGTAACAAACCTAGCTGGCTCCATGTTGCTTCTTGTGTACGTAAGCTTCACCGTGAAAGATGTTCTTAGTTCCAAAGATATCTCACCTCTCACCTTCTCGGTCTTCACAACTGTCTCTACGTTTTCAAACTGTGGATTTGTCCCCACGAACGAGAACATGATCATATTCCGCAAGAACTCAGGTCTCCTCTGGCTCTTAATTCCTCAAGTATTCATGGGAAACACTTTGTTTCCGTGCATCTTGGTTTTCATCATATGGGGACTTGGGAAGATCACACAGCGCGAAGAATTCGGTTATATTCTCAAGAATCACAAGAAGATGGGATATTCTCCTTTACTCTCCGTTCGTCTTTGTGTGCTTCTATGTTTGACGGCGTTAGGACTCGTTATGATACAATTTCTTCTCTTCTGTACCTTTGAGTGGAACTCTGAGTCTCTTGAAGGAATGAACTCCTACCAGAAGTTGGTTGGGTCTTTGTTTCAAGTGGTGAACTCCAGACACACTGGAGAAACCATTGCCGATCTTTCCACACTTTCCCCAGCTATCTTGGTACTCTTCATCTTCATGATGTGAGTTAATTAATTTCTCTCTCCCCTCATTTGTTTTTGCATTTGATTATACTAAAAGGCTCCCCATAATTCTGGCTTGTGCAATGGAGTTGATGAAACATACCGAATAAGATAGTGCAAAAGTACAATCTCTTTTTTTTTTGGTTACGTTTCATTTGCTCTCCATACACTATAACCAAATTATTTGGAGTATAATTTAATGGAAGAGAAATTCTTTTAATAGTCATTTTTAGTTTGTTTTGCACAAAAATAATTATTAAGCAAGAAAATGACCAAAATAGATTTTATTAAATGTTAAAAATGCATTTATATGCATTTATACGCTTAGGGTTAATTAATCTAGACTTAGGGTTTATAGTTAAAGGGTGGATTTGGGGATGGGGTTTCAAATTTAAAAAATATATATATTCAAAAATTTTTAAAAAAAAAATTATTTTGGTCATTTAATTTTTGAAAATTATTTTTATGACAAAAACTTTAAAATGATTATTTAAAAAATCGTCCTTAATGGAATCACGTTTGTAGAAGATGACATACGCCTACATGCATTCATGTATACACATAAATGAGAACATTCATTATAAAAGTTCATATTCATATAATATAATTTTAATGTTGTAGACTATATAGTGAAATGATATGTAACACAATTAAATGGACTGGTTGATACACATTTATATTAGAATACAAGATTCAATGGTGTCAAAATGTTGTTTTCCAATTATTCGAAAATCAATCAATCACATATTCGCTAAAAATAATTAATTCACAAATTTTTAATGGGGTCATATACACATGTTGTGTCTTCATAGGTCCTGCCATGTGTGTAGAAGAGGTACATGCGTTGTCGTTTAAGGCACGATGACCACCTGGAAGTTTGTCGACTTTTTTCAATATCATGGATCTTATACTAGTAGATATTTGACAGAGTTTGGAAAATCTTCAAATCGTATAAAAGAATTTATATAGTGGAAATAACTTTTTCGTAACAATAAAAAGACATTTTTTATGGTAGACAAAAAATTGCATGAGTATTTGGGTGCAACCAAAAACAAGGAAGCTAAAAAGACTGTGAGTTGCCAATTTTTCAATAAAAAGGTTATCAAATAGTTTAAAGGGTTTTAACAAAAAAAAAGTTTAAAGAGCAATTCTCTTAAATAATATTATTTTAAGTTTTTGTTATAAAAATAGTCTTTAAAAGAAAATGATCAAAATAACATTTTTGAAAAATTTAATATTTTATTTTAAATTTTTAAAATTTGAAACTCTAAACACTAAATCACACCCCTTAACTCTAAACCATAAGTCTAGAATAATTAACCGTAAGGATATAAATGTATATTTACTTCTTTAATAAAATATTTTGGTCATTTTTCATTGTGTGTTATTTTTATGACTAACATTTTTTAAAACTATCCTAGAATATTTTTCTAGTTTTAAATTTTTATCTATACTAGAAATAGTTATCGTTTTTGGTTTACGTCAACTTTGGATTGATCAAAAAAGATAATGAAAAATAAGTGTTAAGTTTCAGCTTTTGCAATTCGCACTGAAAAATATTTTGAAAAGCACATATTCTCGTCATGATAAGAGTACATATTCTAACGTATTAACCTTTGCTTAGTTTGATAGATTATTTCAAACTTAACAATAGTTAATTGATAAATTAAGTATAAAATAAAACTAAGTATTCATAATTTATTAAGGGTAACACCGACATTAACCACTCTAACTTATAACTTGAGAATTCAAATACGAGAAATCACTTTGAAAATAATAATATAGATTATAATAAAATTTATGTATATAAATTACAAAATATTAATCAGTCATATGATTTAATTAATTTGTAACATTTATATATGTGTTTATGCACAGATGAAATAACTTTTTTTTTTTTGAATAAAGGCTTTCAAATTAAAAACTAAGGAACATAAAGCAACCATAAATTTTGAGTATTAACCTAGTTAATAAGTAAAAGTCATCTTGAAAAAGGAATATCTTCCTCCCTACATTGTGGTTGTTAAACCATACACTGTGTTGACCAGGTATCTTCCTCCGTACACATTGTTCATGCCATTCGCCAAAAAGAATAATAAAAAAGAGGGAGAATATGATTCTAAGAACGAAATAAAGGTAAAGAAGGATGGTATCTATGTCTCACAACTTGCCTTTCTGGTGATATGCGTCCTTCTCATCTCGATCACCGAAAGTCAAAAAATAAGACGAGATCCACTCAATTTCAGCATCCTTAACATCACTCTCGAAGTTATCAGGTATCATTTTCTGTCTATATGTAACATGTTGCATTATTTTACACGTGGATCCATATAAAGAAAAAATTGTTGAAATGTCCCTCCCCCTCCTCCCCCCCCCNCCCCCACCCCACCCAAACTACTGGTAACTCGTAATTAACCAAAGTGATTACGTGTTGGACTTCCGTTAATAAGTAACTAACACCCCTAACTTTCATTTATATCTAAGTAAGAAATTTTAGTGTCCTTGTAACTCAGGACTGGCTTTTGGGCAGTGCTCAAGGTGCATTTGCACTAGGTCTTGAATATGTATATATATATATATTTTAAAAACAAATTTAGTTAAAAGTTTAGGGTCATTTTTATACAAATTATTTATGTTGCTTTATTACAATTATAACATGTACAAAGTCCAATATTTGACTAAGCCGGACCTTGTAAGATGGTTTCATATGTAATATTCATTAGGTTTGGATCATTCAATAAAACTATACCAATTAGTGAAACAACATATTTATTATTTTATGGCAGTGCTTATGGAAACGTGGGATTCTCGACCGGTTACAGCTGTGAACGGCGCTTGGACGTTAGAAATAGTGGCTGCAAAGACGCAGGTTATGGGTTCGCGGGACGATGGAGTCCCGTTGGAAAAATCATATTAATAATAGTAATGTTTTATGGGAAATTTAAGCAATTCACAGCCAAATCTGGGCGAACGTGGATACTTTATCCCTCCTCTTCCTAACATGTAAAGTAATTAAATAAAGTATCTATCTCTCCATTCTTTCTTGCGTGATGTACATGAACTATTAGTGTGTGTTATGCAAATTAAAGCCAAGGAGCAATCATATTAGACTTTTTCGACCAGAATCAATCAATCAAGAACCGATTATAAATCGGAATAAGAACAACAAACTAGGACCCCTCATTAATTTGGTCCAAAAAACAATAATACAAGAAAACAAAAAAGACAGCATCCAATGCTAATGTCGTAGCCTCACATCCATCTACGATCAATCAAATTATTCCAGTAAGGATGTCTAAAGATACGAATATATATATATATCTGTGTCCTCACTAGAAAAGATCCGTGAAAGAATCATGTGACTTATGACCGTTTTGAATGCAACTCCACATTTGTCTACCATCAACTGGACGATGAACTATCATTAAGCAATAAGTGATATATAAGTTACGTGTTGAGGTAAAAATTCGTTTAGTGGGTCCAGCCACTATATATAAATTCCATTTAAGAAGTGAACAACGTGGAAGAAAAGAAAATACAGGTTGATAGATTTTCGAGATCTTCCAACCCTCAGGTAAGTAAAAAAGAACCAACACACTTAATTGCAATTCGCAAACCTAAAGAATCAGAGGACGATGGAAAAATGGTTTATTTGAAGCTAGTCGAAAACGAAAGCGGTCCACCAAACTTTTGTCATATTCAATCATTAATTGAATGTCTTATTTGATTTTACCATGGCATATTTTAATTAGGACCTATTGAACATAATGTGACTAAATATAAAAATATATTTTATATGATTTTTTATGATAATCAGTATATTTAAATTAAACCAATCTACAATTATATCATCATTTAAATTTATTGAGATATCTAATCAATTAATTTAAAATTTTTTATTTGAATTTTATCATGACATGTTTTAAATTTGAACTTATTGAACATGTTGAGACTAAATATAAAAACACATTTTTTATACTCTTTTTTATAGTGACTAACATATTTAAACTAAACCAATCTACAATTATACTATCATTTAAAATTTGGTTAACCTAAATATAAACATGAATTGATTAAGGTTATACAATTCTCGAATGCTCTTTCTTCAGGCTACGATCATGCGTTTTTCAGAATCTCAATTTCCATGGATTCTTCTTGTTTGTTCGAGAACACCAAAGTTGTGCTTGGTAATGACTTTTGGCTTTAAACTTTTAACATTGTAGAAAATTTAATGACTTTGAGTAAAATTTAGATTTTATAAACTTTAGAAAAAAAATCATCATTTAGTTAAAAAAAAAGGTGGCTTTGAGTGTTTTCGGAGGTTTTAAAGGTTTTAGATCAATAAATTCTCATTGGGTAAATAATGACTTTCAAGACTTTAAAATTATCTTAAAGCCTTTAAATATTTTGAAGCCAAATCATCAATCGGACCCCAAATATAGCTCATTGGTAGTGTTATGGTAGGGTTATCATGAAAAAAATCAAAACTTTATTGATGTTGAATGCTAAATATCGTAGATTTGTCACTTAACTTTTTTCTTACTTGAGATTGACATCGTTGCTGTTAGTTCTCATTCTTTCTTAAATCATTAACCAGAAGGATGCTGATTATATTGCTGCTAACGATTGATGAATGTGCAATGAAGATACACATGTCTTTTGCCACATAACAAAGATATTGTTGTGTATAAATTATTCTTCGGCTTGGAAAGAAAGGAGATATGGTTTCTATAATGGCATATGAAGCCTACAAACAAATTTTAGATACTTCTAGGTCCTAACATGTATATACACTGTATTATGATAGATGTTTGTGGATTATGTGGTGATTATATCATAGAAAATTTAATATCACCGTCTAAGTTTTTTTAATAATAGAAAAAGATCATCTTTTCATTGATATAAATTATAGAATTTTACGAATAAATAAAAAATAATAATGGTGGATTAATTAGATGGTGGGTTAGTAACATATAACAGAGTAAAAAAATTAAAGCATAAACTATTATATATTAATATTGAACAAAACACATCTAATCTATTAAATTAGAGTCCTATTTGAATTTTACAGTGGCATGTTTTAAATTTGGACCTATTGAACATGTTGTGACTAATAGACTACTTTATAATTTTAGTAAATGCACTTTCATATATCACCATTAGGAGGTTTAATACACCTTTACCTAATTATTAGATTAAACATGTTGCTAAACCCAAAAGTCTCCACGAAGCTCATATGTCATCGTTAAGATCTTTGAACCAAAAAACCATCTACAAAAAAAAGCAAAAAAAAAACCCTCGGGTGGAGATCGACTTAGTCTAAGATTTTCGATCTAAATTGGAAATAGGGTTTTGAATCTGGATGTGGGTAGATCGATTGATAACGTTTTCATTGATGGGTCATTATAAATTTTCAGTTTTTGGTTCAAGTTTGTATCTGTTCTTTTGGGTGGCTTGATGGGTTTGTTTGCATGAAATTTAAAATCTTCAGGTATGTCAAATCCTGGTGCTAGCTCATCATCCAACGTTCTAGGTTAGTACTTTAAAATCTTACTAGACTTTTGATCCGCGCACCCGCGCGGGTGTATTTTGTATTTTTCAAAATATGTTGCTATTTGTTTTTCTTAAGCTGGATAAAAAAACTGAATCCGAAGAATCAAGCTGATCTCGATCTGAAAAAGTAATACCAAATCCGAACCAAAATTGATTAAATATCGGAATTATTCAAAATTTTTGTATTTAGAGAACCCAAATCCAAACCAAACCAAAGAATTTCGGGTATCCGACTGTATCCGAACTGGTTCAACCGGTTGGAACGATTCGACCATTGAGCCAATTATAATGTGGACTCAATGCGGTCCTGTTTTCAAAATATTAATAAATATATTATGTTAAGTCAAATTTGTGTTAAAACAATTTTCATATATGATTTAAATATATATTTGATATAATAATTTTAATATATTATGTTATTTTGAGTTAACATTTAAGTCAATTAAATAAATGATTGGCTTATAAATTCAATATTGTATTCAATTAATAGATTTGAGGAGATTATAATCTTAAAATATTTAATAATAATATTTGAAAAATATTTTTTTTATATATTTAAAATTTATAGACTATTTTACAAAATTATAAGGAATAGTAGTTGTTTAAAAGTGAATCATGCATATCATATTTAAAATCTTTCCTTTTATTAGTTAGAGAATATTTAGGTAGTTAGATAATTAATGATAACTTTAAATAAATAATTATTATAATTTAGTGACATATAGTTGTAATTATTGAGGAAAACTAAGGGTGAAGATTTATTTGCACTTCAGTTTTAATAGTTTAGATGTGTCTCTTCTACGTTATTCTTTGTCAGGGATTGAGTTTTCTTTTTCAAGTGTAAACACAATATCAAATAAAAGACATCGTTTTCAAATGAATTTAAAGTTTATGATAATTTATAGTTGGTGACAACAACCATGTGTTATTGGTTAATGTTTACTATATATCCAGTGAGAACTCAAAACCTGTTATTCAAGAATAGCCAAATAGTTTTTAGTTTTTAGTTTAATTTCTCATCTTGCTGTAGGGATAGCTTTAGACTATGGACGTTGCGAAAATAAATGAACTACTGACCGTGGAATATTTATTTGGGTTCATATGACAAGAGAAAATATCAGTGGGTGTGAAGATGTAGCCATTAGAAATCAAACTAGAGCATCAAAGAAGAAGGAGAAGAAACTGACAAGAATGCCAGGCACAAAGACAGGTGGCTAAAAAAATCTCTATCACAATGAATTCTTATAATGTTCTAGAGTATAAGGATGGAAAATTATAGAAAAATCAGTTGACCAGTTACAGTCCTAACAGTGAAAGTTTTAGATTGCAGCGTAAGGATATAGCATTGGTCCTTCGATCAGAATAGTACATAATTTATTGTTGAGACTTTCCTTATCAAAATCTTCATATTGTATGGTAAAGGTTGAATCTACACGCCAGCAAGGAGTACATAACAAGACTGGTATGCAGAGATGCGGATGAAAAAGGATGAGGAGCGAGCTGGAGTTAGCAGAATTTGGAGGGTCAATTCATTTATCTCCAATTCTTTTCTGTTTAGGCCTCATACTTTAGTAATATAAGACTATAAATGTGAAAATATAATATATTTGAAACTTTATGGTAAAAGATATCGAGATGTAATTATAGAAATATAAATTTTCAAATCTTCCAAAACTAGAAATACAAAACAAATAATCTGTTTATATGTACATAGATATAACAAAAAAATGAAACATAAATTCCAAAAATTTGGGATAATAATTATAAAATGATGAAATTTGAATTACTCTTTAATAAAATTTAAAATGAGATATACACAAATTATATAATTTTAAAATTAATATTTAATATTTTGATTAAACATACACAATTACTATATTTTTAATTATTTGATATAAACAAAAAGTACATAAGTATAAAAGAAAAACTATCCGCACAGATGCGGGTCAAAATCTAGTTAATAATATAATACACAATATATAACACCAAATACACAATATCTAAATATTATAAACCAAAGTCAAACAAATATAAAAATTAAAAAATAACCGCAGGAATGAACCGAAAGCAAAATAAACCAAAAAAAATCGAAACCAAACCAAAAACAATAAAATACAATCTGGAAACAAAAAGCGAAGTATATGAACTATTAAAAAATTATAAAATTTTAATTTAAAACATAATTTATATATATAAATAATCCTGCTTAACTGCGTATGTCAGAATCTAGTATTAACTTAAGATTTGGTACTAGTTGACCATTAAAAATGGACAATTCTCTCAAAAGATCTTAAAATTGTTTCATTCAACAAAATAACAAACAAAATGAAAATAATCAAAAGTGGTTTAATTAAAGAGCTAAAAGACATTTATACCTTTACTTTATAAATATTTTAATATGCATAATTTTTTAAATAAGTAAAAATAAATAAAGAAGAAAAATATTATTTTAATTAGTACATTTTTGAATTCAAACTTTGTTTTCATTTTACTCTTTTCAATTTTTCTTAAAAATAAATTCTTATTTTGAAATCCTTAAATCCTTTTTGTAACTATTTAAAAAATATTATAAGTTTTAGTATTTATTTCTTTAGTTTTAAAAATCTTAAATACGCTCCCCCTCCAAACTCCACCCCTCAAATCCAAATTATAAATCTAAATTAGTTATCCATAGGGATATAAATGTCTATCATAAACTATATTTATGATAAAAAAAATTTATCGTCATCTTAGGAAATTTCTCTAAAGATATAGAATTCAGAAAAATAAGAAAAGACGAAGAATCCAAGAAAAGTTCTTAATACAAGACCAATAAAGCTAAAACTTTAGAAAAATTACTGATTACCAATAATATAGCAAAATTAACTATGCATAAACACAAAATACAATAGAGAATCTATAACCGAAAAGGAATAAAGATTTAGGTGTTGATTGTTTGAGTGTAGAAACATTAACCGTGAAGCTGTGTGTCTCGGTGAGAAGAACTCTCCCAGGCACGTTACTAAAGACTAGTTGACTAAGAAATCAGACGTTTGCAGCAAGGAGAAAGACAGTACATTCCACTACTGGTTCTGGAAAATATCCATTAGTTTCTTTACTTTAACATATTGGGAACCCTATTCTTTTACCATAAGTGGCATCCTCCAGAGTTTTGATCTTAAAACTTTTGAATATCCATACACATCCAAGACAATCTCAATAAGAATTCATTCAAATCTCTTAAACTTAATCACAATTTTCTTGTGCTTCCTCGAAAATCAACCAATCATCCGTTCTAACCTTACCTCAGTTGTGTTTTTTTCTCAGAGTCGACTAGAAACTCCTCCAGAAAAGATACTTCACAGCTCCATTTGGTCAGGAAAACCATGACTTGAAGATACACCGAAGAAGAGAAATGAAAAAGACACCTCTCAAACTTGGAAAAACACATATCAAGCGGATAAAGGCTCCAAATCTCAACACTTCAACCCTCATCAGATACAACACTCTCACCATCATAGGAAGGCTCACTAATACCTTTGAACAAATAATATTGACACTGATTCCAGCGCTTCCTCGCAATTGGAACCTACAAAGGAGGGCTGTAGGTTTAGATCTGGTAAGCAATTGCTTCATGTTCAAGTTTGAAAAGGAAGAGGACCTACAGAGGGTGATGGACAACGTACCATATCACTTGGCCTTTTGGATGGTCATACTCTTAACAATGGGAACCAGTAATATCCTCCTGCTTTCCCTGTATGATCCCTTTCTGGATCAAAAGAAAGGGTCTGAAGATATGGTCTGTAGCATTGGCCATGAACTTAAAACTATTGAAAACCATGAGCTAACTAACTCATTTGCAAGAGTGAGAGTATTAGTAGATGAACTCAAACTATTGGTAAAACAATCTATCACATAGTTTACATCAGGAGAGGAGAGTACTATTACCTTGGAGTATGCGAAGTTGGAAAACCAATTCTCCATATGCTACTCCCTTTTCCACCTGCGCAGGAACTGCCCCTCTAAACCAAAAGAAACTACACCAAAAGTGGATCAACTAACGAGTGAGTACCAAACATACATGAAATTCACTACCTAAGAGAAGTTTAGAACTGAATTAGACCTCAAACCTAGGTTAGAGACATAAAACTTATCAGGAAAGACCTACCATGTACTCCTCTCCGCCCTACAAAAAGAGCAGAGAAGTAAACAACAAGAACTCACAACAAAGAAGGTCACTCTTCCCAAGCATGGTAGAGAACCAATGGAGAGTTAAAAAAAATTGAAATCCTAAGGACCTAAATGACAAAGAACCAGAGGCTTCAAGAACTAATCTATCATTAACTCAAGGAAATATGGCTCAGACTACTCTCGTTGATAACCATGTACTGGTACAAAAGAGGTCATGGAAGATGTACACAAAATTACCTTGCAGTATCTCAGATTTTCAGACCCAACAGAGCTGCAGAAGAAGAAGGACATTGTTATTAGGAGATGCCAAAGGCCAAATGGCGGAAACTGCAGCAGCAATTATAGCAGCTACATATACTCAAACACTATGAGAATATCCTCTACTTCTGAATCCTATCATGATGATTAGCTCACCTTCAGATAACTCTATCCTATTCCTTAACCCGGAACAAGGGATAAGCCCCCAAGTGTTGGACCTACTGATACAACTGAACTAATTGAGACAGTGGATCAACCCCAGAGCACACTGAGACGAAGGAGGAGAAGACCTGCAAAACTCAAATTGACCAGTCAGTCCAAACATCCTCAGAAAATCTAACTTAAAAGGAATGATTTTGTCACAAATAAAAATCACATGCTAGAGTTCACAACTCACAAAGTAGATCCAATAGCTACAAACAGACAAGCATTCATCAAAAGATTGGAAAAGCAGGATCGTCAAACACTGCTAACAATTTGTTGTGGGTTGGGGAACCCCATATCAGTCCATCGCTTGAAGGACATCCATAGAAGGAATGCTCAAGGCCTAGTCTTTCTTATGTAGAAAAAATAACCCCACTAAGATGGTTTCGAAAGAACTCTAATGACTCTACCCAGAGCAGTATCACGCTGTACCTCCCCAAATCCCAGGAGAAGGAGGACTCTACCTAACATGGAAAAAGGAAATAGAGCTGACTGTCATATCTTCAACAAACAAGCATCTCTAACAAGGGCCTACGGTTTTATGAAACTTTTTCTACGGGGAACCGGACCATACAAAAAGGATAGGGCTGTGGAATGCTCTATCAAAACTACGGCCTATAGCAGGAGAACCTTGGTTTCTCACATGGGTTTTCAATGAAATTATTAACAACAATAAAAAATGTTGAGGACCAGTTAGAGCAGAAGAAACATTTGTAGCCTCCAGAACATTTATGTCATAGAATGACCTCTATGACTTAAAATATCATGAAAGCTTTCTATCATGGACGGGAGAAAGAAAATCTCACCTGGTTCAATGAAGACTGGATAGGGCAGTAAGCAACATCAAGTGGTCAGACCTCTTCCCTTTTGTAGATGTCAATATCGGCAATATGAAGGCTCAGATCATCGGCCTCTTCTATCCTTCCTGGACACGACATAGAGAAAAGGCACCAGAATCTTTAGGAATGATAGAAGATTAAAGGACAACTCAGAAATTCAAACAAATCATAGAAGACACGTAGTCGAATTTCTCTTACCTTCAGGTGGAGGACCGTCTAACACAATATCGTAAAACCATCTATAAATGGAGCAAATAATTATATGAGAACAGCAAAAATCTCGAGAAACGCTATGCCCTCAATTACAACTGGCAATGTCAAGCTCTGTCCTTAATGAAACCTAGATCAATGAAATTAATAGTAATTTGCTTAAGTCTACAAACAAGAAGAGGAATATTGGAAACAAATGAGTAGGCAACTGTGTCTGACCTTGGAGGATGCAAACACATGATACTTCCACACGGTCACAAAAGGTCGAAAAGCAAAGAACATAATGACAGTCATAGAAGATGATGAGGGAAAGCCTTGGTTTGAAGAAGAAAAAATCTTGGGGGTAATTTGCAGGTTCTACGAAGAGCTATTCTCATCCTCCAAATATAATGGCTCTCAAACTGTAAACAAAGCTTTGACTCCCTGCATAACACAAGATCTCAATGAGGAACTAATAAAAGATCCATCATCAGCAGAGATCAAGTATGCTACCTTTGTGATTCTTGCAGATAAAGCACATGCCATGATGGGTTCTCGGCAAGTTTGTTCCAATCCAACTGGGAAGTCGTAGGCCTGGATGTAGTCAAGGAAGTCCAGAGTTTCTTCACTTCATGTCTCCTCTCAACCTCAGTGAATAATACATATGTTAGACTGATCCCAAAGACTACATATATAAGCAAACTACCGCCCTATAGTAATTTACAATGTGTAATATAAAATCATATAAAAGTTGCTATCCCAAAAGCTCAAACCAGTTTTGGAAAAAATCATTTCTGAAAATCAATCAGCTTTTTTACAAGGCATAGCTATCTCAAACAATGTTCTCAAAACACACGACGTCCTACAATTCCTTAAGACTTCTACAATCCAAATACATTGTACAGTGGCAGTATAAACTGACATGTCAAAATCATATCACATAACTGAGTGGAAATTCATTGAGCAAGTGTTACAAAGGTTAGGTTTCCACGAGAACCTGGCTAACTGGATCATTCAATGCATATCAACAGTTACCTACTCATACCTAACAGATTCTGATGAGATGACTCAGACACAAAAATAAATAAATGTCATGGGTTTCTTGGGAAAGACTACCAAAACCGAAATCAGGAGGAGGATTGGGATTTTGAGACATTCAATTTTTAATCAGGTCTAGTGGCAGAACATACATTGAGGATCCTAAACGAAACCAGGGTGTCTTTTATCCCGGGTCCTCCTAAATAAATACTGTCACAGCAAATCATTCCTAGAAGTCACTCTACCAGCTAGTTGTTCCCATGGATGGAGAGTAATTATCCATGGCAAAGACTTATTGATTACAAAGCTAGGAGAAGTAATCAGAAATGGTCAAAACGCAAAGGTGTGGAAGGACTCAGGATCTCATTGGATGAACATATTAAACCTTTTGGTCCTATTCCGGAATTTTCCCTAGATCTAAGCGTTGCAGACTTACTGGCATCTGAACTACAATGGAATACTCAACGCTTAGAGGAGTTCTTACCTCTGGTAGCTTAGTGAATCCAATGCCTCAGACCAAGCCAAACATGAACTGAGTATGCGTCCATATGGAAACCAGTTAAATCAGGGGTCTACACAACCATATCAGGCTATTGCTCCACAGTGATGAATGCCACAAATAATCTGACTCCCTCTGCGACAGACTTCAATTAGTTAAAAGACGCATGGTCAGGACACTTTTCGCCATAAATGAAAATGTTCGTCTGGTCAATCATCCAAGGAGCACTTCCATTAGGATACAACCTGCAAAAAGAGGCATTTAAACATAAATCCTATGCCCAAGACGTCAAGACAAGAAAACACCAATCCAGACCTTCTTCACTTGTCCCTTTGCGGTAGAAGTTTGGCACTTGATTCCTCTCCATAATGTAGTTCACATAGCTACAGAGGATGATTTCAGGAAAGTTGTGGCTCTCTCCAACAACATTCTTCCATGGGCTTGTTGGTCTATCTGGTTAGCGCGTAATTCACTGATCTTTGAAGCTTATTCATCCAATCCTACAGATGTGGGGACAAGAGCTATCAGATTGGTAAGAAAAATGAATCGGAGCACAACAACCCATAACAAAAAGAACTAAACACTTACCAGATCCATCAAAGAACATGGCTCAATCGACAATCTCCAATGTAGGCACGACATGCAAAACTGATGTGGCATGGAACAAAACACTCAAATCAAGCTGGGCTGGCTTGGATCTTCTTAGGAATTGGATTCACACTCCTCTCAAAGGATCAAGTAATCAAGACTTCATCAACTCTCCCCTCATGGCTGAAGCTTTAGCGATGCGACTGGCACTCAACAAGGCAGCGGCTCTAAAAATCTCCTCTCTCCAGATATCCTCCAACAATCTAATGCTCATTAGAGTAATCACTGAAGACAAAAATGTCAAGGAAATCCATTGAATCATCTGTGATATATCTGCGATCATCTCTGCTTTCATCAATATCTCTTTCTCTCATCTACCTCGCGATGTGTTGGCTAAGTTCTCTCTATGATCTGCTTCCGTTTTTGTAATGGACCCATTAGTTGGCTAACTTGGGCGTGAGGTCTCTTTTTGATTAATGAATGAATTGTGAACACAAAAAGGTGTTGATTGTTTGAACTAGTTTTTTGTTTTTAATTTTCAGCTTTTGATTTTTTTTTTAGATTTTTTTTTTGGTTTTCGGTTTTGCTATATTTTTAAATTCTTTTCAGAATATAAACAATACATTATTTTAAATTAATAAAATAGCAATGAAATATTACGAAGTTACCATTAAAATTTATAAAAATATAATGATTCTTATTTAAGATTAAAAATACATTAACATGTTTTATTATTTTTAATCGTATATAATATATAATCATATAATATCTATAAATAAATTAAAAGTTTTAAAAAATAGTTTCCCTAAATTTTAAAGAATCTATATATCATTAATATTGATTGGTAAATCAAATGATTTTACAAAAATAAAAACTAAAAGCTAAAACTTGATTGGGAGAAAATTGGTTTTTGAAAAAACAAAAACAAAAAACAAAAAAACAAAAACCACAAACAATCATCATCTTAATATTTTTTTCCATATCTATACTATTAAAACAAAATCCCTCCTACGATTCTGCCCCTGCTTTTTCAATATATTTACACTTGAATGCCATTTTTTTCTTTTTTAGAAAAAGAAAAACCAACCGTAATAATGACCAATCAGAAACAACTTTATTTTGTCCAATCACAATATTGCACCATTTAAACAGAAACTTTTGGACCCATTCACTTATATAAACCCAATTTGATTAAGTCATTTCAGATGTATCATAAACCCATTCTGATATGAATATTTACCTAATTGATTCTTTGTTAATAATCTCATTAGCCTAAAATTTAAGGTTTGTGGGTGTAAAATCAGAACAGACCCTATTTCCTAATATCCTACAACTTGAAATTTTTGTTTTTGAAGTTGACAAAATATTTTTTTTTGAAAAAATAGTTTTTACATTATACTTTTTTTAATGAATCCACCAATTTAAGTATCGATTTTGAACCAAATGTATTACAAATATGTTCACAATTTATCAATGTTGGTTTTATAAAGAATAAAAATGTATTTTTAATTAAATTGAACTTTAAAATATCCCTTGGAAACCAAATCTAATCTGCGGATAGAGCTTAATTCATTAAAAACTTTTAGCATTACATTATTGAAATATATTCACAATATTTTAAGGAATATTCTGATTTTAACTACTTGGTCATTAATCCATAGAATTTATTTCTAATAAAGAAAAGATTTGCTAGCTAGAAGATTATACAAATTACCTAATATCACGGTGCAAGGAATTCAACTAATAATATTAACGTGAGTAACACCCATCGAATATAATGACGCTTTCAAAATGGTAACTGAATTTGCCTAATATTAAGAACTAGATGATTTCTCGCACCTTGTGCGGAGTAATATATGCTCAACCAAATTTAGTTTTAATCTAAATTTTATTTAATTTAAATTATTTAATTAATTTGAAATATTAAATTATCTAAATATATAATTTAACTTTTTTGTTACAACAAAACTTAGATAGTGAGTTATTAATTGTATTTTTTTTTTATTTCTTTTGTCATCAAAGTTTACATGTAAAAAAATAATTATCATAATAACCTAACAAAATTTTATTAATATTTAAAATAACATAAAAATATAAATCTATCAAATAAAACCATAATTATTAATTATCAGTAAAGTGTATGAAAACAAACCTTTATACATCAAATAATAATATACTGATTGAATATTTTTTGTTTCATGATTCCTATGAACATCAGTTTAGTTATATTTTATATAAATTTCTTATTTATCGGATTCTATAGTAACACTTATTAACAAATTGTACAATAATTAAAAATATACTTCTATTTATAAAAAACTTATTAAATAAAATTAATAAATTATATATCTCTAGTAAAAGTTAGATTTTTGAATTGTAAGAGCAAGATATTGCATTTTTTGGACTCACAACTTTTGATTGGTAAGTTAATATTAATAATTATCCTCAATATAATAAAAATATTTATTAAATAATCATGAAAATTGTTTAAAAATTATCAAATTTTTTTTAAATTAAAACTAATGACTAAACTTAAAATCATGGATATAATAAAAATATTTATATAATAATCAAAAATAATAAAAATCATGAATATAATAAAAATATTTATTAAAAAATCAAAAAAAAAAATTTAAAATTAATAATTCAAAATTTATTAATTTAGACTAATGACTAAACTTAGAATCATGGAAAATATGAGCACATAGACTTCTAAAAACTAATAAAACTTTTATATATAAGCAAAATAATATTATACGATTTAATATTACTAAAATAAATATAAGATTAACATATCTATAAAATTCTTGCTAAAATTAATGATTATCACGAATATAATAAAAATATTTATTAAATTATCACTAAAATTGTTTTAAAAGTAACAATTTAAAAAGTTATTAATTAAAAATAATGATTAAACTTAAAATCTTGGAAAATATAACACATAAGTTTTTAAAAAATAATTAAAACATAACAAATAAGAAAAATAATATTATACAGCTTAATATTACTAAAGTAAATATAAGATGAGCATATCTATAAAATTATTACTAAAATTAATAGTTATCCTGAATATAATGAAAAATATTTATTAAATAATTACTAAAATTGTTTAAAATTTAAAAATTCAAATTTTTATTAATTAAAACTAATGACTAAACTTAAAATTATGAAAAATATGACACATAAGTTTCTAAAAACTAATAAACATATGACAAATAAGCTAAATAGTATTATGAAATTTAATATTACTAAAGTAAACATAATATGAACTTATCTATATAATTATTTCTAAAATTAATAATTATCTTGAATTTATTAAATAGTGACTAAATTTTTTTAAAAAACTTATTAATTAAAACTATTTACTAAATTTAGAATAATGTAAAATATGACACATAAGCTTCTAAATAAAAATGACAAATAAGCAAAATAGTATTATATGATTTAATATTTCTAAAGTAAACATAATACGAACACTAAAATTGTTTAAAAATATTTCTAAAGTAAACAATATTGCTAAAATTAATAATTATCCTGAATATAATAAAATTATTTATTAAATAATTACTAAAATTGTTAAAAAATAACAATTTAAAACTTATTAATTGAAACTAATGACTAAACTTAAAATTATGGACTAATAATTCAAAAACTTAAAATTATGGAAAATATGACACATAAGATTTTAAAATTAATAAGATTTCAAAATTAATAAAAACATGACAAATAAGCAAATAACTTAAAACTATGGAGAACGTGATAACTAAGTCAAATCACTTCTTAATTAATTGTATAGATAAAGTATATCAATAATATAGTTTAGAAAATCTGGTGGGATACGATTGGGAATATGCCCCAAGGTTTTCCAATAACCTAAGCACCTCTTCCTTTAACCTCTTCATATTATAAATATCCAATACCCTTTTCCTATTGAGACCACTACCGTCAAAAACACTGCCATTAAAGAAACCTACGGCTTCTAACATGCAAATCCAAACACCGAAAGCTTCTAATGAGAAAGTGGCAGGCATTAAAGATTTGAGGCCCTGGAAAGATACTTGGTTTGTTCATGTGAAGGTTCTACACTCTTTGAAAACAAAGGCTCTAACTGGTAACCATGTAAGGAACAATAGAAACAAAGAGGAAGGAATGAAGAGGAACAAAATAATATGAATATTTATTCCTTATGTTCCTTCCCGGATTTAATAAGGAATAGATTTGTTCTATAATTCCTTAAATTGAAAGGAATAAGAAGGAACAAGGAATTCATATTGGTTGATGAGAATGTAAGCGTTTGTTTGTTTCTATTTATATTTCTCAAATATGTATAAATTTATCGTTTATGAATCATTTAATATTATGATTTTTTTCTTATCAGAAAGTTAAATTCGAAAACTATCTCCGTCTTTTCGCTTTAATACAAATAGCTTTAGTTTCGACATGCAAACATTTGTAAAAATGAAAATGTTTTGATATATATAGATGTTAGAGATTTGTAGACATATAACTACTAAGTCTATATAACCTAAAAGATAAGTGAGACAATATTACTGACTAGAGATTGGAGAAGGTGAGTCGTCGTTAGAACTTTCAGTTGTCTTTTTGGTTTTGCAAAGACATTTTTTTTAATGTCGATGTGTTATATTTATTGTGATGTCGATTATAGAAAGTCTTGTTCACCAAGATTTACTTGTACTTGGTCATCAAGCAAAACCCTAATCTTGTATCCCTATATAAGAAGTTCATTATTCATGGAATAAGACACACAAATTCCTCTCTTCTCTTCTTTACTCAAAACACGTTATCAGCACGAAGCTCTAGCGATCTTAAGCTAACAGGTATAGATTTTTATTCAGTTATATATTTTTTTTTTCAATCCTTCTTCAAATCATGTTTATTATCAATTCATGGTTTGTAAGAGTGGACTCATACATATTATGAGCTTAGGAGCTTTAGTAGACAATACTGATTTACCTTGTTTCAAGGACAGAAAATCATTCGATCAAAGTAAGATCTTGTCTGACAAGCTAATGCTCAATCTGTTATATTTGATATTCATATGAATTTCTTTCTTTTACTCTAATAGATGATTATTACTCGACACGCTTGCATATAATTGTTTTGTAAACTGATAATTATTCACAAACTTGCACATCATTATTGTTTATAGTGCAAGACGTTTTAGTATAATTTAATACTGCTTTTAACCATATAGTGCATGACGTTCACGATTGCATGTTAGTGCTCCTAACCATAAAGCATATTGTTATTGATATTTAATTTGTTGATCATCTAGACACCATCTTGTGAGTTAGTGGATAGTTTTTGTGTTGGTTTGTTTAATTAATAGTTTACATACGTATAGCTTTGCGGTTAATAAATTATTGATCCCACTTTCTAATTTTATTGGTCAAATTTGTTAATCAAATTTATTATTACTTGTAAGCAATGTTTATGCATTCAACATCAATATTGATATTGCCTTATAAGCTTTATACGCAAATTTATAAACATATAATTCATTTTTATCATTATTTTAAAGATGATTGTAATTTTTTTTTTCTTCTTTATTTAGAAAATTTGACCATTTTTTTATTGTTTCAGTGAGCTATGTCGAATTTTACTAGTATTGAATTTGAAGTTCTTGATATCACTGGAAACAACTACTTGGCTTGAGCATTAGATGCTGAGTTTTCCCTTAGTGCAAAGGGACTTGAAGGTACAATCCTAGAAGGGAATCAAACTCAAAGCCAAGATAAAGAAAAGGCTATGATATTCCTTCGTCATCATCTCCACGGAGATCTCAAGAATGAGTACCTCACTGTGAAAGATCCACAAGTCCTTTGGAACAACTTAAAGGAAAGGTACGACCACCAGAAAACTGTGATCCTACCTAAAGCTCGTTATGAATGGACACATCTGAGGTTACAAGACTTTAAGTCTGTAAGTGATTACAACTCA